>CP136055.1:318727225-319246107 GCA_032464435.1 Aegilops umbellulata | reverse complement strand
CTGTCTCGGCTCTCTCTCTCTCTTCTCTACTGCTCTAACTCTAACTCTCTCTCTCTCTCTCTGCTCTAACTCTGGCGGAGGCCCCCACCGAGGGGGGCCACGACTCCCTTGGCTCCACCGCAGGAGATGTAGGTACTGGCGGCCGAATGGCGCCCCGAAGCATAGGCGGGGCGCAACGGTGTAGGATGAGTGCATGCCTCTCCTGAGACGCACTTAACTTGCCTCCCCCAGCTAGGGGGAGCGAGCCTTGCAAGGGGGGCTCCGCAGGCGAGGTGGTGCCTCCTGATGCGCCCAACGTGGGAGGCGGTGTGAGGAAGGAGGGGGGTGAAGAGCCTATCCCCTCCACGGCAGTCCTCGCCCACCGGGGAGACCAACACCAACGAGGGAGCTAAAACAAGCCCCCAACGCTCGCCCATGTGCCAAGCCCCCGACGTTGTTGTCGCAAGCCCGGAGCGTACGCCAACGTGGCAAGCTGAGGAGGAAATCGCAAAGAGCCCCCAGCGCTCGGCGGAGGATGCAGCCCCTGCAAGGGATAAAGGCATGGGGCCTGGAGGGGGCCCGACCCCGGGTCCTCACACGCCATGACGGTGGAGAGCGGCACAGAGGCGCACCCCTGCTGGGCCTTGGCATTGGTGAGCGATAGTGACGTGCTCAAGCGCGGAGCCTTTTGAAGCGTCGGGGTGGCCCTCGACGCGCTTGAGGAGGATCTCCGAGCGGAGGAGACGCACATTGTGGAGGCACGCCAGCACCTCGCGGAGGGGTGTGATATGTCTCCAACATATCCATAATTTTTTATTGTTCCACGCTATTATAGTATCAATCCTGGGTGTTTATTATACAATTATATGCAATTATGTATCTTTTTTTTGAAACTAACCTATTAACCTAGTGCCCAATGCTAGTTGCTATTTTTTGATCATTTTTGGCTTTTCAGAAAGTTAGTACCAAAAAGAGTCCAAACGCTGCGAAACTTTTTGACATTTTTTCTGGACCGAAAGGGACCCTAGAAGCTTCGGGAGAAGACAAGAAGTGCCACGACGCAGCGATAAGCCCGCCAGGCGCACCCGGGGGGGCAGGCTTGTGGGCCCCTCATGGCACTTCCTAACCTAATTCTAGCTCTATAAATTCCCAAATATTCCCCATACATCAGAGAGCCACCCCAAATAATTTTTCTGCCGTTGCAAGTTTCTGTTCTTTAGATATCCCATCTGGAGACCTTTTCCGATACACTGCCGGAGGGGGAATCGATCACGGAGGGCTTCTACATTCTACCCTTCCGATAATGTGTGAGTAGTTTATCACAGGATACGAGTACATAGCTAGTAGCTAGATGGCTTCTTCTCTCTTTTTGATCTTCAATACAATGTTCTCCTCGATGTTCTTCGAGATCTATTTGATGAAATCCTTTTTTGCGACGTGTTTGTTGGGATCCGATGAATTGTGGGTTTATGATCAGATTATCCATGAATATTATTTGATTCTTCTCTGAACTCTTTTATGCATGATATTTATATAGCTTTGTATTTCTCTCTGATCTGTCCGTTTCGTTTGGCCAACTAGATTAATTTATCTTGCAATGGGAGAGGTCCTTTGTGATTGGTTCGATATTGTGTTGCTCAATCCCAGTAACAGAATGGCCGTCGCAAGCGTCTTGCTTCGCGGCGCCCACGGCTAGGCCACCTCTAGAGGCCTTCTCCAGGTGTCGCTTCATGGGCCATAGGCAGTGGGCCCGTGGTACCCTGGTTTCCACTTAGCCGACACATGCCATGCATCAGATCAATGCTAGTGGCCATCCATACGTCGCACAACAACTCGTCCTCCCTCATGGTGAAGCTTTCTACTCTACTCCTTTTCCTTGGATCGGCTGTAAATTCATCCGGATCAGGCTCGTCGTCGCCGTCCACCTCCTGCTCCTGTTGCTTGGTGGCCCAATCCGTCTGCATGCCCGGCTGCGCGCCCGGTTGCGTGCTCTGCTGGGTGTACGTGGCACACTGGCTGTACATGCTCGACTACGTGGACTTCGAGTTATCCACTTACCCGTCCTCAAAGCAACCCCTTTTTCCGTTGTGGATCGTCTAAAACAATTGCCTATCCTCGTAGCAGCTTCTGCCTCCGTCATGGGTCGTCTCAAGAAAATGCCGCCGCATTGACGTCGACGCAGAAAGGCACGTGCTGCTTACCGAGTTGTTGGGCCACGTAGAAGTTGGGAGCCTTGTATTGCTCCAGCCAGGGTGGCGTCTGCACAGACGACGACGGTGGCAACGGCCCTCGTTCCTTGCCTCGCGTTGCACCACAACCGCCGCCGGTACCACAACCACCCCTTGCACGACGACCAACTTCGCGGGCCTTCTGCTTCTTGAGTGGCGCTACCTTTGCCTTATGTCTGAGCCGGCGATCCTCCCATGTCGCAGAGTAGATCTCGCGGGCGGCCGCCTTTGTCAGATCCTCCACCACCGACTCCGCCAACTTTTTGCAAGGGTCCTCCATGCAGCGGCGGCGACTACGAAAAAGGGCAGGAATTGGGGTAGAGAGAGACGGTATAGAAGAAGAGAGGATTGAGAAAGAGTGATTTTACCGCGGAAAAAGTGCGGCCAGCTCCAAATGCGTGGGCTCCGCCTTAGTTTTGGGTGGGCCATGGGTGTCGGAGTCCTACATGATTGGTGTACGGACTTCCACAAAGCCACCTGGTTCGATTCCAGTTTGCGGGAGAACGGAAGTCTGGGCTGTTTCTGGAACGGATGCGGGAGGTTTCAGGGTCCGCGTTGGAGATGCCTAACATTTACACCAAACATTGCATTCCAAACACTTACAAAACTAATTTGAACTAGCAAGTTTCACCCTGACTCTCATCTCCACATTTTGCATGGAATATGAAACACATGGACACGGTTCCGAAGAACGGAACACGGACGATGGTGCCCACGAATGACAGGCGCGCCTGAGTATGAACATGCGCACCTGAAAGGCTGAGACGGTTGTCTTGTTGCTTCCACCATGCTCGCAGAAAAACAGGGAGCAATTGTTCTAACCTAGAAATCGAGATGCCAACTGTCCTCGTCTTTAACGATGGTGCCACCGGAAACACTGGACAGTTGAATCGGTGTCGCAATTGGTCGGCATACAAAATATTTGTTAATAATGTCAAAAACGTTACCTGCCTGTGTGTAATTGCCATTAGAGATTAGACGCACAGAATAACAAACTCTCCTTGTTTCTAGAAATAGTACTCTATATGCGAGCTGATTAACTAAGTTATCTCGGAACAAAGCACCGATTAGCAAATAGCAGTCTAGGAAAATCTAGCTAGGGATGAAGTAATAAGGTTGCTTTTGAGCAAACGCTTTGACCAGTTATGGAATGGAGAGATGCTAAGCTGAACCGTAGGGCTGGGCTTAGCTAGAGACAGATGATGCTGAGCTACAGGCAGTGTCACCAAGGTACGGACACCGTCCCAATAATTGATGTGCTATTGACTTACCGTGCTCACTCTCTAGTAATTCATGCAAATCCACCTCTGAATAGCTTGCTACCGCCTCGGCGCATTGGGTCTAAAAATATGTTTTGGGTCATGTAAAAACAGTGTGGTGCTTGAAACAGTATGATTTGGCAAGAGTTGGTGGAACCGATAAGAGCGATGCTCTCTCGTTGCGTCTGGTCATGAGATTAACTAGATTTTTCTTTTCTTCTTGCAATAGAGTTACACTTTACTCCCTTTCTAGTAACTGGACCACGCACTATTCTACATTTCTACTGTATGCATATCTCGCGGCTGCAACAGCCGACATTAAAGGTACTGTACATATTTTAGATCGATTGAGGGAATACAATGCTGCGGCACGTTGCAAGATTTCCTACTTTTAGCCGCAAATCTAGTGGTCGCGTGCTCACTGATGAGTGTGCCCTACAGAGTCTCGTGTGCAATGCAGTGCAGTGCAGACATGGTTGGAAACGTTTTGACCCATCCCGGGCGTTGCACGCTCCATGTTCCTTCTTGGCGTTGGTGTCATTTTTCCTGCTGGTAGAAGAGATTCTCACGTACTTCCAGACAATTCCTGAGATGGTATCCGGTTCTCCCTTCCTCAGTGTCATTGCTCGTAGCACCCGCCTTCACTTCACAGCATGGTATCTCTCTCTGTCACTGCGCTGCATCATGCATGCAGGCATGCGGCATGGTTGATGGGAGCTTTGATGTATGGCCGCTACTGCCTACTGTAGGTGCGTGGCGTGGACGAGATGGTAGGCGAGAATCTCTTCCTTTTGCAGAGGCCGTACGAGCGAGCGCCATGATTTCCTGAATGTTTTTCAGGAACCACGCGTGGGGTGCAGCGGGATGATACGTGTTTCACCCGGTTGAAGTAGTGGCAATGATTCCAGCCTCGTGTTTTAGTCTCGAGATCGAGGCCGAGGCCGGGAGGACAAAATTACTCTTCTCATCTAAAAGGCTAACAAAATCCCAATTAGACCTTGTTTTGAAAAAAAATCTTGATTTGACGTCTTTGGGTGACGCCAACATCCCTGATGTCTGAGTTGGGAAGCAGACGCCAGGAACCCTGGCGTCTGGCCCCTGACCTGCACTGCCCGGCTGCCCGTTGACCTACTGAAATGGCAAAGGGGCCAGACGCCAAGGACCCTGGCGTCTGGCCCTGGTAACTGGATAACCCATGGGAGAGTGTGTGGGACCCACCCCACACACTTTCCCCAATCCACAACCCGAGCTTGAAGAACACTTGGAGCTCTCACACTCTCTCCCACCCCTCAAGCTCCCCCTCAAATCCTCTCCAAAAGGTGCATCCCTTAGGTGGATCTTTCCATCACTTTGTTGATCTTGATAATCTTCCCCAAATCATCCGATTATTTTTTGTTAAATCTTGTTATTTTGGTTGCATTTTATACATGTTGGTGGAACCCTATTTCATGTTTTCTCCCTTATGTTAGTGTGAATGGCTTGGTTAACTTTGATAATATAGTGATATGCATGATGTGTAGTAGGAATATATGCTTGTTGAGTAGAAAGATTTGGGGTTAGGGTTAGTTAGTGATTAGGGTTAACTTTGCTTAGTGTGTGTTAATTAGTGATACTTTTGTGGACATCACCAATAATTTACTGTTGATATGATTTGGATATAATGAGATGTATTTGGATAAACACCAATTCTCATTGAAGTCTTAAATGCATTCATGTTATTTTTAGATGGAGAGACTTGTTAATGTTCATTACATGGACAAGGAGGCATTCTTGAGTAACAATGCCGACACGGGTGATGAACCATTGGTTTTTGATACAAGCCCTAGCTATGAGGATGTTGTTGCAAAAGTGAGACAAGTCTTAAAGTGGATGGACATCAATGTTGATGTTAAGTTAATAGGAAGGTATGATGTTGGAGTTGGAGCCAAATTTCGCTTGAAAAGTATGCCTATCACCTCGGATTTGCATTGGGATGTACACAAGGAAAAAGTTTCCTAGTCAGAAGACAAGTCACTTGAATTGTTTGCCACCAAGGTTGAATCTCCTCGGTTTACCTTTGATTTGAACCGGCATGTCTCTTCCCCAATGGATGACATGAGTGAGAGGACAATGGTGCCACTTGTTGAGCATAGGGTTGTGGTTGATGCCCCCAATGCTTATCGCCAACCACGTCCCCGTGTACCATCTATTAAAGCAAATGAGGTTGAGTTGTATGTCCCCAATGCTTCTAGCCAACCACCAACTAGCCAAGCAAATGAAGTTGACGTGATTGCTAGTGACGAAGTAATTCAAGAGGATGAAGATGCTTATGATGACGACGAAGAGCAAGAGGAAGGGTTTCATGGTAATGATGTTGGTGACTTGGATGTGTACATAGCGCAAAAGGACATGGATCTGACTTGCCTTTTAGGCGTCAATATACGTATGACTCGGATGACGAGGGTCCAGTTGAACAGCTGGACGAGAATGGATTCACAAAGGTGGAAAACCAAATCCACTTTGAGCTGACGGGCTTAGAAAAAAGAACTCACTTGTTTAAAGATCTCAGCCTTGCCCATAAAGCTGTTGTTGACGGTGGAATGAGAATGACGGCGATTGAGCCAACACCATCCCGGATCCAGGAGAACCAAGGGTGGAGAATGAGGACGAGAATGCTTATTTGGAGAAAGGAGTGAAGTTTCTGAGCTTGCCTATGCTGAAGTTTTGGTTGGCTGACTATGCCATTCGGAACCATAGGCCAATTTATGTTGAGCACTCCGGCATGAAGTTGCGTTACACCGTGAAGTGTGAGCAGGAAGGATGTCCATGGAAGGTTCGTGCAAGAAAGCTTAAAGAAACCGAAGAATGGGTGTTAAGAAGTTGTGTTGCCACTCATAGGTGCAAACTGCCATCTAAACGACTTCGAACGACACACCGTCAACTCACATCTGAGTATCTCGGATACAAATGGATGAAAGACATAGGCTTTGATCCCACTGTGAAAGTGAGGTTTCTCATGCGGATGGTGAAAAACCAATTTGGTTATGAAGTCAAGTATGGGAAGGCATGGAAGGCAAAGGAAAATGCTATTAGGATGTTGTATGAAGGTTATGAAGAAGCATACAACCAACTCCCAAGGTTGTTGGCCGCGATTGCACATAAGAACCCGGGAATGTTTCATGTGGTCGAGGATCATGAGGGAGTGTTTCACCGTGCCTTCTGGAGTTATGGACAATGTGTGGAGGCGTTTCAGCATTGTCGTCCGGTCTTGTCTATAGATGGCACGTTCTTGACCGGTAGATATAAGGGCACACTAATGGTAGCAATGGCGCACTCATCAAACGACAACGTGTTGTCGTGTGCATTTGCTTTGGTGCCTTCTGAGCACCAAGACAACTGGGAGTGGTTCATGGGTCATGTTAGGCACAACGTGATTGGGGCTAGGGAGGTATGCATCATATCGGACCGGCACCATGGCATACTCAAGGCAATGGACATTGTTATTCCAGGATTTCCAAAGCTTCACCACAGATGGTGCATGAGGCATTTCGTGGCCAACTTTTACCGGGCATGTTAGAGCAAGGAGCTCAGCAAAGACCTTACCCATGTATGTGTGGCCTTCACCACCCAAGGTTTCGATGCTCGGTACAACAAACTCTTTCCAGCGGTGAACGAAGGGGGAAAAGAGTTCTTAACTAGGAATTTAAGCGAGAAGCACAAGCGGGCACGCGCTCATGACGATGTTGGTAGGCGATATGGCGACTGTGACGCCCCCGATTCAATCGTGCACTAATCATGCACGCAAATGTGTACGATCAAGATCAGGGACTCACGGGAAGATATCACAACACAACTCTACAAATAAAATAAGTCATACAAGCATCATAATACAAGCCAGGGGCCTCGAGGGCTCGAATACAAGTGCTCGATCATAGACGAGTCAGCGGAAGCAACAATATCTGAGTACAGACATAAGTTAAACAAGTTGCCATAAGATGGCTAGCACAAACTGGGATACAATCGAAAGAGGCACATGCCTCCTGCCTGGGATCCTCCTAACTACTCCTGATCGTCGTCAGCGGGCTGCACGTAGTAGTAGGCACCTCCAGTGTAGAAGGAGTCATCGTCGACGGTGGCGTCTGGATCCTGGGCTCCATCGTCTGGTTGCAGCAATCGGGTAGAGAGATGGGAAAAGGGGGAAACAAGGCAACCGTGAGTACTCATCCAAAGTACTCGCAAGCAAGGAGCTACACTACATATGCATGGGTATATGTGTAAAGGGCCATATCAGTGGACTGAACTGCAGAATGCCAGAATAAGAGGGGGATAGCTAATCCTGTCGAAGACTACGCTTCTGGTAGCCTCCGTCTTGCAGCATATAGAAGAGAGTAGACTGAAGTCCTCCAAGTAGCATCACATAGCATAATCCTACCCGGCGATCCCCTCCTCGATGCCCTGTTAGAGAGCCATCACCGGGTTGTATCTAGCACTTGGAAGGGTGTGTTTTATTAAGTATCCAGTTCTAGTTGTCATAAGGTCAAGGTACAACTCCGGGTCGTCCTTTTACCGAGGGACACGGCTATTCGAATAGATTAACTTCCCTGCAGGGGTGCACCACATAACCCAACACGCTTGATCCCATTTGGCCGGACACACTTTTAGGGGTCATGCCCGGCCGTGGAAGATCAACACGTCGCAGCCCCACCTAGGCACAACAGAGCGGTCAGCACGCCGGTCTAAACCTAAGCGCACAGGGGTCTGGGCCCATCGCCCATAGCACACCTGCACGTTGCGTACGCGGCCGGAAGCAGACCTAGCCTAGTGGCGTTCCAGTCCAATCCGGCGCGCGCCGCTCAGTCGCTGACGTCACGAAGGCTTCGGTTGATACCACAACGCCGGGATACCCATAACTACTCCCGCGTAGATGGTTAGTGCGTATAGACCAAATGGCCAGACTCAGATCAAATACCCAGATCTCATTAAGCGTGTTAAGTATCCGCGAACGCCGACCAGGGCCAGGCCTACCTCTCTCCTAGGTGGCCTCAATCTGCCCTGTCGCTCCGCCTCAAAGATCCACTCACGGGTACTCCTACGAGCTAACCCGTCTTTAGTCACCACATGTATCATGTATTATATATATATATAGTATATACCCGTGATCACCTCCCGAGTGATCACGGCCCGATAGTATAGCACAGCAGATGGACAAGAATGTAGGGCCGCAGATGGAAATACTAGCATCCTATACTAAGCAAGTAGGATTGCAGGTAAAGGTATCAACTGTAGTAGCAAGGACAGGCTATGCATCAGGATAGGAATAACGAAAGCAGTAACATGCTACACTACTCTAATGCAAGCAGTATAGAGGAGAGTAGGCGATATCTGGTGATCAAGGGGGGGCTTGCCTGGTTGCTCTGGCAAGAGAGAAGGGTCGTCAACTCCGTAGTCGTACTGGGCAGCAGCAGCGTCGGTCTCGGTTTCTAGCGAGAGAAGAGGGGGGAGAAACAATAAATATTTAAGCAAACAGATGCATAGCGATGCATGACATGACAAGTATTGGTGCTAGGGGTGCCCTAACGCGGTAAGAGGTGATACCGGTGAAGGGGAGAAACATCCGGGAAAGTATCCCCGGTGTTTCGCGTTTTCGGGCACAGGAGCCGGAGGGGGAAAGTTGCGTGTTTGATATGTTAGGGGTGTGTGGCGGATGAACGGGCTGCGTATCCGGGTTCGCCTCGTCAATGTAGAAAGTATTTTCATCTGGGTTACGGTTTATTTTATATTATTTTAAAAGATTTAAATCATTTTTAGGATTAATTTAAATATTTTAAGTCAACATTATTCAGAACAGTGTTTGCTGACGTCATCATGACGTCAGCATGACATCAGCAGTCAACAGAGGTGTTGACTGGGTCGCCGACGTGTGGGTCCCACTAGTCATCGACTGTTTAGCCTAATCAGTGTTTAACTAATCTAACTACTGTTTAATTAAACTAATTAGTTAATTAGGTTAATCTAATTATGATTAATTAACTTAATTAATTCCTTACTTAATTTAATCATTATTATTTATTTTATTATTATTATTATTATTATTATTTTATTCTTTTCTTTTTATATTTTCGTTCTGGTCCTGGGTGGGGGCCCCACTCGGCAGTGTCCCATAGGGCCAAACGGGCGCAGGCGGTGGATCAGGCGCGGGGCGCCAGGCCGTTTGGGCGCCCGCCCAGGCCAGCGTAGGCGCCGGGGCACCACGATGAAGGCGAGGGCGGCGGCGAGTGGGGAGGCCGGTGGCCAGGGCGGCCACGGTGGCGAGGCAGGAAGCGGGGCGCGCGTGGGCGCGTGGGACATCGACGCGAGCGAGGGAGAAGCGGGATGGCGCGGGGCGGCGGATTAGCAATTGGGGCGCGACTGCGGTGGTGGCCGGAGCGAGCAGCCGCAGGGGGAGCGCGGGAGCAGTGGGCGGCACAGGCGCACGTTTAGGGCGCAGCGGGCGCACGCACGCACGGCCGGACGCGGCCAGGGGACGGCTGACGCGCAGCTGGTCGCGGCCAGGGGCCACGGCTGCGGGCGGACGAGGCCAGGGCACAGCTAGGGAAGGGACGCACATGGTCGCACGGCAGAGGAGGAAGCGTGCACGCGCGGCGCGGGGCTTGGTCGCCGATACACGCGACGAGCGCGGCAGGGCGAGGCATGCTGGGCGTGGGCCGGAGCAGAGCGCAGTGGGGAAGCACGCGGGCGCGCGCGGCGGGAAGCAGGCGGAGCTGCAACGGGGCTCGGGGGGAGGCGCGGCCGGGTGCGTGGCCTGGACGCGCGAGGGGCGCGCGGCGCACGCCGTCGGGCGTGGCGACCGCTGTGCGGGGCCGCGGCTGGGTGCGGACGGCGCCGACGACAGAGGGAAAGGGGAAGAGGAGGGAGCTCATGTCGGCGGGGGTAGGGAAACTGGCAGCGGGCTCGGGAAAGGTCGGGGGGGACGACGGGGACGACGTGCGTAGGGGGGCAGTCCGGCGGGGGAGGGCGAAGCAGTCCGACGGGGGGCTCCAGGCGCCGGCGTCGACGTCGACGTGCGGGGGCGAGGGGATCGGGAGTCCCCGATCCAGATCCAGCGGGGGGAAGGCGTGGTGCGAGTGGGGGTGGTTGGTTAGGGTTTCGGGAGGGCCAAAGGATAAGGAGGAGTGGGGGAGGCCGGTTGGGCCTGCGGCCGAATGGGCCGGCCCGCTGGGCCGAAGCCCACTGGGGGCCTTCTCTCTTTTGTTTTTGTTTTCTATTTGTTTGTTTATTTTTCCTATTGTATATTTCTTTTTCTGTTTTAGTTAGTTTAGGTCATTTAGGTATTTTGTAAAATTGTGTTAGCTGCACCATAATTACCCTTGTAATATTTGGCAACCACTGAACATTTTTGTTTCTACTTTCAAAAACTTTTATTGTCGACATTATTTTTTAAATTTGAATTTGACGCGGTTTGAACTAACGGACGTTTAGCGACAGTAATCGGGATGACGTGGCATGATTAGCGTGGGATTACTGTAGCAAGATTATTCGGGCGTTACAAATCTCCTCCACTACAAGAAATCTCGTCCCAAGATTTTAGGAGGTAGAAGGAAACAGTGCGGGGTATTCATCTCGAAGACGATCCTCGCGTTCCCAGGTAGCTTCGTCTTCAGAGTGATTCGACCACTGGACCTTGAGGAACTTGATCGCCATCTGACGTGTGCGGCGTTCAACTTGGTCAAGAATGCGGACCGGATGCTCTTTATAGGAGAGGTCCTGTTGCAATTCGAGCACTTCATGGTCCACTGCTCGGATTGGGTCCTTGAAGCAGCGTCGGAGTTGTGACACGTGGAACACATCGTGAACCTGAGAAAGGTTTGACGGAAGCTCCAGTTGATATGCCACTTTTCCACGCCTCTCGAGAATAGTGAAAGGACCAATATAGCGGGGAGCTAGCTTTCCTTTGATCCCGAAGCGGTGTGCACCCTTCATTGGTGTAACTCGAAGATAGGCCTTTTCGCCAGGTTGATAGACCATGTCTTTATGATGACGGTCATAATTACTCTTTTGGCGTGACTGAGCAGTATTGAGATTCTCGCGAATAATGCGGACTTGTTCTTCGGCATGTTGGATAATATCCGGACCAAAGAGTGGGCGTTCCCCAGTTTCTGACCAGTTCAGAGGGATTCGACACTTTCGTCCATATAACACTTTGAAGGGGGCCATCTTCAGACTAGCTTGATAGCTATTATTATAAGAGAACTCAGCATACGGGAGAGATTCCTCCCATTTCTTGCCGAAGGAAATAACACAAGCCCGAAGCATGTCTTCGAGAACTTGGTTGACACGTTCAACTTGCCCTTGTGACTGCGGATGAAACGCAGTACTGAAAGATAGGTGAGTCCCCATAGCTTCTTGGAAACTTGCCCAGAATCTTGAAGTGAATAAGCTGCCACGGTCCAAACTGATAACTAGTGGAATACCGTTAAGTGAAACAATTCTGGACATGTAGAGAGTTGCAAGCTGACTAGCAGTGATCGTTTCTTTGACCACCAGAAAATGTGCGACTTTAGAAAGCCGGTCAATGACGACAAGAATTGCATCATTACCTTTCTGCGATTTGGGAAATCCAGTGACGAAGTCCATTTCAACATGGTCCCATTTCCATTCAGGAATAGAGATAGGTTGCAGAGTTCTAGCAGCCTTTGATGTTCTGCTTTGATACGACGGCAAACGTCACACTCAGCAACATAGCGAGCAATGTCTTGCTTCATATTAGACCACCAGAATCTTTGACGAATGTCCTGGTACATCTTAGTACTACCAGGATGGATACATAGAGGCGTATCATGAGCTTCTTTCATAACTTTCTGAGTCATATTCAGGTTCTTCTCCTTATACAGCACCACTAGGCGGCCTTTGAAGTACAAGGCTGAAAGCACAAGTGCTCCTCAGGTGGTTTTGGTAATTAATGTCAACATATCTCTTGTTGGACTAACACTTTTATCTAGTATATTTCAGATAAGTTCAACAATGGAGTGGCATGGACTAAAGGTTGTGGGAACTCCTTCAAGATGCTAAGGACAAAGGATTGGCTAAAGCTTCAAGCTCAAGACTCTTCATTTTACACTTTTAGTGATCCAAGATCACATTGAGTCTATAGGAAAAGCCAATACTATCAAGAAGGGATAAGGTGTTGCTTAATGAGCCTTTTGCTCCAAGTGCTTAATGATATGCTCCAAAACCCTCAGCTACTTTCCTACTTCCACATATGACCTAAACCCTAAGCCAAACTCAGTCCTACCGATTCTTTCTATCCGGCGCTACCGAGTTTTTCATATGTCATAAGCCACTGCCAGAACCCTAGCAAATGGGGTTCTACCGATAGGGATCTCGGTCTCACCGAGATGGGATTGCAATCTCACTGTGTATGTCCATTGTCAAAATCGGTCTCACCGAGTTTAGGCAATCGGTACTACCGAGATTACAATGCAAACTCTCTGGATAACTCATTACCAAAATCGGTCCAACCGAGTTTAGTAATCGGTCCCACCGAGTTTGCCTGACCAACTCTCTGGTTAGCTAATTACCAAAATCGGTCTCACCGAGTTTGTGTAATCGGTCTCACCAAGATTACGTTATGCCCAAACCATAACCATATCGGTCCTACCGAGATGCATGTCAGTCCCACCGAAAAACTCTAACGGTCACTAGGTTTACCTTTTCGGTCCGACCGAGTTTGTTGATTCGGTCCCACCGAGATTGGTAAATTGTGTGTAACGGTTGGATTTTAAGTGGAGGCTATAAATACCCCTCCACCTCCTCTTCATTCGTGGAGAGAGCCATCAGAACACATCTACACTTCCAACTCATATGTTCGGAGAGAGAACCACCTACTCATGTGTTGAGACCAAGATATTCCATTCCTACCATATGAATATTGATCTCTAGCCTTCCCCAAGTTGCTTTCCACTCAAATCTTCTTTCCACCAAATCCAAATCCTGTGAGAGAGAGTTGAGTGTTGGGGAGACTATCATTTGAAGCACAAGAGCAAGGAGTTCATCATCAACACACCATTTGTTACTTCTTGGAGAGTGGTGTCTCCTAGATTGGCTAGGTGTCACTTGGGAGCCTCCGACAAGATTGTGGAGTTGAACCAAGGAGTTTGTAAGGGCAAGGAGATCGCCTACTTCGTGAAGATCTACCGCTAGTGAGGCAAGTCCTTCGTGCGCGATGGTCATGGTGGGATAGACAAGGTTGCTTCTTCGTGGACCCTTCGTGGGTGGAGCCCTCCGTGGACTCGCGCAACCGTTACCCTTCGTGGGTTGAAGTCTCCACTAACGTGGATGTAGGATAGCACCACCTATCCGAACCACGGGAAAAACATCCGTGTCTCCAATTGCGTTTGAATTCTCCAAACCCTTCTCTTTACATTCTCGCAAGTTGCATGCTTTACTTTACGCTGCCTATATACTCTTTGCATGCTTGCTTGATATGTATTGTATGTCCTGAAATTGTGCCTAAAACTTCACTCAAACCAAAAAGGCTTAAAAACTGCAAATTTAGTACTAAGTGTCTAATCACCCCCCCCCCCCCCCTCTAGACACACCTACTTCTAGATCCTACAAGTGGTATCAGAGCTTTTGTCTCCATTGCCTTGGTTTAATCACCATTGGAGGAAGATGGATGTGTCTACTTTAGGGAGTCTTAGACATAGAGTGCCTATTCTTGATGGAGAGTATTTTCATAAATGGAAAAATGAGATGCTTGTGATTTTCACTCAATATCATTTGAACAAGTATATTGCTAGTCCTTGTGCTCCTCATGTTGATCCCATGTGTCCCACTCTAAATGAAGATATTGACATGATTCACAATCTTAGAACCGTTGAGCTCATCATTAGAGGATTGCCGAAAAACTTGATTGCTAGTTTACCTACTCTTAATTGTGCCTATACTATATGGAAATTTCTTGAGGAACGGTTTCCCAACTATTCCTTGAAAAATTTGGATGAAATTCTCCATAAATCTATTGCCTTGAGTAAAATGAACTCTAGTTATCCTAGTTTTGGTGATTGTCTATTTGAGCTTACCAATCTCTTGCGTGCTAAAGGAAATGTTGGAATCATTGGTGATATCATAACCGAATCCATAAGAATTCATAAAAGTGACCACTTTGATGATCATTTATCTAATGAATTACCCTCTCTAGGATATGATCAATCACAAGATGATGTTGAACATGGATACTATGATGAAGATGATGATAGTGACTCCGATCTTGATGATGCAATGAGACACTTTGGTCCTATGGCTAATCTTCGAGGATATGTGTCAGGAGGAAAGGAATGGGTTCTCGACAGTGGATGTACTGATCATATGACCGGAGATGAAGAGATGTTCCGTGAGCTTGGTGAAAATGACGGCCCTCGAAAATATGTCACCTTTGGTGATAATTCAAAGGGTGAGGTGGTTGGCCTAGGTAAGGTGGCCATCTCACACGATAGCTCCATTCAAAATGTCATGCTTGTTGAATCTCTTGGCTACAACTTACTTTCAGTATCTAGACTTGCTGATTTCGGATTGAATGTCCTATTTACTGAGGTAGATTGCCAAGTGTTTCGTCGAGATAATCATAAAATGGTCTTTACCGGTATACATCGAGGTGACCTTTATATTGTCGATTTCTCTAAAAAGGCACAACCTAAAACTTGCTTTATTGCTAAATCCTCAAAAGGTTGGTTGTGGCATAGACGACTAGGTCATGTTGGCATGAGAAACCTTGACAAGCTTATTAAAGGAAATCATATCTTTGGAGTTAATGATGTCATATTTGATAAGGATAGACTTAGCAGTGCTTGTCAAGCAGGTAAACAGGTTGGAGGAAGGCATCCCGTGAAGAACATCATGACCACAAGGAGGCCACTCGAGCTACTTCATATGGATCTTTTTGGTCCCAATGCCTACAAGAGTCTCGGTCGAAATTCTTTTGGTCTAGTCATAGTTGATGATTTTTCAAGATTTACGTGGGTGTTCTTTCTTGATGATAAATCGCAGGTCCAAAAGATCTTCAAAAACTTCGCTACAAAGGCCCAAAATCAGTTTGACGTGAAGATCAAAAAGGTTCGGAGCGACAACGGAACGGAGTTCAAGAACGCAAATGTGGATACCTTTCTTGACGAAGAAGGGATTTCACATGAGTTCTCGGCTACGTACACACCTCAACAAAATGGAGTTGTTGAGAGGAAGAACCGGACGCTCATCGAAATGGCGAGAACGATGCTTGATGAGTACAAGACGCCGAAGCACTTCTGGGCAGAAGCGGTTGAGACGGCTTGTCATGCAACAAATCGCTTGTATCTTCACAAGCTACTCGGCAAGACGGCATACGAGCTTCTCACCGGTAACAAACCCCAAGTTGGATACTTTCGAGTATTTGGCTCAAAGTGCTACATTCTAGATAAGCATCGTCGTTCAAAGTTTGCTCCTAAATCTCATGAAGGTTTCCTACTTGGTTATGGCTCGAACTCTCACACTTACCGTGTCTACAACAATTTCACCCGAAAGGTTGAAGAAACGGTAGATGTGAAGTTTGATGAATCTAATGGCTCGCAAGTAGAGCAATTGCCAATTGATGTAGGAGACAAAGACCCTTCGGAAGCAATTCAAGACTTGTCTATTGGCAAAATTCGTCCAACGGAGGTGAAGGAGAATACCTCGTCCGTCCAAGTGGAAGCTTCTACTTCACGACAAGGTGAACCAAGAGTTGACACGGAAGCATCCACAAGTGGGACACACCAAGATGAAGAAAACGAGGAAACGCATCAAGACGAACATCAACAACCTCCTTCTCCACCACGACAAGAGAACAACAACATCAACAATGAAGAAGATCAAGAAGATGAACAAGATGAAGAAGAAGTTCAACGAAGACCCAAGCAAAAGCTTTCACGAGTTCGAGCAAGAATTGCCAAAGATCATCCCGTCGAGCAAATCTACAATGATATCCAAACCGGGAGAATCACTCGCTCTAAAACTCGTTTAGCTAACTTTTGTGAAAACTATTCATTCATCTCTAGCATTGAACCTATGAAGGTCGAAGAAGCGTTGGAAGATCCGGATTGGATAAACGCTATGCATGAAGAGCTACACAATTTTGAGAGAAACCAAGTTTGGACATTGGTTGAGAAGCCCGACAACAACCACAACATCATCGGTACCAAATGGGTGTTTCGCAATAAGCAAGATGAAGATGGACAAGTGGTTCGCAACAAAGCACGTCTCGTCGCTCAAGGATACACACAAGTCGAAGGTATGGACTATGGTGAGACATATGCTCCCGTTGCTAGACTTGAGTCCATTCGCATCTTACTTGCCTTTGTTAATCATCATAATATCACTTTGTACCAAATGGACATTAAAAGTGCTTTTCTAAATGGTGAAATAGAGGAGGAAGTTTATGTCAAACAACCTCCCGGCTTTGTCAATCCTAAGAAACCTAATCATGTTTACAAACTTCACAAAGCACTTTATGGTCTTAAACAAGCTCCTAGAGCATGGTATAAATGCTTGACTAAGTTCCTTATTGCAAGTGGTTTTGAAATTGGAAAAATTGATTCTACACTTTTTACTAAAAGAGTTAATGGAGAACTATTTGTACGCCAAATTTATGTTGATGATATCATATTTGGTTCTACTAACCCTCTTTTTAGTGAAAAGTTTGGAAAGCTTATGTCAAAGAAGTTTGAGATGTCTATGATGAGTGAACTCAAATTCTTTCTCGGTTTGCAAATCAAGCAAACTAAGGAAGGTACATTTATCTCTCAAACGAAGTACACCAAAAACCTATTCAAGAAGTTCAATATGCAAGAATGCAAAGGTATGTCTACACCCATGCCTACTAGTGGACATAATGATTTGACCAAAGATGGTGAACCGGTTGATCAAAAGGTTTATCGCTCTATGATTGGTTCATTGTTATACCTATGTGCCTCTCATCCCGACATTATGCTAAGTGTGTGCATGTGTGCACGATATCAAGATGCTCCTAAAGAATGTCATCTTAAGGCCGTGAAAAGGATAGTGAGATACTTAATCCATACACCAAATTTTGGCATTTGGTATCCTAAGAGGTCCTCTTTCGATCTTGTTGGGTATTCCGACTCGGATTATGCCGGAGACAAGGTTGATAGAAAGTCCACTTCGGGTACATGTCAATTTCTTGGTAGATCTCTTGTGTCTTGGTCCTCCAAGAAACAAAACTCGGTATCCTTATCCACCGCCGAAGCGGAATACATTGCCGCTGGTTCATGTTGTGCTCAATTACTTTGGATGACCCAAACTCTTAAAGATTATGGGGTCTATGTGAAACATGTTCCATTGCTTTGTGGTAATGAAAGTGCTATCAAAATTGGTCATAATCCTATGCAACATTCTCGAACTAAGCATATTGAAGTTCGTCATCATTTCATTCGAGACCATGTTGCAAAGGGTGACATTGATCTTAAACATGTTCACACTGATAAGCAATTAGCGGATATATTCACTAAACCGCTTGATGAGAAAGTGTTTTTCAGGTTGAGAGGAGAATTTAACATCATTGATGCTTCAAACTTGGAGTAGAAACTCCATTGGATACATGCAAGACATGAGCTTATGACTAATCCTTAATATATCTCTTATGATGACTATCTAATGTCTTGGATATATTTGCATCTTGCATGTTATCTAATCCATGTAGGAACTTGGATGAATCTATTTCTATGAGATTGCAACTCTCTCACATCTTGAGCAATCTCTACATCACCAAGTCTCTACATGACGGTGGTTGAAGACAAGGAAGCACGAAACCATTCAAACATATCCTTTGACAAATTCTATGTTGAGCTTCACGATTGTCATTCTTGGATCTACAAGTGCTTTTCCTTGCAATAACTAACCCATGTAGGTAGATGAACTCAAATTCCAAGGGGTGCTCCCAACTCATGATGAGCTACATCAACCTCGAGCACCCACACAAGTTCAACTACATGAGCAAGACCCACACCACCACCAAGGTATGATATTCCATCTTAGAGAAGCTTTACTCCAAGACATGAGTCAAAGCAACTCAACAAGATGAGAATACATCAAAATACTTCAACGAAAAATGGTAACCCCATTTTGAGCTTAAACAATGAGTATGACCTATGATCAAGTGTTCTCACTTGACTCCTAAGTCAATATACTCTAACATAGGTGACTATGTCACCGCCCAATTCTAGATGAAGTTCTCTTGTGTTCTCTTGTTATTGCATTTGTCCCTTGCATATTTGTTTCCCTCTTTCAAAAAAAACTTCATCTAGAACTTCTATTCTTTTCTTTTTGATTCTTTTTGTCCTGCATATTTCTGCATCAAATTCCTTGCAAATCTTTCAGTTAATTCATTGCAAATCTTTGTGAGATCTTATTTGGCTAGTGAGCTGAGGTGACACGTGTTTTCTCTGTAGTAAACTCGGTTTCACCGAATTGAACATTTTGGATCAACCGAATCCCTTCGGTACCACCGAAACATGACGCTCGGTGCCACCGATTTCGCAACAGGAAAACAGTTTGTCACTTATTTTATATTTCCTCTGATCCAGCTCCACTCAATGAATCTTATCCTCTACAAGCATCACAGTTTTATCCATTGCTTTGTGTTGAATCTCAAGGACCAAAGCTATTCGACAGATTCCAGAAGAACCTTCTTGGAAATTGATGTCAAAGGGGGAGAGAGAGATCACATCAAAGCTTATCATCAGGGAGAAAAAGAGAGAAAGTATTAAGGGGGAGAAAGAGATCTCCAGGGGGAGAGAATACTCAAGGATCCCAGATGCTTGATGTTTAAGAGGAGAGATGCCACATGTCTTTTTGGGGGAAAGACATGCTCATAGAACATAGTTCTTCTATTCATTCATATATTTCAGTATATTTCGGCTCTGATTTTCTGTTCCCTATCTTCTCCCAATATCCCATGTCAAATTCAGGGGGAGCAAGACATCTAAGGGAAAGAAATCACTCAAATTCATTGCAAATCTTTGCTCTTGGGGACATGTCTAATCAAATGTGGTACCTTGTACTCACTCTCTACATGTCATCCCAGTCTTGGTATTCTTGTAGTTTTCCTTGGTTTGCTCTGGCTAGTGGATGCACCTGTGTTATCTAACCTTGTTTATGCAGGTTCATTCCATCCTAAGCCAACTCAAGACTACAAGGTAAGTATATGCATCAGAATCATGAGTATGAGGAATTCTTGCTTTTGTACATACTGTTTGCAAGAAGGACTCATAAGCATGAAGGTATTTCTCTTAATAATCTTTTGCTCTGATGTATATGGCCAAGATACATGTAACACATTGCCTTCTCTGTCATGGTTATGCTCTCACATGCCTCTATATCTTATATTTATATGATTGCATACATGTAGGGGGAGCCTATGCTTGTTACATGTTCTTCCAAAGCTTTACTTGCTATTCTTTGTATCTTTATCTAAAGCTTTGATGTATGTTGCCATCAATTACCAAAAAGGGGGACAGTGAAAGCACAAGTGCTCCTCAGGTGGTTTTGGTAATTAATGTCAACATATCTCTTGTTGGACTAACACTTTTATCTAGTATATTTCAGATAAGTTCAACAATGGAGTGGCATGGACTAAAGGTTGTGGGAACTCCTTCAAGATGCTAAGGACAAAGGATTGGCTAAAGCTTCAAGCTCAAGACTCTTCATTTTACACTTTTAGTGACCCAAGATCACATTGAGTCTATAGGAAAAGCCAATACTATCAAGAAGGGATAAGGTGTTGCTTAATGAGCCTTTTGCTCCAAGTGCTTAATGATATGCTCCAAAACCCTCAGCTACTTTCCTACTTCCACATATGACCTAAACCCTAAGCCAAACTCAGTCCTACCGATTCTTTCTATCCGGCGCTACCGAGTTTTTCATATGTCATAAGCCACTGCCAGAACCCTAGCAAATGGGGTTCTACCGATAGGGATCTCGGTCTCACCGAGATGGGATTGCAATCTCACTGGGTATGTCCATTGTCAAAATCGGTCTCACCGAGTTTAGGCAATCGGTACTACCGAGATTACAATGCAAACTCTCTGGATAACTCATTACCAAAATCGGTCAAACCGAGTTTAGTAATCGGTCCCATCGAGTTTGCCTGACCAACTCTCTGGTTAGCTAATTACCAAAATCGGTCTCACCGAGTTTGTGTAATCGGTCTCACCGAGATTACGTTATGCCCAAACCCTAACCATATCGATCCTACCGAGATGCATGTCAGTCCCACCAAAAAACTCTAACGGTCACTAGGTTTACCTTTTCGGTCCGACCGAGTTTGTTGATTCGGTCCCACCGAGATTGGTAAATTGTGTGTAACGGTTGGATTTTAAGTGGAGGCTATAAATACCCCTCCACTTCCTCTTCATTCGTGGAGAGAGCCATCAGAACACATCTACACTTCCAACTCATATGTTCTGAGAGAGAACCACCTACTCATGTGTTGAGACCAAGATATTCCATTCCTACCATATGAATCTTGATCTCTAGCCTTCCCCAAGTTGCTTTCCACTCAAATCTTCTTTCCACCAAATCCAAATCCTGTGAGAGAGAGTTGAGTGTTGGGGAGACTATCATTTGAAGCACAAGAGCAAGGAGTTCATCATCAACACACCATTTGTTACTTCTTGGAGAGTGGTGTCTCCTAGATTGGCTAGGTGTCACTTGGGAGCCTCCGACAAGATTGTGGAGTTGAACCAAGGAGTTTGTAAGGGCAAGGAGATCGCCTACTTCGTGAAGATCTACCACTAGTGAGGCAAGTCCTTCGTGGGCGATGGCCATGGTGGGATAGACAAGGTTGCTTCTTTGTGGACCCTTCGTGGGTGGAGCCCTCCGTGGACTCGCGCAACCGTTACCCTTCATGGGTTGAAGTCTCCACTAACGTGGATGTAGGATAGCACCACCTATCTAAACCACAGGAAAAACATCCGTGTCTCGAATTGCGTTTGAATTCTCCAAACCCTTCTCTTTACATTCTCGCAAGTTGCATGCTTTACTTTCCGCTGCCTATATACTCTTTGCATGCTTGCTTGATATGTATTGTATGTCCTGAAATTGTGCCTAAAACTTCACTCAAACCAAAAAGGCTTAAAAACTGCAACTTTAGTACTAAGTGTCTAATCACCCCCCCTCTAGAAACACCTACTTCTAGATCCTACAAAGGTGCCATCATCAGCAATAGTGAAGAATGAGGGCTTCCCTTCTTTGAGGTAGCGCTTAATCTTGTGGGCTTCAGAGTCATATCCCTGTATTGTCTTGATGGAGCTCACGAGATCGGGTTCGACAGCCAGGGTATAGAGGGAACCCTGGGAAATAACACGGAGGTTCATCTTCTGAAACTCCTCGGGAGGGGGAGCGAGTGCACCCGGAGGTACAATATGGATGTTCAGCTTTCTGAATTCTTCAACAAGCGAGGGATGAACTTTATGAACCTGGAGGTGGTTGCAGTAAGACTTGCGGCTCAAGGCATCTGCCATTACATTAGCCTTGCCTGGTGTATAGGAAATACCCAAGTCAAAGTCTGCTACAGTCTCCATCCATCTCTGCTGACGGAGGTTCAGGTCTGGCTGAGTAAACAGATACTTCAGACTTTGATGGTCAGTGAAGATCTCGCAATGATTACCAAGAAGGTAATGTCGCCACTGCTTCAGTGCATGAATGACAGCAGCAAGCTCGAGGTCATGAACTGGGTAGTTCTCTTCGTGAGGGCGCAATTGATGAGAGGCATAGGCAATCACTCTGCGCTCTTGCATTAGGACACAGCCTAATCCTTGACGGGAAGCGTCACAGTAAATGACGAAGTCCTTCTTTGTATCAGGTGGAGCTGGCACTGGGGCAGAAGTCAACTTGTCCTTGAGTGCCTGGAAGCTTTCCTGACATTTTTCTGTCCATTGGAACTTGACGCCCTTATGCAACAGGTTAGTCAGAGGCCTGCCAATCTTGGAGAAGTTCTCGACGAATCGACGGCAATAGCTGGCGAGACCGAGAAAACTTATGACTTGCTTGACATTCTTCGGAGGAGTCCAATCGAGAATAGCCTGAACTCGTTCAGTGTTAACGGCAATACCATCCTTAGAGATGACATGTCCAAGATAGGTTACTTCGGGAAGCCAGAATTCACATTTGGAGAACTTGGCGTATAGCTGGTGCTCTCGTAGCTTTTCCAGCACAAGACGAAGATGTTCAGCATGCTCTTCTTCGTTCTTGGAAAATACCAGGATATCATCCAGATAAACCACGACGAACTTGTCGAGGTAATCCATGAATATATAGTTCATCAGGCGAGAGAAGGTGGCTGGAGCATTGGTCAAACCGAATCACATGACCGTGTACTCGTATGAACCATACCAAGTCACAAAGGCGGTCTTTGGGATATCCTCTTCACGAACACGGATCTGGTGGTAACCCAACCTCAAGTCGAGTTTAGAGAACACTGATGAACCAGCCAGTTGATCATACAGATCATTGATCCGAGGAAGAGGATACTTGTTCTGAATGGTAGCTTGGTTAATAGGACGGTAGTCTTGGACCAGTCGGTTTGTCCCATCCTTCTTCTTGACAAAGAGAGAAGGTGCTCCCCAAGGAGAGCAACTTGGGCGAATGAAACCACTTTGAAGAGATTTGTCGATTTCCTCCTTAAGCTCAAGGAGTTCACGCGGCGGCATCTTGTAGGGTCACTTGGCAATAGGAGTGGTGCCTGGTTTCAAGTCGATGACGAATTCGACAGCTCTAGCAGGGGGAATCCCTGGAAGTTCTTCAGGAAAGACGTCGAGGAAGTCACGCACGATGGGAATGTTTTCAATGCCCTCGAGTGGTGCAGAGTTCAGTGCATTCAATGCATAAAGCCTTGCCTCGGCATTTTGCACCAGGCGAGCATGGTATGTAACTATTTCATCTGAAGGATGTAGCAGATGGACGGTCTTAGTGGCGCAAACTATGGAAGCGGTATGCGCTTTCAACCAATCCATCCCCAGAATGAGGTCGATGTTAGACATCTTCAGGATAATGGGCGAGGCATAGAATTCCAGCCCTTCGATTTCCACGGGGACGTCGACGCCAACCATGGAGGTTTGACATTGTCCCACGGGGGTTTTTACCACTACCGAAGTGTTCATCTCCTCACATTTAACGTCGTGCTTGTATGCAAAATCTTCTGACATGAATGAATGCGATGCTCCTGTATCGAATAAAACAGATGCAGGTACTGAATTTACGAGGAGTGTACCCATCACAGTAGCAGGCTAGTCTTGAGCTTCGTTCAGGTCAACGTGGTTGGCATGAACACGACCATAAGACTTGGCATTGTTGCTGCGGGGCTGGTTGCTTCCACGGCCAGTTGCTGGAAGGGCCAGTTGATTCTGGTTCTGGTTGCATTCCCTAGCACGGTGCCCTGGTTGTCCACACCTGAAGCACAAACCATTATTGGGAGTGGAGACAGGAGCTCCGGGTGGTGCAGCTGGAAGTTTTGGCTGCCTAGTTGGAGCAGTAGGCAGACGAGGTGCAGCATAGGACTGCCTTGGGGCAGGTGCATTTGGCTGGTACATGCTGTTGGGAATCCATATCTTGCGCTTCTGCGAGGACGGGCCCGAAGATGAGCCCGTGTCACGACTGCGCCTGTGAGAGCTCTGGTATTCCTGCAGGCCAGTTTCGACGTTGATGGCTTTGTTCACCAAGGTGGCGAAATCAGTAAAGTCATGCACTAGAAGTGCGAGCTTGATGTCAGCTTGAAGGTCGTCATGGAACTTCTCCTGTCTACGGGCATCAGTTGCAATGTCCTCTTCAGCATAGCGGGACAAGTCCAGAAATTCTCGCTGATAAGCTTCAACTGTCATGTTGCCTTGGGTGAGGTTGCGGAATTCACGCTTCTTCCGATCCATGACTCCTTGAGGAATGAAGCAGGCACGGAAAGTAGCTTGGAAGTCTGGCCAGGTGATGATTGTCCCAACTGGCAGAGTGCGCCGGTGGCTGTCCCACCATTGAGCTGCGGGTCCCTTCAGGAAGAAGGAAGCAAAGGTGACATAGCTGGCAGGGGCTACATCAGCAGACTCCATCTCATAGGTGATGTCATGGAGCCAGTCATCGGCATCCAGGGGCTTAGTTGAGCTGCGGTACACACTTGGGTTGAGGCAAATGAAATCTTGCAGAGTTACTGTGTTTGGCTGCTGGTTCATATTGGGGCGAGGAAACTGAGCCATCATGTTCTCCATGAACTGGCGATTCATCTCAAGCTATTGGATCATACCAGCCATGTACTCAGGCGGTGGTGGGAAGTTGCCACCACGACCACGACCACCTGGTCTAACCATCCTGCTAATTTATAACAGGGGTAGTTCAGCATTGAGAAATTTGTGAAGACAAGAATCATTCATGATGAAACATGCATAATGAAAGCAGCACGATAGATACCACATAATAGTCGGCATATCTTACAAAAGAGATCATGCATAGAGTTCGGTACACAGAGTTCAGTACATAGACTAAGACATCATAGGCGGCACGCAGGCTCGCGGCGAATGCATCTAATACTGCTAAGCAAGCCTACATCAGTCCCACGTGACACTGCGGAGGTAGGTGTAGCCTGAAAGCTGGTAGTGTGGCAACGGGTACACCACGTCGGCAACCTAGGGTCCGCGGGTGCTCTGGTGCTGAACCCGACGCTCAGGTGGCAGAAGTGGACCAAGTGCGGGAGAGTAGCCTCCCACCTCTGGCCAACCGACACCCTGGGGCATCATGGTCCGGGCTGGGTAGATAGCATAACGCGGCAGCTTCCCAGATCCGACAAAGGGGTGCAACGTCGTCAAAGCATGGTAGAGGTGCTGACGAGTGGTGTACAACTCGTGGCGAAGAGCTCGGTTAGCTCGATCCAGCCCATCAGCATGCCGAACCAGGTTCTGATGGTAGAAGGGCTCGCGGGTGACAGTAGAGTAGGCAGCAGTGTAGTAACCCTCCGCACCAATATCAGATGCGATAGCAATGTGCCTGAAGGGGGAGGTGTCCAACTCCCGGTACTCCCTACGAAGGCGTGTCAGAGCAGCATAGGCAGCATCGTGAACTGCCATATCGATGGTCACTCCAACACCATAAGCGGTGTGCAACACAGTAGCGGAGTCATACTCCCGAGAGTAGAGGTGGATGGTGGCACGGTACTGCTCCTGGTTAAAGCCCTGGTACTCCTCGGAGACGGTGTACTCGGGGTGCCAGCGATAACCCAGATAGGTCATCATCTTAGCTAGCACGGCTGGTGATCCCGAGGCACCAATGGCCGCTGTGTGGCACACGACCTGCCTCGTGGGTTCCATCTGAAAACAAAGATGTTCCAAAGGAGTCAAATGACAGTGTGGAAATTGTTCAAAACACTATACTAAGGAATAACTATGGCTTTTATCCAACTTTGGGGTGAATGTCGTCACGGGACCATAGTGTTAGAGTTAGTAAATTCGTTTAACCTGAGTAGAAGAGAGTTCAGAGTCCCAGAGTAAAGGTCGAGGAGTAAAAGATCCTAGTACCACCCGATGGCGACGTGGGCCCATAAGGCACACAACCAAGTTAGTAAAAGTTTTTGAAATGTCTAGACTCGACTTCGGCCAAGGAGTGTGGAAGGGGGATTCCTACAGGCAGTTGGCTCTGATACCAACTTGTGACGCCCCCGATTCAATCGTACACTAATCATGCATGCAAATGTGTACGATCAAGATCAGGGACTCACGGCAAGATATCACAACACAACTCTACAAATAAAATAAGTCATACAAGCATCATAATACAAGCCAGGGGCCTCGAGGGCTCGAATACAAGTGCTCGATCATAGACGAGTCAGCGGAAGCAACAATATCTGAGTACAGACATAAGTTAAACAAGTCGCCATAAGATGGCTAGCACAAACTGGGATACAATCGAAAGAGGCGCAGGCCTCCTGCCTGGGATCCTCCTAACTACTCCTGATCATCGTCAGCGGGCTGCACGTAGTAGTAGGCACCTCGAGTGTAGAAGGAGTCATCGTCGACGGTGGCGTCTGGATCCTGGGCTCCATCGTCTGGTTGCAGCAATCGGGTAGAGAGATGGGAAAAAGGGGAAACAAGGCAACCGTGAGTACTCATCCAAAGTACTCGCAAGCAAGGAGCTACACTACATATGCATGGGTATATGTGTAAAGGGCCATATCAGTGGACTGAACTGCAAAATGCCAGAATAAGAGGGGGATAGCTAATCCTGTCGAAGACTACGCTTCTGGCAGCCTCTGTCTTGCAGCATATAGAAGAGAGTAGACTGAAGTCCTCCAAGTAGCATCACATAGCATAATCCTACCCGGCGATCCCCTCCTCGATGCCCTGTTAGAGAGCGATCACCGGGTTGTATCTGGCACTTGGAAGGGTGTGTTTTATTAAGTATTCGGTTCTAGTTGTCATAAGGTCAAGGTACAACTCCGGGTCGTCCTTTTACCGAGGGACGCGGCTATTCGAATAGATTAACTTCCCTGCAGGGGTGCACCACATAACCCAACACGCTTGATCCCATTTGGCCGGACACACTTTTCGGGGTCATGCCCGGCCGCGGAAGATCAACACGTCGCAGCCCCACCTAGGCACAACAGAGCGGTCAGCACGCCGGTCTAAACCTAAGCGCACAGGGGTCTGGGCCCATCGCCCATAGCACACCTGCACGTTGCGTACGCGGCCGGAAGCAGACCTAGCCTAGTGGCGTTCCGGTCCAATCCGGCGCGCGCCGCTCAGTCGCTGACGTCACGAAGGCTTCGGCTGATACCACGACACCGGGATACCCATAACTACTCCCGCGTAGATGGTTAGTGCGTATAGACCAAATGGCCAGACTCAGATCAAATACCTAGATCTCGTTAAGCGTGTTAAGTATCCGCGAACGCCGACCAGGGCCAGGCCCACCTCTCTCCTAAGTGGCCTCAATCTGCCCTGTCGCTCCGCCTCAAAGATCCACTCACGGATACTCCTACGAGCCGACCCGTCTTTAGTCACCACATGTATCATGTATTATATATAGTATATACCCGTGATCACCTCCCGAGTGATCACGGCCCGATAGTATAGCACAACAGACGGACAAGAATGTAGGGCCACAGATGGAAATACTAGCATCCTATACTAAGCAAGTAGGATTGCAGGTAAAGGTATCAACAGTAGTAGCAAGGACAGGCTATGCATCAGGATAGGAATAACGAAAGCAGTAACATGCTACGCTACTCTAATGCAAGCAGTATAGAGGAGAGTAGGCGATATCTGGTGATCAAGGGGGGGGCTTGCCTGGTTGCTCTGGCAAGAGAGAAGGGTCGTCAACTCCGTAGTCGTACTGGGCAGCAGCAGCGTCGGTCTCGGTGTCTAGCGAGAGAAGAGGGGGGAGAAACAATAAATATTTAAGCAAACAGATGCATAGCGATGCATGACATGACAAGTATCGGTGCTAGGGGTGCCCTAACGCGGTAAGAGGTGATACCGGTGAAGGGGAGAAACATCCGGGAAAGTATCCTTGGCGTTTCGCGTTTTCGGGCAGAGGAGCCAGAGGGGGAAAGTTGCGTGTTTGATATGTTAGTGGTGTGTGGCGGATGAACGGGCTGCGTATCCGGGTTCGCCTCGTCGTTATGACCAACTTTCATGTAGAAAGTATTTTCGTCCGGGTTACGGTTTATTTTATATTAATTTTAAAAGATTTAAATCATTTTTAGGATTAATTTAAATATTTAAAGTCAACATTATCCAGAACAGTGTTTGCTGACGTCAGCATGACATCAGCAGTCAACAAAGGTGTTGACTGGGTCGCTGACGTGTGGGTCCCACTGGTCATTGACTGTTTAGCCTAATCAGTGTTTAACTAATCTAACTACTGTTTAATTAAACTAATTAGTTAATTGGGTTAATCTAATTATGATTAATTAACTTAATTAATTCCTTAATTAATTAATTTAATCATTATTGTTTATTTAATTATTATGATTATTTTTTGTTTATTCTTTTCTTTTTTATATTTTTGTTCTGGTCCTGGGTGGGGGCCCCACTCGGCAGTGTCCCATAGGGCCAAACGGGCGCAGGCGATGGATCGGGCGCGGGGCGCCAGGCCGTTTGGGCGCCCGCCCAGGCCAGCGTAGGCGCCGGGGCACCACGACGAAGGCGAGGGCGGCGGCGAGTGGGGAGGCTGGTGGCCAGGGCGGCCGCGGTGGCGAGGCAGGAAGCGGGGCGCGCGTGGGCGCGCGGGACATCGACGCGAGCAAGGGAGCAGCGGGATGGCGCGGGGCGGCGGATTAGCAATTGGGGCGCGACTGCGTTGGTGGCCGGAGCGAGCAGCCGCAGGGGGAGCGCGGGAGCAGTGGGCGGCACAGGCGCATGTCTAGGGCGCAGCGGGCGCACGCACGCACGGCCGGACGCGGCCAGGGGACGGCTGACGCGCAGCTGGTCGCGGCCAGGGGCCACGGCTGCGGGCGGACGAGGCCAGGGCACAGCTAGGGAAGGGACGCACATGGTCGCACGGCAGAGGAGGAAGCGTGCACGCGCGGCGCGGGGCTTGGTCGCCGATGCACGCGACGAGCGCGGCAGGGCGAGGCATGCTGGGCATGGGCCGGAGCAGAGCATAGTGGGGAAGCACGCGGGCGCGCGCGGCGGGAAGCAGGCGGAGCTGCAACGGGGGGAGGCGCAGCCGGGCGCGTGGCCTGGACGCGCGAGGGGCGCGCGGCGCGCGCCGTCGGGCGTGGCGACCGTTATGCGGGGCCGCGGCTGGGTGCGGACGGCGCCGGCGACAGAGGGAAAGGGGGAGAGGAGGGAGCTCACGTCGGGGGGGGTAGGGAAACTGGCAGCGGGCTCAGGGAAGGTCGGGGGGGACGACGGGGACGACGTGCGTAGGGGGCAGTCCGGCGGGGGAGGGCGAAGCAGTCCGACGGGGGGGCTCCGGGCGCCGGCGTCGGCGTCGACGTGCGGGGGCGAGGGGATCGGGAGTCCCCGATCCAGATCCAGCGGGGGGGAGGCGTGGTGCGAGTGGGGGTGGTTGGTTAGGGTTTCGGGGGGGCAAAGGATAAGGAGGAGTGGGGGAAGGCCGGTTGGGCCTGCGGCCGAATGGGCCGGCCCGCTGGGCCGAAGCCCACTGGGGGCCTTCTCTCTTTTGTTTTTGTTTTCTGTTTGTTTGTTTTTTTCCCTATTAAATTTTTCTTTTTCTGTTTTAGTTAGTTTAGGTCATTTAGGTATTTTGTAAAATTGTGTTAGCTGCACCATAATTATCCTTGTAATATTTGGCAACCATTGAACATTTTTGTTTCTACTTTCGAAAACTTTTATTGTCGACATTATTTTTTAAAATTTGAATTTGACGCGATTTGAACTAACGGACGTTTAGCGACAGTAATCGGAATGACGTGGCATGATTAGCGTGAGATTACTGTAGCAAGATTATCCGGGCGTTACAGCGACATGACGAGCAATCTGGTAGAATGTTTCAACAATGTGCTAAAGGGTGCTCGTGCATTGCCGGTGACTGCAATAGTGGAGTACACCTTCTTCAAGCTCAATGAGTACTTTCAGAGGCATTCTGAAGAGACTGCAAAATGGATAGGTGAAAAAAAGGATTATCCGGAAAAGGTTGATGAATGGTTGCAGTTACAAGCAAGCAAGTCTTCACGGCAACAAGTTATCATATTCGACAGAATTGAAATGATCTATCAAATTGATGAGGCAGGTGGCACAACACGAGACGGTAGACAATATGGTGGTGCTGCATTTGAGGTGCGTCTGAAGACTCGGTGGTGCCAGTGCGAGAGGCCTAGCAAATATCATTGGCCATGCTCGCATTTGATAACGGCGACGAAGGCGAGAAACATACCTGTTTGTGATGGAAAAACCGTGCGGATGCAAGAGTTTCATGTGGAAGCTACTAGGTTGACATGGGCGCCAAGATTTCATACTTTCTTGGACCAATCACAGTGGCCTGAGTACCATGTCCCTCATATTAGGCCAGACCCTCTTCTGAAGGTGGAGACCAAGGGTAGAAGGAGAACTAAGAGGTTCAGGGGTGATATGGATGACCTGGCTGGATACACTGGCATGAAACAATTTGGTAGCGGTCATTTCACGGAGGCTCCTGACAGTATCAACTATGGGGTGTGCGGTGAAGGGGGACACAATGAGCGAACATGCAAGAATAGGAAAACCAAAAAAATAAAAACAAGTCGTGGAGGTGGCACCGATGGTGAACAAGGTGGAAGAGGTGACGGTGGTGGTGGTCGAGGAAGCACAAGTGTCAGAGGTGGTAGTGGTGGTCGTAGAGGGAGCACAAGTGCTAGAGGTACTAGTGTTCGTAGAGGGAGTACAAGTGCTAGAGGTGGTAGTCGAGCTAGCACAGGTGCCAGAGGTGGTGGTCGAGCAGGCACAAGTGCTAGAGGTGGTGGTCGAGGTCGAGCAAGCACAAGTGCTAGAGGTGGTGGTGGTCGGAGAGGAAGCACAAGTGCTAAAGGTGGTGGTGGTCGTAGAGGAATGGTTGATAATGGATCGGCCTTCGGTTATTTGCTTAATCCATATGGTTGATCTAATAATAATGGTATATTATTTGTTCATACAATTCCTAGCATTTATTGATTTATTGTATTTACACATTTACTCTCTTTATGTCTTGTGCTAACAATTGTTCTTTTTATAGGCATGGCTTCATCCGGTTCCAGGACGAGGCCAGCGTGCGCGGATCAAGAGGAAATGCCGAAGACTTGCATGGAGGCTAGGTTGGACAAGGAGAAGGAGAATGATGTGCCCACACCACCATGTTGGTGTGTGATATGTCTCCGTCGTACCTACTTTTCCAAACACTTCTGCCCTTGTTTTGGACTCTAACTTGCATGATTTGAATGGAACTAACCCGGACTGACGCTGTTTTCAGCAGAATTGCCATGGTGTTATTTATGCGCAGAAACAAAAGTTCTCGGAATGACCTGAAACTTCACGGAACATCTTTTCGGAAATAATAAAAAAATCCTTGCCAAATATGAAGACTAGGGGGCCCACACCATGTCCACGAGGGTGGGGGCGCGCCGTCCCCCTAGGGCGCGCCCCCTACCTCGTGGGCCCCCTGAGGCTCCTCCGACGCCAACTCCAACTCTATATATTTTCTTTCGGGGAGAAAAAATCAAGGAGAAGAAATAATCGCATTTTACGATACGGAGCCATCGCCAAGCCCTAAAACCTCTCGGCTGGGCTGATGTGGAGTCCGTTCGGGGCTCCGCAGAGGGGGATTCGTCGTCATCATCAACCATCCTCCATCACCAATTTCATGATGCTCACCGCTGTGCGTGAGTAATTCCATTATAGGCTTGCTGGACGGTGATAGGTTGGATGAGATCTATCATGTAATCGAGTTAGTTTTGTTAGGGTTTGATCCCTAGTATCCACTATGTTCTGAGATTGATGTTGATATGACTTTGCTATGCTTAATGCTTGTCACTAGGGCCCGAGTGCCATGATTTCATATCTAAACCTATTATGTTTTCATGAATATATGTGTGTTCTTGATCCTATATTGCAAGTCTATAGTCACCTACTATGTGTTATGATCCGGCAACCCCGAAGTGACAATAATCGGGACCACTCCCGGTGATGACCATAGTTTGAGGAGTTCATGTACACTATGTGCTAATGCTTTGTTCCGGTTCTCTATTAAAAGGAGTCTTTAATATCCCTTAGTTTCCATTAGGACCCCGCTGCCACGGGAGGGTAGGACAAAAGATGTCATGCAAGTCCTTTTCCATAAGCACGTATGACTATATTCGGAATACATGCCTACATTATGTTGATGTATTGGAGCTAGTTCTGTGTCACCCTATGTTATGCTTGTTACATGATGAACCGCATCCGGCATAATTCTCCATCACTGATCCTATGCCTACGAGCTTTTCCTATATTGGTTCTCGCTTATTTACTTTTCCGTTGCTACTGTTATAATCACTACAAAACACCAAAAATATTACTTTTGCTTCTTTACTTTTGTTATCGTTGCCACTACTATCATATTACTTTGCTACTAAATACCTTGCTGCAGATACTAAGTTATCCAGGTGTGGTTGAATTGACAACTCAACTGGTAATACTTGAGAATATTCTTTGGCTCCCCTTGTGTCGAATCAATAAATTTGGGTTGAATACTCTACCCTCGAAAACTGTTGCGATCCCCTATACTTGTGGGTTATCAAGACTATTTTCGGGCGCCGTTGCCGGGGAGCATAGCTCTATTCTTTGAGTCACTTGGGATTTATATCTGCTGGTCACTATGAAGAACTTGAAGGACGCTAAGACAACAATTTATCCCTCAACTACGAGGGGAGGTAAGGAACTGCCATCTAGCTCTGCACTTGATTCACCTTCTGTTTTGAGTAAGCTTGTGACACCTAAACCTGCTTCTGCTATTCGTTCTGATATGTCGCATGTTATTGATGATGCTACTTCTGCTATGCATGATACTTATGATGAAACTACTTCTATGCTTGATACTTCTGTGCCACTTGGTGAATTTCTTGATGAACAAATTTATAGTGCTAGAGAGAAAGAGATTATTGAAACTGATTGTATTGATGAAAATAATGATGAAGATATGCATGTTATTCCTGAGGGTTATGTTTTTGATATGGAAGCTTTTGCGGCTATTTTAGCTTGCAAAGATAGATATGAACTGAAAAGGTTATTAGTTCAACCGATAAGGATTATGAATTCTTTGTTGATCCTAATATAATTACTTTGGTTGAATCTAATCCTTTTCATGGTACATCTGATATAATCTGATCCTTTTTGTGGCTATGAATCTGAAACTGTTGTGGCACATCTTACTAAATTGAATGATATAGCCACCCTGTTCACTAATGATGAGAGATCTTGCTACTTTTATATCCTTAAAATATTTCCGTTCTCATTAAAGTGTGATGCTAAGATATGGTTTAATTCTCTTGATCCTAGTTGTGTGCGTAGTCCCCAGGATATGATTTATTACTTCTCTGCTAAATATTTCCCTGCTCATAAGAAACAAGCTGCTTTAAGGGAAATATACAACTTTGTGCAAATTGAAGAAGAGAATCTCCCACAAGCTTGGGGGAGGCTTCTCAAGTTACTTAATGCTTTGCCTGACCATCCTCTTAAGAAAAATGAAATACTTGATATCTTTTATAATGGACTAACCGATGCTTCCAGAGATTACCTGGATAGTTGTGCTGGTTCTATTTTCACGGAAAGAACACCGGATGAAGCTGAAATTCTATTGAATAATATGTTGACAAATGAAAATAATTGGACACTTCCTGAGCCAGCTCCTGAGCCAAATTTAGCCTATTCCTAAACCAACTCCAAAGAAGAGAGGTGTTCTATTTCTCAGTCCTGAAGATATGCAAGAGGCAAAGAAATCTATAAAAGAAAAATGTATTAAAGCTGAAGACGTTAAGAATTTACCTCCTATTGAAGAAATACATGGTCTTAATCTACCGCCTGTTGAAGAAATATATGATCTTAATCCATTACCCATTGAAGAACCTCCTGGTCTTGATAACCCGACACAGGTAGTAAAGGTAAATTCTCTCTATAGATATGATAAAGCTGAAATCCCTCTTACTAAGTTTGCTAGCCCTTGCTTAGATAAGTTTGATAATTTTATGATGAAGCAAGAAGACTTTAGTGCTTATTTTGGTAGACAATTGAAATACAGTTCAAATATGCTTAAACACTTGGGTGATTATATGGCTAATATTAGAGGTGAACTTAAACTCGTTAGCAAACATGCTTATATGGTTACCACTCAAGTAGAGAAAGTACTTAAAGCTCAAAATGATTTGCTCAATGAATTAAATAGTAAGAAAAATGATTATGTTGTTAGAGTGGCTACTAGAACTGGTAGAATGACTCAGGAACCTTTGTATCCTGGAGGCCACCCTAAGAGAATTGAGCAAGATTCTCAGAGAAATAATATTGATGTACCTAGTTCTTCTAAAAAGAAGAAAAAGAAAAATGATAGGACTTTGCATGATTCTAGTGAACCTATTGCTGAACCACCTGATAATCCAAATGATATATCTATGTCTGATGCTGAAACACAATCTGGTAATGAACATGAACCTAATGAAAATGCTAATGATGATGTTCATGATGATGCTCAACCTAGTAATGATAATGATGTAGAAATTGAACCTGTTGTTGATCTTGATAACCCACAATCAAAGAATCAACGTTATGATAAGAGAGACTTTGTTGCTAGGAAACATGGTAAAGAAAGAGAACCATGGGTTCGGAAACCCATGCCCTTTCCTCCCAAACCATCCAAGAAAAAGTATGATGAGGATTTTGAGCGCTTTGCTGAAATGATTAGACCTATCTTTTTGCGTATGCGATTAACTGATATGCTCAAAATGAATCCTTATGCTAAGTATATGAAAGATATTGTTACAAATAAAAGAAAGATACCGGAAGCTGAAATTTCCACCATGCTTGCTAATTATACTTTTAAGGGTGGAATATCAAAGAAACTTGGAGATCCAGGAGTACCTACTATACCATGCTCCATTAAAAGAAATTATGTTAAAACTGCTTTATGTGATCTTGGAGCCGGTGTTAGTGTTATGCCTCTCTCTTTATATCGTAGACTTGATTTGAACAAGTTGACACCTACTGAAATATCTTTGCAAATGGCTGATAAATCAACTGCTATACCTGTCAGTATATGTGAGGATGTGCCTGTTGTGGTTGCAAACGTTACTATTTTAACGGACTTTGTTATTCTTGATATTCCTGAGGACGACAGTATGTCTATTATTCTTGGAAGACCTTTTCTGAATACTGCAAGGGCTATTATTGATTGCAACAAAGGCAATGCCACTTTTCATGTTAATGTTAATGAGCATACGGTACACTTTCCGAGGAAACAACCTCAAGTTCATAGTATCAACTCAATTGGAAAAACTCCATCGATTATATTTGGAGGTTTTGAATTTCCTCTTCCTACTGTCAAGAAGAAATATGATATTCTTATTATTGGGGATGTGCATATCCCCGTTGAGGTAACATAGTGTTATTCGAAATTTCTCCGGTTCCATGTTATTCGGAATGAGTTCGTTAACAAGACTTGATCAACCTTATTAGTATATTCTTTTTGATGAGCATGAGATGGATGAAACTAGAAGGCACAAGCTTCTGTACCCTCTTTCTACTTTCTGTTATTTAGATGAAATAAAGTAAAATAGTACTTTTCTGTCTCTTTTCTGATTTATCCGTGCAATATAAAAATACGCCGAAAATAAAAGTTCTTCAAATGCCCTAAAAATGAAATATGATTTTTTCTAGAATATTTGAGGATTTATGGAACTAAGAACATAGCAGGGGGGTCAACCACCTAGGCAAGAGGGTGGAGGGCGCGCCCCCTGCCTCGTGGGCCCATGGTGTCCCTCCTCCACTTATTATTGCACCCATACAGTTCTTCTTCCTCCCACAAACACGAATATCTAGCTCAAGCACGAGTTCTAGCTCACTTTACTGTGATTTTCGATCTCCTTGCTCAAAGAACCTCTCACAAAACTGCTTGGGGAGATTGTTCCTTGGTATATGACTCCTCCATTGGTCCAATTAGTTTTTGTTCTAGTGCTCTATTCCTTGCAAATTTGTGTTGCCTGGGTGACCACGTTCTTGAGCTTGCATGTCAAATTTATATGGTTCCAAGTAGTTCTAATGCTTGATATAGTCTTTAGGCACTTATAGGAGTAGTTGCTATCAATTTTGTTGAGCTTGGTTCACTTTTGTTTGAAGTCACTAAAAGTTTCAGAAATTTTTCGGAGGAAGAAATATGCTTAGGAAAATGTTCCAAGGTGGTTCTTCAAGGAAGCAAGTGAAGGAAATATGCCCTAGAGGCAATAATAAAGTTATTATTTATTTCCTCATATATCATGATAAATGTTTATTATTCATGCTAGAATTGTATTAGCCGGAAACATAATACATGTGTGAATATATAAACAAACAGAACGTCACTAGTATGCCTCTACCTGACTAGCTCGTTAATCAAAGATGATTATGTTTCCTAACCATGGGCAAAGAGTTGTTATTTGATTAACGAGGTCACATCATTAGTTGAATGATCTGATTGACATGACCCGTTCCATTAGCTTAGCACCCAATCGTTTAGTATGTTGCTATTGCTTTCTTCATGACTTATACATGTTCCTATGACTATGAGATTATGCAACTCCCGTTTACCGTAGGAACACTTTGTGTGCCACCAAACATCACAACGTAACTGGGTGATTATAAAGGTGCTCTACAGGTGTCTCCAAAAGTACTTGTTGGGTTGGCGTATTTCGAGATTAGGATTTGTCACTCCGATAGTCGGAGAGGTATCTCCGGGCCCTCTCGGTAATGCACATCACATAAGCCTTGCAAGCATTGCAACTAATGTGTTAGTTGTGAGATGATGTATTACAAAACGAGTAAAGAGACTTGCCGGCAACGAGATTGAACTAGGTACTGGATACCGACGATCGAATCTCGGGCAAGTAACATACCGATGACAAAGGGAACAACGTATGTTGTTATGCGGTCTGACCGATAAAGATCTTCATAGAATATGTAGGAGCCAATATGGGCATCCAGGTCCCGCTATTGGTTATTGACCGGAAACGTATCTCGGTCATGTCTACATTGTTCTCGAACCGTAGGGTCCGCATGCTTAAAGTTACGATGACAGTTATTATGAGTTTATGCATTTTGATGTACCGAAGTCAGTTCGGAGTCCCGGATGTGATCACGGACATGACGAGGAGTCTCGAAATGGTCGAGACATAAAGATTGATATATTGGAAGCCTATATTTGGACATCGAAATGGTTCCGAGTGAAATCGGCATTTTACTGGAGTACCGGGGGGTTACCGGACCCCCCCCCGGGGGGGTTAATGGGCCCATATGGGCCTTAAGGGAAAATAGGAGGGGCGGCCAGGGCAAGCCGCGCGCCCCCTCCCCCCCTAGTCCGAATAGGACAAGAAAGGGGGGGCGGCGCCCCCCTTTTTCCTTTCCCCCTCTCTCCTTCCTTCTCCTACAAGGCAAGGGAGAGGAGTCCTACTCCCGGTGGGAGTAGGACTCCTCCTGGCGCACCCCTTGGGGGCCGGCCGCGCCTCCCCCTCCCCTCCTTTATATACGGGGGCAGGGGACACCCTAGAACACACAAGTTGATCTTCGTGATCGTTCCTTAGCCGTGTGCGGTACCCCCCTCCACCATATTCCACCTCGGTCATATCGTTGCAGTGCTTAGGCGAAGCCCTGCGTCGGTAGAACATCATCATCGTCATCACGCCGTCGTGCTGACGGAACTCATCCCCGAAGCTTTGCTGGATCGGAGCCCGGGGAGCGTCATCGAGCTGAACGTGTGCTAAGAACTCGGAGGTGCCGGAGTAACGGTGCTTGGATCGGTCGGATCGGGAAGACGTACGACTACTTCCTCTACGTTGCATCAACGCTTCCGCCTCGGTCTACGAGGGTACGTAGACAACACTCTCCCCTCTCGTTGCTATGCATCACCATGATCTTGCGTGTGCGTAGGATTTTTTTTGAAATTACTACGTTCCCCAACAGTGGCATCCGAGCCTAGGTTTTTATGGTTTGATGTTATATGCACGAGTAGAACACAAGTGAGTTGTGGACGATATAAGTCATACTGCCTACCAGCATGTCATACTTTGGTTCGGCGGTATTGTTGGATGAAGCGGCCCGGACCGACATTACGCGTACGCTTACGCGAGACTGGTTCTACCGACGTGCTTTGCACACAGGTGGCTGGCGGGTGTCAGTTTCTCCAACTTTAGTTGAACCAAGTATGGCTACGCCCGGTCCTTGCGAAGGTTAAAACGGAGTCTATTTGACAAACTATCGTTGTGGTTTTGATGCGTAGGTGAGATTGGTTCTTGCTTAAGCCCGTAGCAGCCACGTAAAACTTGCAATAAACAAAGTAGAGGACGTCTAACTTGTTTTTGCAGGGCATGTTGTGATGTGATATGGTCAAGACATGATGCTAAATTTTATTGTATGAGATGATCATGTTTTGTAACCGAGTTATCGGCAACTGGCAGGAGCCATATGGTTGTCGCTTTATTGTATGCAATGCAATCGCCCTGTAATGCTTTACTTTATCACTAAGCGGTAGCAATAGTCGTAGAAGCATAAGATGGGCGAGACGACAACGATGCTACGATGGAGATCAAGGTGTCGCGCCGATGACGATGGTGATCATGACGGTGCTTCGAAGATGGAGATCACAAGCACAAGATGATGATGGCCATATCATATCACTTATATTGATTGCATGTGATGTTTATCTTTTATGCATCTTATCTTGCTTTGATTGACGGTAGCATTTTAGGATGATCTCTCACTAATTATCAAGAAGTGTTCTCCCTGAGTATGCACCGTTGTGAAAGTTCTTCGTGCTGAGACACCACGTGATGATCGGGTGTGATAGGCTCTACGTTCAAATACAACGGGTGCAAAACAGTTGCACACGCGGAATACTCAGGTTATACTTGACGAGCCAAGCATATACAGATATGGCCTCGGAACACGGAGACCGAAAGGTCGAGCGTGAATCATATAGTAGATATGATCAACATAATGATGTTCACCATTGAAACTACTCCATCTCACGTGATGATCGGACATGGTTTAGTTGATGTGGATCACGTGATCACTTAGAAGATTAGAGGGATGTCTATCTAAGTGGGAGTTCTTAAGTAATATGATTAATTGAACTTAAATTTATCATGAACTTAGTCCCTGATAGTATCTTGCTTGTTTATGTTGATTGTAGATAGATGGCCCGTGCTGTTGTTCCGTTGAATTTTAATGCGTTCCTTGAGAAAGCAAAGTTGAAAGATGATGGTAGCAATTACACGGACTGGGTCCGTAACTTGAGGATTATCCTCATTGCTGCACAGAAGAGTTACGTCCTGGAAGCACCGCTGGGTGCCAGGCCTGCTGCTGATGCAACTGACGACGTTAAGAACGTCTGGCAGAGCAAAGTTGATGACTACTCGATAGTTCAATGTGCCATGCTTTACGGCTTAGAACCGGGACTTCAACGACGTTTTGAACGTCATGGGGCATATGAGATGTTCCAAGAGTCGAAGTTAATATTCCAACAGAATGCCCGGATTGAGAGATATGAAGTCTCCAATAAGTTCTATAGCTGTAAGTTGGAGGAGAATAGTTATGTTAGTGAGCATATACTCAAATTGTCTGGGTATTGTAATCACTTGATTCAACTGGGAGTTAATCTTCCGGATGATTGCGTCATTGACAGAATTCTCCAATCACTTCCACCAAGCTACAAAGGCTTCGTGATGAACTATAATATGCAAGGGATGGATAAGACGATTCCCGAGCTCTTCGCAATGCTGAAAGCTGCGGAGGTAGAAATCAAGAAGGAGCATCAAGTGTTGATGGTCAACAAGACCACTAGTTTCAAGAAAAAGGGCAAAGGAAAAAGAAGGGGAACTTCAAGAAGAACAGCAAACAAGTTGCTGCTCAAGAGAAGAAACCCAAGTCTGGACCTAAGCCTGAAACTGAGTGCTCCTACTGCAAGCAGACTGGTCACTGGAAGCGGAACTGCCCCGATTATTTGGCGGATAAGAAGGATGGCAAGGTGAACAAAGGTATATGTGATATACATGTTATTGATGTGTACCTTACTAATACTCGTAGTAGTACCTGGGTATTTGATACTGGTTCTGTTGCTAATATTTGCAACTCGAAACAGGGACTACGGATTAAGCGAAGATTGGCTAAGGACGAAGTGACGATGCGCGTGGGAAATGGTTCCAAAGTCGATGTGATCGCGGTCGGCACGCTACCTCTACATCTACCTTCGGGATTAGTTTTAGACCTAAATAATTGTTATTTGGTGCCAGCGTTGAGCATGAACATTATATCTGGATCTTGTTTAATGCGAGACGGTTATTCATTTAAATCCGAGAATAATGGTTGTTCTATTTATATGAGTAATATCTTTTATGGTCATGCACCCTTAAGGAATGGTCTATTATTATTGAATCTCGATAGTAGTGACACACATATTCATAATATTGAAGCCAAAAGATGCAGAGTTGATAATGATAGTGCAACTTATTTGTGGCACTGCCGTTTAGGTCATATCGGTGTAAAGCGCATGAAGAAACTCCATACTGATGGACTTTTCGAACCACTTGATTATGAATCACTTGGCACTTGCGAACCGTGCCTCATGGGCAAGATGACTAAAACACCGTTCTCCGGTACTATGGAGAGAGCAACAGATTTGTTGGAAATCATACATACAGATGTATGTGGTCCGATGAATATTGAAGCTCGTGGCGGATATCGTTATTTTCTCACCTTCACGGATGATTTAAGCAGATATGGGTATATCTACTTAATGAAACACAAGTCTGAAACATTTGAAAAGTTCAAAGAATTTCAGAGTGAAGTGGAAAATCATCGTAACAAGAAAATAAAGTTTCTACGATCTAATCGTGGAGGAGAATATTTGAGTTACGAGTTTGGTCTACATTTGAAACAATGCGGAATAGTTTCGCAACTCACGCCACCTGGAACACCACAACGTAATGGTGTGTCCGAACGTTGTAATCGTACTTTACTTGATATGGTGCGATCTATGATGTCTCTTATAGATTTACCGCTATCATTTTGGGGTTATGCTTTAGAGACGGCCGCATTCACGTTAAATAGAACACCATTGAAATCCGTTGAGACGACGCCTTATGAACTATGGTTTGGGAAGAAACCAAAGTTGTCGTTTCTAAAAGTTTGGGGATGCAACGCTTATGTCAAAAAGCTTCAACCTGATAAGCTCGAACCCAAATTGGAGAAATGTGTCTTCATAGGATATCCAAAGGAAACTATTGGATACACCTTCTATCACAAATCCGAAGGCAAGACTTTTGTTGCTAAATTCGGAAACTTTCTAGAGAAGGAGTTTCTCTCGAAAGAAGTGAGTGGGAGGAAAGTAGAACTTGATGAGGTAACTATACCTGCTCCCCTATTGGGAAATAGCACATCACAGGAACCGGTTTCTGCGATGTCTAAACCAATTGGTGAGGAAGTTAATGATGATGATCATGCAACTTCAGTTCAAGTTACTACAGAACCTCGTAGATCAACCAGAGTAAGATCCGCACCAGAGTGGTACGGCAATCCTATTCTGGAAACCATGCTACTAGATCATGGTGAACCTACGAACTATGAAGAAGCGATGGTGAGCCCAGATTCTGCAAAATGGCTTGAAGCCATGAAATCTGAGATGGGATCCATGTATGAGAACAAAGTATGGACTTTGGTTGACTTGCCCGATGGTCGGCAAGCAATTGAGAATAAATGGATCTTCAAGAAGAAGACTGACGCTGACGGTAATATTACTGTCTACAAAGCTCGACTTGTCGCAAAAGGTTTTCGAAAAGTTCAAGGGATTGACTACGATGAGACCTTCTCACCCGTAGCGATGCTTAAGTCTGTCCGAATCATGTTAGCAATTGCCGCATTTTATGATTATGAAATTTGGCAGATGGATGTAAAAACTGCATTCCTGAATGGATTTCTGGAAGAAGAGTTGTATATGATGCAACCAGAAGGTTTTATCGATCCAAAGGGAGCTAACAAAGTGTGCAAGCTCCAGCGATCCATTTATGGACTGGTGCAAGCCTCTCAGAGTTGGAATAAACGCTTTGATAGTGTGATCAAAGCATTTGGGTTTGTACAGACTTTTGGAGAAGCCTGTATTTACAAGAAAGTGAGTGGGAGCTCTGTAGCATTTCTGATATTATATGTCGATGACATATTACTAATCGGAAATGATATAGAATTTCTGGATAGCATAAAGGGATACTTGAATAAGAATTTTTCAATGAAAGACCTCGGTGAAGCTGCTTACATATTGGGCATCAAGATCTATAGAGATAGATCAAGACGCTTAATTGGACTTTCACAAAGCACATACCTTGACAAAGTTTTGAAGAAGTTCAAAATGGATCAAGCACAGAAAGGATTCTTGCATGTACTACAAGGTGTGAAGTTGAGTAAGACTCAATGCCCGACCACTGCAGAAGATAGAGAGAAAATGAAAGATGTTCCCTATGCTTCAGCCATAGGCTCTATCATGTATGCAATGCTGTGTACCAGACCTGATGTGTGTCTTGCTATAAGTTTAGCAGGGAGGTACCAAAGTAATCCAGGAGTGGATCACTGGACAGCGGTCAAGAACATCCTGAAGTACCTGAAAAGAACCAAGGATATGTTTCTCATATATGGAGGTGACAAAGAGCTCATCGTAAACGGTTACGTTGATGCTAGCTTTGACACTGATCCGGACGATTCTAAATCGCAAACCGGATACGTGTTTACATTAAACGATGGAGCTGTCAGTTGGTGCAGTTCTAAACAAAGCGTCGTGGCGGGATCTACATGTGAAGCGGAGTACATAGCTGCTTCAGAAGCGGCAAATGAAGGAGTCTGGATGAAGGAGTTCATATCCGATCTAGGTGTCATACCTAGTGCAGACTCAAGGAAATATGCCCTAGAGGCAATAATAAAGTTATTATTTATTTCCTCATATATCATGATAAATGTTTATTATTCATGCTAGAATTGTATTAGCCGGAAACATAATACATGTGTGAATATATAAACAAACAGAACGTCACTAGTATGCCTCTACCTGACTAGCTCGTTAATCAAAGATGATTATGTTTCCTAACCATGGGCAAAGAGTTGTTATTTGATTAACGAGGTCACATCATTAGTTGAATGATCTGATTGACATGACCCGTTCCATTAGCTTAGCACCCGATCGTTTAGTATGTTGCTATTGCTTTCTTCATGACTTATACATGTTCCTATGACTATGAGATTATGCAACTCCCGTTTACCGTAGGAACACTTTGTGTGCCACCAAACGTCACAACGTAACTGGGTGATTATAAAGGTGCTCTACAGGTGTCTCCGAAAGTACTTGTTGGGTTGGCGTATTTCGAGATTAGGATTTGTCACTCCGATAGTCGGAGAGGTATCTCTGGGCCCTCTCGGTAATGCACATCACATAAGCCTTGCAAGCATTGCAACTAATGTGTTAGTTGTGAGATGATGTATTACAAAACGAGTAAAGAGACTTGCCGGCAACGAGATTGAACTAGGTACTGGATACCGACGATCGAATCTCGGGCAAGTAACATACCGATGACAAAGGGAACAACGTATGTTTTTATGCGGTCTGACCGATAAAGATCTTCGTAGAATATGTAGGAGCCAATATGGGCATCCAGGTCCCGCTATTGGTTATTGACCGGAAACGTATCTCGGTCATGTCTACATTGTTCTCGAACCGTAGGGTCCGCACGCTTAAAGTTACGATGACACTTATTATGAGTTTATGCATTTTGATGTACCGAAGTCAGTTCGGAGTCCCGGATGTGATCACGGACATGACAAGGAGTCTCGAAATGGTCGAGACATAAAGATTGATATATTGGAAGCCTATATTTGGACATCGGAATGGTTCCGAGTGAAATCGGCATTTTACTGGAGTACTGGGGGGTTACCGGACCCCCCCCCCCCCGGGGGGGTTAATGGGCCCATATGGGCCTTAAGGGAAAAGAGGAGGGGCGGCCAGGGCAGGCCGCGCGCCCCCTCCCCCCTAGTCCGAATAGGACAAGGAAGGGGGGGCGGCGCCCCCCTTTTTCCTTTCCCCCTCTCTCCTTCCTTCTCCTATAAGGCAAGTGAGAGGAGTCCTACTCCCGGTGGGAGTAGGACTCCTCCTGGCGCACCCCTTGGGGGCCGGCCGCGCCTCCCCCTCCCCTCCTTTATATACGGGGGCAGGGGGCACCCTAGAACACACAAGTTGATCTTCGTGATCATTCCTTAGCCGTGTGCGGTGCCCCCCTCCACCATATTCCACCTCGGTCATGTCGTTGCAGTGCTTAGGCGAAGCCCTGCGTCGGTAGAACATCATCATCGTCATCACGCCGTCGTGCTGACGGAACTCATCCCCGAAGCTTTGCTGGATCGGAGCCCGGGGAGCGTCATCGAGCTGAACGTGTGCTAAGAACTCGGAGGTGCCGGAGTAACGGTGCTTGGATCGGTCGGATCGGGAAGACGTAAGACTACTTCCTCTATGTTGCGTCAACGCTTCCGCTTCGGTCTACGAGGGTACGTAGACAACACTCTCCCCTCTTGTTGCTATGCATCACCATGATCTTGCGTGTGCGTAGGAATTTTTTTGAAATTACTACGTTCCCCAACAGCAAGGACCCAGGCTTGCGATGCGTGATGCTGATGATGAGCCACCAAGAGACGCCCCAGTGCGGCCTTGTGAGTGGCCTTCAGAAAATTTTATGGATCGAGCGGGAATCAAAGAGGAATTTGACGCATATTTGCGTAACGCCGATTTTGTGAGCTTTGAGGCAGACAAATGCCCGTAGTACCATCATCTCACTAGTTCATTTGTGAGGAGGTTTGAATTTTCATCTTCACGTAATTCTCCAACTGTAATGTTTGATCTTTATGAAAAATCTTATACCATGGACTTAGAGGATTTTACTTCTGCTTGCAAACTTCCACAATGGGGTAGTGTTAGTGATCCCCGTAAATCTGAATTTAAAGACTTTCTTGCTGGTACAACTGTAGGGGAATCTAGAGATATAGCACAAGCTACCATAGGGAGCATTCACTTTTCTGCTATACATTATTTTGCTCTCTTCATAGGTAGGTGCATAAATGGTAAGGATGAAGCATGTCATATGTGTGTGCCTGACCTTAGCATTCTCAGGAGTGATGTGTTAGGAGACCAATCTTATAATTTGGGAGCCATTGTTGCACGTAGGTTGCATCATAATAGATTTAATGGAGATTTCTTTGGAAGAATTTATGCAACCCGCTTAGCTGATTTTCTTGATGTGGACGTTCGTGAGGATGATATGGAGTTTCCTCCTACTTATTTTGATTTTAATTCTATGGTCTATCACCACTTTGTCGAGAGGAATGAATCACCTCTCCAGTATCGACTAATCTTTGACAAATGGCGTGCTGTCAGTATTACTCTCCCTGCTCCTGCCTTCTTTGATTATCAGGCAAAAGGAAGATATATTATTACCAGAGAGGAGGCAGATGAGTACGAGAGGAGGGCGGAGGTAGCTCGCCGCCACGCTGCAGCTCAGGAGGCGATAATCTCTTCATCACAGTACGACCCCAGCTACACCTACGGATATCCGCCAGGCCATCCTTGGCAATGAACCAACTTAGGCCAAACGCCTAAGCTTGGGGGAGTACGTATTTCTCACCGACATTACATTTATGTTTACACACACTCCTTGCTAGATGTCGGTGCTCATACTCTTTCACTGTAATATCCATGCTAGTTTATTTTCTTTTTCTTGCTTTCTTCTTGTGTGTTTGTTAAACCTTAAGAAAAATTAAAAAAATTAGTAATAGCTTCTAGTTAGTTTACTTTATTGATGTACTAGTAATAATTAAAAAGAAAACCCAAAAATATTTCTCGTTCTTCTTTTGCTTGTTGGGAGCTTTCCCGTGTAAATAGCTTTATTCTTTACTTATCTTTGGGGGTCGTTAGGAGAAGACCATAATTAAATTGTTGAAGTGGCTCTTATATGCATTATTGTTGATTTAACCAAGAGCCCATATTGCCTTGTCTTCTCCGGTTATTGAATGCTCGCAGATTCCAGCTTAGTCCAATGCACGTGCACTCTTATTATTATTCACTTCGTTCAGTCGTGCAAGTGAAAGGCAATTATGATGATATATGATGGACTGACTGAGATGAGAAAAACTGGTATGAACTCGACCTCTCTTGTTTTTGTAAATATGATTAGTTCATCATTCCTAATTCAGCCTATTATGAATAAACATGTTTGCAATGACAATTAGAGATCATAGTTGCTCGTGCCATGCTTCATTAGCTATGAGTTATAATGGTTTACCTTGCGTGCCAATATGCTATTAAAATGGTTGTGATGTGGTATGATGGGGTGGTATCCTCCTTTGAATAATTTAAGTGACTTGACTTGGCACATGTTCACACATGTAGTTGAAACAAAATCAACATAGCCTTCACGATATTTATGTTCATGGTGGATTATATCCTACTCATGCTTGCATCCAATGTTTATTAATTTTAATGCATGTTCATGGCTGTTGTCGCTCTCTAGTTGGTCGCTTCCCAGTCTTTTGCTAGCCTTCACTTGTACTAAGCGGGAATACTGCTTGTGCATCCAATCCCTTAAACCCCAAAGTTATTCCATATGAGTCTACCATACCTTCCTATATGCGGTATCTACCTTCCGTTCCAAGTAAATTTGTATGTGCCGAACTCTAAACCTTCAAATAAACATTCTGTTTTGTATGCTCGAATAGCTCATGTATCAACTAGTACTGCCCTTATCTTCCATGTTAGGTGGGTTATTCTCAAGAGGAGTGGACTCCGCTCCTCACTCACGAGAAAATGGCTGGTCTCCGGGATGCCCAGTCCCATGCTTTATGCAAACTAAATCAAATTAATTGCAAACAAAACTCCCCATGGGACTGTTGCTAGTTGGAGACACTCGTTGTTTCGAGCAAGTCGTGGATTGATGCTTGTTGGTGGAGGGGGAGTATAAACTTTACCATTCTGTTTGGGAACCGCCTATAATGTGTGTAGCATGGAAGATATCGCCATCTCTTAGTTGTTATGTTGACAATGAAATTATGCCGCTCAAAATATTATTTATCTCTATTTCAAAACTGAGCTCTGGCACCTCTACAAATCCTTGCTTCCCTCTGCGAAGGGCCTATCTATTTACTTTTATGTTGAGTCATCATCCTCTTATTAAAAGCACTAGCTGGAGAGCGCAGCTGTCATTTGCATCCATTACTGTTAATTTATATTGGGTATGACTATGATTGGATCTCTTTTACCATGAATTACAATGTCTAGTCAGTCCTCGATCTTTAAAGGTGCTCTGCATTTATGTTTTGCGGTCTCAGAAAGGGCTAGCGAGATACCATCTTGTTATATCATATTGTGATTGTTTTGAGAAAGTGTTGTCGTCCGAGATATATTATTATGGCTCGCTAGTTGATTATGCTATTGATATGAGTAAATATGAGACGTGAGAATTATTGCAAATGTGGTAGTTATAATCTTTGCTGAAAACTTAAATGCTGACTTTACATATTTACAACAACAAGAGCAAACAGAGTTTGTAAAAGTTTTTCTTTATCAATTTCAGTTTATCAACTGAATTGCTTGAGGACAAGCAAAGGTTTAAGCTTGGGGGAGTTGATACGTCTCCGTCGTATCTACTTTTCCAAACACTTTTGCCCTTGTTTTGGACTCTAACTTGCATGATTTGAATGGAACTAACCCGGACTGACGCTGTTTTCAGCAGAATTGCCATGGTGTTATTTATGTGCAGAAACAAAAGTTCTCGGAATGACCTGAAACTTCACGAAACATCTTTTCGGAAATAATAAAAAATCCTTGCCAAATATGAAGACCAGGGGGCCCACACCCTGTCCACGAGGGTGGGGGGCGCGCCCACCCCCCTAGGGCGCGCCCCCTACCTCGTGGGCCCCCTGAGGCTCCTTCGACGCCAACTCCAACTCTACATATTTGCTTTTGGGGAGAAAAAAATCAAGGAGAAGAAATAATCGCGTTTTACGATACGGAGCTGCTGCCAAGCCCTAAAACCTCTCGGGAGGGCTGATCTGGAGTCCGTTCGTGGCTCCGGAGAGGGGAATTTGTCGTCGTCGTCATTATCAACCATCCTCCATTACCAATTTCATGATGCTCACCGCCATGCGTGAGTAATTCCATCGTAGGCTTGCTGGACGGTGATGGGTTGGATGAGATCTATCATGTAATCGAGTTAGTTTTGTTATGTTTGATCCCTAGTATCCACTATGTTCTGATATTGATGTTATATGACTTTGCTATGCTTAATGCTTGTCACTAGGGCCCGAGTGTCATGATTTCAGATCTGAACCTATTATGTTTTCATGAATATATGTGTGTTCTTGATCCTATCTTGCAAGTCTATAGTCACCTACTATGTGTTATGATCCGGCAACCCCGAAGTGACAATAATCGGGACCACTCCCGGTGATGACCATAGTTTGAGGAGTTCATGTATTCACTATGTGCTAATGCTCTGTTTCGGTTCTCTATTAAAAGGAGGCCTTAATATCCCTTAGTTTCCATTAGGACCCCGCTGCCACGGGAGGGTAGGACAAAAGATGTCATGCAAGTTCTTTTCCATAAGCACGTATGACTATATTCGGAATACATGCCTACATTACATTGATGAATTGAAGCTAGTTCTGTGTCACCCTATGTTATGCTTGTTACATGATGCACCGCATCCGGCATAATTCTCCATCACCGATCCTATGCCTATGAGCTTTTCCTATATTGGTTCTCGCTTATTTACTTTTCTGTTGCTACTGTTATAATCACTACAAAACACCAAAAATATTACTTTTGCTTCTTTACTTTTGTTATCGTTGCCACTACTATCATATTACTTTGCTACTAAATACCTTGCTGCAGATACTAAGTTATCCAGGTGTGGTTGAATTGACAACTCAACCGGTAATACTTGAGAATATTCTTTGGCTCCCCTTGTGTCGAATCAATAAATTTGGGTTGAATACTCTACCCTCGAAAACTGTTGCGATCCCCTATACTTGTGGGATATCAGTGTGGTGATGTTTGGAAGCTGAAGGTGTCCACTGACCGCAAGAAGTCATGGACAGAAGGTAGAAGGTTTTTCATGAGCCCCAATGCACATGATCGTCGAAGGCCAACTAACGCATGTGACATACCACCGGTTTGTTAGGTGTACATACAAAAAACATCAACAAGTTTGAACTCATATTACTAACAAAAACATGATTTATATGTAGTCCCCTCCTCCACTTTGCAAGTACTTCACTTGGATAGATCACGAGGTACCAAAAGATTTCCAAGAGGACCAACGTCGAGATTGCTTATGGAGGTAGCGCCTGTTCGAGGAGTCCTATGCACGGGGATTGGAGAGGGAGCGTCGTGAGAAGGAGGCTCGTGAGCGCAAGAAGCGTGAGGAAGAGAGGGAACACAAAGATAAGGAGGCACGTGAGGAGGACGAGGCACGTGACAAGAAGGGAAAGTGGCCCCGTACTACTCAGTAGACAAATGGAAAAGGCACCTTGTGTGGTCATGAACTTTCGAGACTTTGTTTAATGTATGAACTTGTCATTCGGGACCTTGTGTGATCATGAACTTGTCATTTGAGACCTTGGGTGTGATGAACTTGTAATTGAGATTATGTGGAAACTTTGTTTGTCATTCGAGACTAGTATGCTTTCTTCATATTTTGGCTTGAGACTAGTATGCTTTCTTCATATTTTGGGTTGAGACTAGTATGCTTTCTTCATAATTGTGTCATTTATAGTGTATAACAAATCGTTGAATTAGTTAGCTAGCCAAAATTACAAATGAAAAAGGTAGCATTGTGTGCACCAGGACCAAACGCCAGGGACCATGGCGTCTGGCTGTTTGACCAAACGCCAGGGATCATGGCGTCTGGGTGCTGCACAGTTGCAATGAGCTTCTGTTGATTTGGGGGGGGGGGTACCAAATGCCAGGGACCCTGGCGTTTGGCTATTGGGGCCACGTCAACCAGACGTCGAGGACCATGGCGTCTGGCTATTTGACCAAACGCCAGGGATCGTGGCGTCTTGGTGCTGCATAGTTGCAACGAGCTTCTGTTGATTTGGGGGGGGTACCAGACGCCAGGGACCCTGGCGTTTGGCTACTGGGGCCACGTCAACCAGACGCCGAGGACCCTGGCGTCTGGGTGCTGCCCATTTTCATCTGTGGATAAGATGTTGTGGGCCCCCTCACTCCCTCTCCATCTCCACTCATCTCCACTCACGTTCATCTCCACTCACATTCACGAGCTGCTGCCCCCCCCCCAAACTCCCTCTCCATCACCCTAGCCCCTCTCAAATCTCTCACAAATCGGTCCCGTTTCACCGTGGGGTCTTCGAGATTTCATAACAAGAAGGTAAATCAACTCCACCCCCCATTTTTTGGTTGCTTTAATGTATCATATTTTTGTGCAAACCCTAGTTTTATTTTTCCTAGTGGTTATGCTCAAGGGGTAGGTAAATGAACTCCACCCCCATTCCATTCATCTCCACTCACATTCACGAGCTGCTACCCCCCTCAGATGGATACGGGTGCTCAGTGGACGCTTAGCCCTACTGTTCATGTCCAAGGCCTTCCTCCAAGCGTTGTGCAAGTTAGTAAAGTGGACCTCACTTTTGAGTGGTTGAAGACTAAATTCATGTTGAAGCAAGGGTTGAAGGAAGACGATTTTGTGTATTACGTCAGCAGGAAGCAGTCAGATGGCCCTGGGGAAAGAAAATTGATTGACATAACTGATGATGGCAAGATTAAAGAAATGCTGAGCGAATGGGAATGGAAAAGGGTTGTTGAGTTGCATTGCTACCGGAAACCGAGTTATATGTGATGTTTATGTAGTTTGAACTATCGTGCTTATGTCCTAGTGGTTTGAAAAGACTATGTAATGCTTATGTCCTAGTGGTTTGAACTATCGTGGCCATCAACTATTTGTGTAATTTGAGACTATGTCATTTGAAAAGACTATGTATGTTATTTGAGACTAATCTTCTATGTATCATGATACTTGTGTCATTTATAGTGTATAACAATGCATGCAATTAGTTAACTAGACAAAGAAAAAGCTAGACAAAACTACAAGTGAAATAAAAAACCCTTCTCGCCCAGGACCAGACGCCAAGGACCCTGGCGTCTGGCTCCCCTGCTTTGCCCTGTTTTCTGCTGTCAGTCGACTGCCAGACGCCAAGGACCCTGGCGTCTGGTCCCCTGTGCATACAAATGGCAACATGACTCCTCCTTTTGACAGATTTCAGAAAAATTTCATAGCAAGCAATGAATTCATACACATCACAGGAAACAACATTTCACATAAATCACATGATTGAATACTACTTTTAAACGACAAATTCATGTCATACATTCATAGCAACATCACGAATTCATGGAAAGAAATGACAACAAGTTCATGGAAAGAAACGACAACAAGTTCATGCAAGCACACTAGAGCAAGCTCATTGAAACAAATTACAACTAGCTCACTTCCTTCTTCCTCTCTTCACGATATCTGCAAGTGTAGGCTCCTCCTCTTCGCTAGCCTCCTCCGCCTCCGCATCATTGTTCGACTTATATCTTTGCATTCCTGTAGGCATAAATTGATGAGGATACTCCGGACTATGGAATGCAGTGTTCCATGTCTTCTTTCTTCCTTTCTTGCCCGGTGCCTTAGCTATGGCTTTGCCTTTTTTAGAGAGGGTATTGCCTTGGGTCGTTTGTGTACCCTGTGATGGTTGTGGAGCATCAACGTCGTACTCATGCTCTTGTTGTTCCTGCTCCTCTTCTTTTGTTGGCTCCTCTTGCCGTGTTGCCTCCTCTTCATTGACCTCCTCCTCTATGTCCTCTTCGTTGCGGAGATAACGGCGTTTATGAGCTCTGCCGGCGCGGATACCAGGTGCAAACAGATCACTGGGCTGAGCACCATGGCAAGAAAGCATAGCTGCCATCTTATGTAACCGCTTCTTGAACTTCTGCGACAACACAAAATATGATATGATATGAGATGCAAATAACTAATGCGTGAAAAGAAGCTTTTATAATATATTGCTCATACCTCCATCGTGCTCCTAAGAGTCCTCTCAGATAATGCACCACCACGGGTATGACTCAGTGCTACATTGGCATCGTTGACGCACATAAGCAACTCTCTTCCCTGCAAGTCATGCACACACCAAAATTATGTATTTGAAAGAAGACTATATAATGCAAGTGTGTTAGAATAGGCTCATTAGACTACCATTTCGTCATGCATAGGTGCATAGTCAACGTGAGCCCCTCTTGTGTCTCTCACCGCCGTGTTGAATGTATGATAACCTTCTGCAGTCTCCGGATCTTCAGACACCAACTCCGACCACTCCTCGTGAGTCCAACCGGGCTTTAGCCTTAACCGGTAACGATCCGCATACCACACTTGATACTTCTGATATGCTGACTGATTGTGAGGTCTGCTCTCTGATTCCACTAACGTGTCTCTTCGATTCCAAATTTGTATCCACTTAACGTGTTTGTCTGCCCAATCCGCTATATCTTGATTGTTCCTTCGAGATAACCTACAAATGAGCCATGTCACAAAGCATTAGCAAATATAGACTTATTGAATGCTCTACTACATACTCAAAGACATGCTTGCTCACCGATGCAGAGATAGCATTTCCTCCTTGCTCTCATCAATTGGAATACCTTGTCTTCTTCCAAATTGTCTTGCCACACGGTCTACGAAGTGCCACTCGACCGCAAAGAAGCATATCATTGGGCACCTCGCCCGCCAAAGATGGCTATCACGCATGCACATCTCGTTATACTCAAAACCACGATCATCCACATAAGGCAACCAATGGACCTGCAAAATAAAGAGATACATTGTTAGATACAAATTTCATTCTTGAGTAAATTTTGTCTCATTGAACTTCTCAATACCTGCTCAGCAGTCAAGGTGTCCAGCTCGTTCATATAACACTTGTATCGCACATGCGAGCTTCCTGTGTACACCGTCACCCGTTCCCAATAGTACGCAACCGTAGGGCGCCGATATGGATCATCATCATGCGCCCCTTCATGATTACCAAGTGGGTTAGGGTGTTGAGGGTTCTTGAAATCGGGGCGTCCAACCGGGATCCGCTCCCACATACACACGGATAGGCCCCAAACAAACCCAGCCAATGAGGATGTATCTCCCTTCCTGCGACACGCCAAGTCAAGCTGCAATCAAACAAACATGTTAGATATGGAGGCACATGACAAATGCAAGATAAATGGTTGCAAATATCTCTTACCTGACGATACAAGTATGCTAATGCGGCCAAACCCCAGCTATACTGGGTATCCCAGTTAGTGAGTAGCTCCAAAAACATCCAGAGGGCTGAGTTCCCGGTTGCGTCTGAGAAGACTACCTTAGTTAGTACATACCAAAGATAGGCCCGCGCGTACTGCTGCACAACCAGGTCATTGGCACCCTGAGGGCACGGATTGCCTCCTCCTCTGACTTGTTTTAGCCAAGAATGCCTCACTTTCGAGGCATCGGCCTTGCCTTCCGGAGGGGCATCCGGCACAACACCAATTAAAATGCCTGCCCGTTGTCGCCAATTAACGGCGCTGACACGACCGGTAACAGCTCGTCCGTTGATAGGAAGGCCGCTTATCGTAGCCATGTCCTCTAAGGTCATCGTCATCTCCCCAAATGAAAAGTGGAAAGAGTGAGTCTCGGGCCTCCAACGATCCACAAGTGCGGCTAGCACCGCGTGGTTCACCGGCGGAGGGCGTCGCTTAAACTGCAACACGAATGGGAGAAGACCCAATCTCCGAACGTACGGCTCGTACCGCGCGTCGTAAGGAAAGTCATCAGCGCAATGACCCCTCATGCGCATAGCAACTACAAGATGCAAATAAAGTGATTTTTTTATCAATACAAGAACACAAATGAGAAACAATGAAAATTGATGACCACATGCTTCTTACCTTTCCATTCTCAATGGCACGGGCGCGATGTTCCTTATCCCACTCTTGGATTAATCCGTCATACCAAGGTCCATCATCATCCGCCATCCTACAAAACAAATCACAAACATTTATAAATACATGAACAATATCAAACAACACAATTTCCTTCTCCAAGTTATGCCACATGAACACACCATTCTTCTAAAACATAAGCACATCATTTCTTTCTTCTACATATGCACACATATCATCTAGAGTACCAAATTTCACCATCAAATAAATTTCATAATCATCATCCGCCATTCTATTGAACAAATCATGTCACACACAATCATCAAATTTCATCATATCTTTTGCAAAAAAAATTATGCCATCTATATATTCAACTATATTGTCATAGCACTTAACACATATATTTTTTTACATATATTTGCTTGCCAAAGTAGTCTTCTGAGATTCAAACAAATATTATGCCATCTATATATTCAACATATAGCTACTTTACTAGCACATGCATACATCATCTATAATTCAAAAAAAAATCACAAACTATGTCTATTGATGGACAACTACAAACATCTACAAACTACACTACCTACCAAATCATCTATCAACTACAAACTATTTCCTAAAACAAAGAAACCATCTACTAATCTAACATCACCTAATGTGAAATAATGCATCCAACATGAGAGGGGAAAACAAAAACAAATTGGAGGAAATGGGGGGGGGGGGGGGAATACCTCAAAGAAGTTTGGGGGGGGGGGGGGGGTTCAGATCTGCGAGTTTGAGCGGTTAATGGAGTAGATCAGGGGGGGTGGTGGTGGGAGGGAGAGAAGGGGCGACTCTCTGTTCTTGACCCAAACGCCAGAAGAAGTTGAGATGGGGATGGGTGGGCGGCCCGCGCCGTTATCCACTTACCAGGGCCAGACGTTAGGGTCCTTGGCATCTGGCCCCTTTGCCACGTCAGCGGGTCAACGGCCAGGCGGGCAGTGCGGGCCAGGGGCCAGACGCCGGGGTGTCTGGCGTCTGGTTCCCAACCCAGACGCCAGGAATGTTGGCGTCACCCAAACAGGTCAAAATCGATTTTTTTTAAACCGAGGTTAAATTGGGATTTTGTTAACCACATAGGTCAGAACAGTAATTTTGTCCGCCGGGGACGAGTTCTTTTCCTGCTGTTGTATGAACGAGGAAAAGACTGGGCTTGTTCTTGGATTCAGCAATTAACATGTCTGTCTCTAGTTAAAATGCACTCCAAGGTTCTATGCTGCAAATGACCTGAGGGGAAATCATCAAGATCAAACGTGGGGCATGGGTATAGTTGGATTTGATGTGGGTCCGGAATAGAGAGCTGAACCGTCTTTGGGTGCGACTCATCTTGTTTGGCCGAACAACCAAATGGAGCCAGATATTGATGTGGAACTCGTCTCCGTGCGTCACATGTTCTTCAGTTTTTCATTTTTGTTTTGACAAGAACATGTTCTTCAGTCCCGAGCACCATTGCAGGTGCAGCAATGTGTCATATTCCGTAATGGGCCCTGGTAGTTGTAAAAGCCGAAGATAACATGCCGCAAACAATAAGTGCCCCAGCTATATCTCGCTTAACACGAGACTAGCTTCCGTCTCGCCTGAAGGGCTCGTTCATATGGCCCGGCCGTAGCATGGTCGGTCGCTCACATATTCTACATGCGGCTTTCGACCGGGTTTTTAAATATATATTCTATTTTTCTGTCGGTTTTCTTTTATTTCTTCACCGGGATTCTTTGGTTTTTTTTTTCATTGTTTTTCTTCGTTTCTTTCGTAGTTTTCATCGATTTTTCCTTTTCTTTCATCTTTTCTTAATATTTTCTTTCTTTATAAGTTTTTGATGGTTTTGTTATTATTAGTTTATTTCTTTGTCTTTTCTAGTTTTAATATAATTTATATAATTTTTTTTCGTATAAAACAGCAAAAATTTCTCTAAATGAGTTTAATATGTCCTAAATATGTGATTAATATTTTTTACAATTTATATTGTTTGATTTCTACATTTTTAATACACATTGTACATTTTTTGTATACATCTGGAAAATTTTGTATATTCCCATTTATCAGTGTGGAAATACATGATTAACATGTTTTTAGAAATTTTTATGTCTACTTTCCCATACACATTGCGCATTTTTTGTGTACATCAGGAACATTTTATATATACATGTTTAACATCCTCCAAATATATTATTAATATTTTTTAATACCTTTTCCATAAATATTGTACATTTTTTGATACATCATAAACATTATATGTTTAACAACCTAATTCAATGCAATATTAAGATATTAAAAAAATATTGAAAATTTATATTTTTTATTTCTACCCTTTTGCACTCACACTTATCTTTTTTGTATACATCAAAAGTATTTTTTTATAAACACATTTAACATTTTCTAATGCATGATTAATATTTTTCAACTTCTGTATATAAACTGATTTTTATAATATATATACTCTTAATATTTCGAAATACAAGCAAAGGTAGAAAAAACAAAACAAATAGTGAACGCAAAAATGTGAAAAAGAAATAAAAAATAAGCGCTGAAAGCTTGTGCCGGCGCTGGGCCAACCCAAACGGGCGGCTTCTTGTAGCGATACATTGTTGGGCCATATATACAACCGTTCCATCTGAGGGCTATTTCACAAGAGCTCCTTGTCTGGCGAAATCACTAGTTGAGGAGTACTCGTTGCAAAGATTACTTCAACTTCCCTGGTTGCGACAAGTGGTGCACATGCAGCGTGCCACTTGTCGCAACCTGTGAGTTTTCACTTTTTTCGTAGATCCGTTTATTCAAAATGTTTTATCTCTTAAACCGTGCGTCCAAATCTCGAACCGCTTTCACTGTTGGATTCCTCGCGTCGAGATCTTCAAAACTAGATCCCATCTTGATAGGTTTTGACGAATTTTTTTTCATAAAAAAATCGGACGAAAAAACCGAACCGGGAGCACGGGTTTTTTCCTTTCCGAAAGAGGCACGCCCGTGCATCTCACGAAATCACAACCGTGCCTCTCGCGAAAACAAAATCGTGCCTCTCGCGGAAGGGAGAAAAAGAGAAAATGTTTTTTTTTTATTTCCGAGGAGGCACGGCCATGCTTTTCGCGAAAGCACAACCATGCCTCTCGCGGAAGCAAAACCGTGACTCTCGTGAAAGAAAAAAAAACACATTTTTTTTCGTTTCCAAGAGGCACGACCGTGACTCTCGCTAAAGCACAATCGTGCCTCTCTCGAAAGCAAAAACCATGACTTTCGCGTAAGGAAAAAAAAGAAAACACATTTTTTTTCATTTCCCAGAGGCACGGCCGTGACTCTCGTGAAAGAAAAAAAATAGAAAATACAGTTTTTTTTCGTTTCCGAGAAGCACGGTCGTGACTCTCGTGAAAGGAAAGCCGTGAGTTCCGCGAAAGAAAAAAAACACATTTTTTGCAAAAAAATAAACTTTTTTTGCAATTTTTTTTGTTGAAAAACTAAGGAAGACCAGTGAAAAACCGGAACGTCGAAAAAACCCGAAAAAAATGTTTCGAAAGCCGAAAACTCGTGCGGGAAAATAAAAATGTAATTCGGAGGGAGCGTCCAGAGTACGACATGTAGCGAATGACTGAGAGCGCGCCAAGTGGCGCTGATCATTATGAGGCTCCCGAAGGAGCACTCGTTAATTAGCTGCTCTCCTCTTCTGGGGAGGTCCTACGTGACGCATTCTGCGTCAACTAGCTGCTGTTTTGCACATGGCATTTCCTTTGCGGGCTTCATCAACTAGCCAGGCCGTGATGCATGCATTGCTCCAGAAAATAATTGCGATCGCAGCGATTCGAGAAAGGATCGAGTGATTCAGATGACGTGTTCCTACCAACTGTCGTAGCAGTCGTATATGATTATATCGTAGCATTAAACGTAAAGAACCAGACACACTGGGCAGATCCAAATTAGTTTAGGGATTTCAAAAGCAATTTTTTTTCAAAAAACGGAATATTCTATGAAACACAAACACTTTCCAATTTTTTGAACATTTTTTAAAAAACTATAAATTTTCGAAGAAATAGAGACATTTTTTGAAAATCAAGAACATTTTTTTCTAAACATGGACATTTTTTTAAAACATGAACAGTACAGTTTTTTTAATATGTGAGCACAATTGAAAACTCTAGAACATTTTCTGAAATTACAAAACATGTTCGAATTTATGAAACAAAATTTAGATATGAGAAAATATTTTAAATGACTCGATCATATTTTGAGTTTGAACACAAATTTTTTAAATGATTTTTTTATTTGTAAACACATATTGAAAATGAGAACCTTTTTTTTTAATTCCCGATCATTTTGTGAATAAAACGATTTTTGACATTCTGAACATGTTCTAGAAAGTTGTGAAAATTTCGAACGATAACATTCCGGACAAATTTAGAATGACTGTAACATTTTTTGAAAATCCCAAACAATATTTTAAAAGCCAATATTTTCTGAAAACACGAACATTTTTTCAAATATTTCAACATTTTATTGAAAACACAAATTTTTTTAAAATCCTGAACATATTTTCAAATATGCGAACAATTTTGAATTCTATACATTTAAATTTTTTGAATTTTTGAAGTAAGAAACAGAAAAAGGAAAGAAATGAAAAAAGAAGAAAGAAACAGGAAAGATAAAAAACCAAAACGAAAATAAAATAAGAAAACAGAAGAGAAAATAAAACAGGAAAAAAACGTTTCGGGAAACCTTCTAGAAGGTTGTCAAAACCGAGCGAAACCACCTGCCCGTACTTACGCTAACTGCTAACGGGACGGCCTAGATCGCGTCGCTCGTCTGTGAACCCTGTGCGAAGCCTCGACAGCTTGACGCAACGTGCGTCACATAGGATTTCCCCCTCTTCTGTGCCTGTTGTGCCACGAAATCTTGCGAGAAAAGTTTGTCGCGGGAAAAAAATAAAGTCTTGCGAGAGTTACGTCTCACCACATACTGATTCCTACCCCTCAAGAAAAAAAACATACTGATTCCTATTAAGAATCGCCTACACACGAGTGAATCGGGCGCGCACGTTAATGTCGCTGTCATTTTTTGTCGCTGTGTGGTACACTCTGCTCTGGTTTTTTTGGGTGGGGATGGTTGTTTCTTTGTTTCTTGTGTTTTTACATTAATTTTTGTTTTCTCACCGGTTTCCTTCGGGTGTTTTTCTTCCTTATATTTTGATTTCTTAGTTTTCTTGGTTTTATACTGGTTTTCTTTGTTTTTCTTTCTTCCTTACAAATTAATTTTTCTTAGTTTCTATCATGTTTTTTTGCTTTTCTTTTTTGCTTCTTTGTCTGTTTTTACCAGCTTTATTTTTTTGCACCCATGTACTTTTTCTCAGTACACAATGTATGTTTTTAGTGTACATGTAAAACATTTTGTTACATGTTTGACATTTTTCAAACACATGACGTACATTTTTAACACATATTTTGTACACTTTTTTGAATACATGATAACATTTTCCAAATTCATCTTGTACATTTTTTCAATGGCAATAAACATTTTTTAAATTACCATGGAATGTTTTTGGAAAACCTATGAATGTTTCTTTGAAATGTCACGTATATGTTTTAAAAACATTTTTTCACACATGGGCCTTTTTTTACATTGTATAAATATTTTTCTTCAATGCCATGGTAATCTTTGTAATCACAGGAACTTTTCCTTAAAATGTCACATATATTTTGTTTAATGGTACGAAACATCTTCTACATTCTATATGCATTTTTTTAAAATTTCACACACACATTTTTTAAACTCCTGATTTGTTTTAAACTTGTGACATTTTCTAAATGCCACAAACATTCTCCGTACATATGATTAACTTTTTATTCATACATAATTAATATTTTTCTACACTTTCGCATTGTACGTTTTTCATATATTTCAGAAACATTTTTCTATACACGTTTGACATTATCAAATGGAAGATTGACAGTTTTCAAAAAATTATGTTTTTAGGAATATATATTTAGAATATTTTGAAATATAAACAACAGTGAAAAAGAAAGCTAAAATGTGAAGAAACGACGAAAAAATAAGAATGACATATGCGTGACGAGTCCAAGTAGTTACAGGGCTGGCCCTGCAACGGCTCCCTGCAGGCGACGACCCTGTGCCAGGAGTTGCTGTGGGCAGACACTGCGGATTCTTCTGGGCCTCGGCTCATTTCGCGCTCTCTTTTCTCACTCGCCAATTCTCTTGCTTGTACGCCAAAATCATTAGTTAACCTTCCCATGGGCACACAAATGGCACAGTGCACATGCATGCCACTTATCGCAACGTCAAAGTTTTCCCTTTTTTGTAGATTTGTATTTTAATGTTTTATTTCTTGAACAGTGCATCCAAATCCTGTATCGTTTTCACCGTTCGATTCCTTGAGTCGAAATCTTTGAAATTAGATTGCATTTTGATAAGTTTCGACGAAATTTACTTTCATGAAAAACCGGTAGAAAAAACCATAGCCAGAAACACGTATTTTTACTTTTTTTCCTTTCCAAGAGGCACAGTTGTGCTTCCACAGAAGCAAATCTGTGCCTCGACCCGAAACAAATATGTGTCTCTCATGGGAAAAGAATGTGTTTTTCCTTTCCAAGAGGCGCATCCCTGCCTACCGCGAACACAAACTGTTCATCCCCCAGAAGCAAATCTATACCTCTTATGCAAGCAAGAAAAAACGGGTGTTTTTCCTTTCTAAGAGGCACAGCCGCCGCGGAGGCAAATTTGTGCCTTCAAAAGAGGCAAATACGTACCTCCTATGGAAGGAGCGTATTTTTTCGCGCAAAGTTTTTTCACCGGTTTTTTCTCTGCAAAATCTAAGGGAAAAGCGAGCGAAAACAAAAAAGCCAAAAAACCAACTAAACCTGGAAAACAAGTACAGGAAAATAAAAAATAAAATCCAGAGGCCCATGGGAAGTGACCTGCATGTCACAGCCCACCAGAAGTGACCCTTGCGGGGCTCCTGCAAGTGGTACTCCTTGATTAGTTGCTCCCCTTGTACGTATATCATTTTGCGCCCGTTTTGTTTGCTCGATTTTTGTGTTGCCTCTATCTTAAGAGTTTACTGATTTAAAAAAATTACAGACTTAGAAATGTGAAGTCAAAACAAGTTTTACAGATGTGAAAAGATCACATATTTCAAAAAATGTTCATGAATTTTGAAAAACTTCTCAAAAAAAGGGAAAAAGTAATTAAAAAACTCCAAGGAAAAACTGCAAAACAAACGGATCAAAACCCAGCAGAAAAAAACGTGAACAAAAAGCTAAAAAATGAACCCGGGCTAGAAAATAAATATTCTACGACGCAGTTACATGGCCGGCCCGTTCTCACGCAGAAAAAAGGTTTGTTAATTTACATAGTTGGCGGCTTAACATGAACAAGATTCAAGGAGGCCCAAGAAGTATGAAGACGACGGCTCACAGAGGCAGGCCTAGTGGGGGCCCAAGGCCTCTTTTTTAGAAATGGAAGATGACCCCCGGCCTCTGCATTTGAGAGATGCATACGGCCATTTTATTGATTATTCTCGAGGACCTTACAAAGCAGTACAACAATATGCCTGAATCTGCCATCTTGGCAACATCTGCCGCTACTCCTATCCATATGATGAAGGGGGTGCAAGCTGCGCCAAATACCTAGACCTCTCACCTAAGCCTAACATCTAAAGCCGGAGGCCCCGACCGAGCCACATACCGGGTCCGGGGCACAATCCGGTCTGACGCACTCACATGTGTCGTCGCCGCCATCTTCCACTGGTCCATCTTCAGACCAGATTGAGGTGCCAACCTTGGCAGGATCCTCCGCCATCGACGCCATCAAGACGTCAAACGACGACCACCATCTACGCTAGTCCATCTCCAAGCAGAAGGAGCGCTACCACAGGACGAAGACCGGCGGAGAATAGGTGAAACGCTACACACAATGCCGCCGCCAAACACCTCACACGCACCACAAAGCGCCCACCATGCTTCCGGGAACCCCAGGCGACGCCTTCAAGAAGGAGCGCGGCGAGGGTACGACATCGTTGCCCGCAAGGGGAACTAGAGCTTTCGCCCAAAGAAAGATCACGGTGAAAGACGGGAGAGGACCTCGACAAGGCCTCCAAGAAGGGGACCAACACCCAGCAAAGGCGTCGCCATTGTCGTGGCCTTCGCCGACGGCCAAGGGTTTCCCCCGCTCCCGCCCCCATCCCATCCACCCAGCCAAAGACCTGGCCAGGCGAGCGCACGCAGCCGGAGAAAGCGTTGGACTTCATCGAAGCAGGCACGCCGGGTGACGGGGCACCCCGACCCACTTTAGTAGACGTCCAACGAGACCTCGCCGCCCGCACGGCCGAAGTCGCGGACCACCAGCACCCACGACCATCGCCCGCCGAAGAGGCAACGCCGTCCACACCGCCCGAGGCCGCCACCCCGGCATGCACCCACCGCACACATCCCGTCGAAACATGGAGAATGACCCACACCACCGCCACCAGGGAGCACCACATCGCGAACATCCAAGCCGGGCAGGACGAGGCAAGGCCACACCGACCAGATCCGGGCGGATCCGGCGAACCCCGGCCCACCAGCCGCCAGATCAGAGTATGGCTCCGATCCCAGGGCCAAGGCGGCCGGATCTGATGGGCAGAGCCGTCCCCGGCGACAGGCGCGGGGGAAGCCCCCGCCGCCGCCTACCGCCGCGCGGGCAAGCCCGACGACGGCTGCCGGCGGTGGCGGGGAAGGAGGAGAAGGGGAGGCGGGGGACCGGCGGCGCCTAGGGTTTCGCTCCCGGGTCGCCCGAGAGCGCACGACGCGGGGGGGCGGGGGGGCAAGACCTGAACGCGTGTACTGCCATATGGTGGCTTGCCTGCTAAGACAAGGCGATTTAGAAACCAGGTCGATCACATTTGTGTGATCCGGTTCGGACTCTTGTAAGCCGTCGGACTTCGACCTGTGTATATAAAGGCGAGACCCGGTGGCGGATTAGGCCAAGAAACAATCAGTCGAGAACTAGGTTAAGCGTATTCGCTCCCTTGTAATTGAAACCCAAGCAATACAACTAGAAGCAGGACGTAGGCTTTTACCTCGTTGTGAGGGGCCGAACCTGGGTAACCTCTCTGTGTCTTTTGTCCGTTCAACCCTTTCAAGCTAACCTACGTTGTGATGGCTCCACACCTAAGTCCTTTCACAAGGGCATCTGCCGTGACAAAACCACGACAGAATGCATCACATATCTACTGCTTCATGGTCTGCGAGGGTTTCGGTGAAAGGATGGTGGAATGGTAACCTTCAGATTCGTCTTGGCTCCCCCAAAGCACTAGCCTCCTTGATTATGCTCATCTCCTGGGAGGTTTGATCCGAAAGAAATGGCAACTTCTTCCGCAATGCTAGAGTCATCATTAATGAGATCAAACAAGAGGTGTCATTTTGGGCTTTGGAGGGTGCCAAGCATTTGGGTGTTGTAATGCCGTGAGAGTAGTCGTTTGTTTGCCGCTTGCGGCTTTTGTCTAAAATCCTCCTCTTAATCAATGAAACGGCAGGTCTTTTGCCTTGTTTAAGAAAATAAAAACAATTGAGGGATTGATCTCAATATAATCTGTCTATCCACTAGCTCGGCCCTGGTGTATATAGGATATCAGGGCCCCTTTGGGCCTCCATCCTAACGAAGCAACCTTGTTAAAATTCATGAGTTTGTAGAAGCAACAAACAGGAACTGAACTATGTTAGTAGAAGAGATGCATAAGTCGAGCTGGTCCAGTTAATATAGCAATGTATAACTGCCTGATTATTTCGGATTTATCTCCGAAGAAATGCTATTTTCTGGCTAACACAATGGTGGCAAAAAAGGAATTTCATAACTGTCTAGACGGCATGACACTGAGCCGCGCGAGAGACACCGAAACAGCACATTGCGACGTCGGCTCCAACGTCCAGTTCAGCCAAAGCGTGTTGCAACCTGGAATATGGAGCGATCGGATATGCGCGTACAGCAAAGTCCATGCGCGTGGCGAGCACGTAAGAATCGCACTCCCCACGATCACAGATCCACATCCACCGTCCTCGGCGGAGACGCGCTGCGTTCTGCAAGGTTCGAACCTGTCCAGTTTTCTCCCTTGGCCACCGGCGTCATGGTCAGTGGATTCTCCGACGTGCCAGTTAAGTACACCGATCGCTTCTGATCATAAAACTGGATCAAGTAATCCGGAAAATACGACATAGTAAAGTACTAAAGTGTGTACGATAGCTACACGTAGAAGAATGTGCGGGGAAATGAATCTTTCAGTGGAGCACCGAGAAAACTGAGAAGTCAGAGGCGGATAGTACAACAATGGCGACAGGCGCTTCGTGAAGCTAGAGAAACGGATATAACCACATGGTAGGGTACGCGTTTTTTCTCTTCCTGGCGGGCGGAGCAGACGAGAGCATGTACGCAACCGTCCAACTTGCGTAGGCATACGGGTATAGTACGACGTATGGCCTCGCCGGGCAGTCAAAATGGAAAATGGATGCATTAAACACCGCCAACCTTCCTGCCGCACCTTCCTTTGCGGCTCTTCTCTCTTTCTGGATCTCTTCCGTCCCCGAACAATTAATTAAGAACCCCAAAATGATCTTCCGTCCTCGCGAGTCAACCACTGCAACTGTCCGTGTCTCCTACTCCGAACTGGGTTCTGGAGTGGAGGAGTAAACAATTAACACGGCGTTGACTGCTGATGACCCGATCAGTGGCCTACAGTCGGGCCACGTCGGCAAAGTTCGCCCAGCTACTAGCTCTAGCCTGCCTAATTGCGCGTCTCGTCAAATTAGGAGCCCTGTAATGGGGTTAAAGCCAGCGAAAGGAGAAGGCGAAAGACGATGCTCTCCTCCCTCGTCGTGCGATTTTCTGCATGTTTGCATGTGATGCGATTGCCAACTGGGCAACTAGTGCTCCGCTTTGTTGGGTGCTCGCCACGCACGGCAGGCAGCTCGTGGAGATCCATCTCACAATTGTTTACTCCTGGTCGCCCCGACCCCGATCCCTCTTTGCAGCGGAAAATCCTTGTGAAACCAGCTCTTGTTTACACGGCACGCTTGGATGGAGTACTACGTACAGTATTTCTTTGCATCAGTGCTCGGTTTGTTCAATCAAGCATACCAGACGTCTCTCTCCTAGACATGATCCTGGATGGGTCAAATCGAGCTGAGGCTTCTTACTGCTTTAGTCTAGCGCCAACGTGGACATGTTTCATTAGGCTTATCCTCTATGATGGGCACTTATGTTGCTTTCGATCTACGGTTGTGTCCAATCAGTAATGTATTCCAGGCAACGACAATCTTGAATCATTAGCATGATGGAACCTGTTCCCTGGGTGATAATAAGCCATGAGCAAATGCACATGTGTTCATGCAAGTTCTACTAGTACGTACTAGGAAGTGTAGTATACTATGGATAAATTATAACCAAGTCCATCTTTGGGAAATCGTTACCCCCATTAGAATAGAGAGAGTTTTTACGGTGCATCAAATATATTTGGACTGTTCATTTTATGTGATTGGAGGTTCCAGATGAGGCAATACTACAGTAGATTTCTGGTAGTATCTTGAATAGTTAAGGGCATTTTAGGTAGTTAACTTTTTATCAATCAATCAGGCAGGTTCACGCACGCAGGTCTCCTAGTGGCCAAAGTAATTTAGATTGAGTACGAGGCTCCTCGCAGGACGAACTGAACGTCGGTGCTGGCCCCGCTGCTTGCCGCGTTCTCGTCCCTTGTCATCTAAGGTGAGCCGCAGTCAAAGTCGATGTCAATCATATCGCCGGACACCTCGGGCACCGGCTGGAGGCCGCACGCTTGCCCGCCTTCTACTTCCATCCTCTCGATAAGGCACAATGATTCCATGCAAAACTGTTCCTGCTCGTTGCCATTGCCAATGTCTAGCCGGCCAAGAAGGGCCTCCATCTCGCCGGCAAACTCCATGAGCTCGGTCGTCAGGCAGAAGCCGACGAGGCTGAACCGCTGAACGGGTGCCTGGAGACGCCGTCGTAGTAGTTTTCATCATATTCATCATGGCACGACGCGCGACGGCCTTCGACGGTTCCTCGAGAGGCGGCGACGGGCAGAGCTCCGCGGGGGTGGGATCGAAGATGGGAACGTGGGTACATCAGGTTCTCCTCCAACGTCGATCTCCTCGTCTCACTTCTGCTCCTCTGACAAGTTCATGCCGGACGGCTCGGGACAACGAGCCACCTCGACGGGGGCAGCGTGTTGTGTTTCAACCACGCCGGCAAAACCTCGTCGCCGCGGTGGCTCTCCCGCAGAGCCACTCCGGCAACCCAAGGGAGCAGCGACGATGTGGGCGGCGCAAGGGGGTTCACGGAGTGCACCGAGGCACAGGAACACGTACTCCACCGTGGCACGCACGCGCCGCCTTGCTTGCCATCATACTGTCCGCCGCCTTCCCAAAGCTACCGATCAACTGAAAATCAAAGTGGCAAGCCGCACCACGCACCATACGGAACTAGATTTTATTTCGTGTCGCTTTATGAAGGCACTTGGATGCAGTGGCTCCGGTCGGAGGTCCGCCGCTGGCGTGGAGATTTTGCGGCGGCGTGGTGTCGGGAGTAGCGAACGAATGGGTCGACGTGGATGGGATGAGAATAACTAATTAGTTAGATCAATCCGGATTTATTAAACTGAAAAAAACAATTCTATCTTTATGTGGAATTACAAATATATCCTAGAGTTTAAATTTTACGGATTCATATTAACCGTTAGATCAACTAAATACTACTCACTCTGTTGGGTAGTATGATGTACCGTAAAAACTCTCTTAGAATAGGTTTTGCGATTTGGAATCGTTTGATATCCCCCATGTGTGTGCAAATTCTGACAAGATTTGACACAGATGCATATGAGTGTGGCCATGGATATGCATGCCTGTTGCATGAGGCTGGAAGATTATCGCCCACAACTCCTTTCCTTTCACATCTCTTGTGACCAATTGCAATGATTTGCTCATACGTTCGACCATATAATTTTCAGTGAACAATCTTCATTTGCTTCTGTCAAAACTTCTCTACCAATGTACTGTACATATTATTTTTCTTCTTCTCTCGACCAATCAATTCTTCTGTTTCTCTATCAAAACTTACAATAAAAAACAAAATAAACATGAAGAAAAAAAAAAGGAATTATCCCCTGTTCCGAGCTTGCAAGCCATTCGTTTAGCTTGGCTAGAACGGCATGATGTGGGCGGTCTTGGAATCGTATCCGGCGAGGCAGCTCTTGGCGTTCACCTTGTAAATCTTGAGCAGCTCCAGCGCCATCTGCCTCGCCGCCGCCGAGCACCCGCTCTGCAGCAGCAGGATCAGCCTCGTCAGCCCGCCCTCCGACGCCGCTGCGGCCTCCGCGGCCCTGCGGTCCTTGTATTTGTGGCACACCGCCCAGAGCACGGCCACCGCGGCCTCGGCGCCGTCGCGGCCGGACTTCATCATCTTGTCGAGCACGGCAGGAACGGTCTGCTCCGCGTCCTTGCACAGCGCCGCCCGGCCCTCGGCGCAGCCCACGGCGGACTCGATGATCCGGAGGGCTTTTGCTGACGAGCTAGGCTCCGTCGTGGCCTGGAGGGCGCGCGCCGCGGCCGGGACAGCGCCCAGGCGCACCATGTCGGCGCGCGCCGCGCGCCGCGACCCTGCGATGGCCGCAAGGCAGCTGAGGCCGGTGTCCATGGCCTTCTTGTCAAGGCCGCCCTTCTCGTCGACTGGCCCGACGAGCCGTACCAGCTCGGCCACCAGCTCGGACGATTCGGCCACAGCCATCTTGGCCTCGGCGCCGGCATTGGCGAGCAAGAACTCGACGAGCCTCGCCGCGTCAATTCTGGCCTCCAGGCCTCTCCCGCCCCGCAGGACGCGGGCCAGCGACGCCGCCGATGCCGCCGCGTCCACGGCGAGGCCGGTGGCAACCCGCCTCTTGTTCGCGTCCTCGATGCCATCCAGCGCCACGATCGCGGCGAGAACCCGCACGGCCGCCTCCACGCCCGCGACGCTTATCTGCTCCCCCTTCCGTCTAAGCACGGACGCGACGGTCTCCGCGGCGGAGCCGGCGCCGACCAGCGCGTTCTTCTCGAACTCGTCGACGTCGTCGTCGGAGAGATAGGCCGCCAGCTCGCGGAGCGCGGCGGAGGGGTCGGCGCCGGAGGAGGCGACCTGGCGGACGAGCGCCGCGGGGGAAGGGCCGGCGAAGAACCCGGCGGATCCGGCGACGGGCGAGCAGGAGGCGGCGGAGGCGGACCAGTGGGAGATGAGGCTGCGGAGGGTGAGGTTGGGCGTGAGGTCCGTGGAGGGGAGCGGCAGCATGGTGGCCGGGCAGGTGGTGTTGCCGGAGTCGAGCCACCGCTGGATGGAGGCGCGGTCGTAGGTGACGCCGGTGCAGAGGCTGACCGGCGAGCGCATGACGTCGAGCGAGATCGGGCAGCGGAAGAAGCTGGGGATCTTGACCTCCAGCCCCTGGTGCTGGGGCGGGAGCCTCATGCCGGTGGTGCTCTTCTCCTTCCTGCCCATGGCGAGCTGCGCTGCTCCGTTCTTGCGGGGAGGTAGAAGCGGCAGCAGGGGGGGGCGAGAGGACTGCGGGAGGTGGGGTTGTGGTATATGAACGAGCCGAAGTGGTGGTGGACTGGTGTTTGCGCCGAGCGCCCTGGTCTTTCGTGCTCGTGCAAAACGCTCCCTGCCCGTCTCGGTTTTTTCCGAGGGAGCTTCCCGTCTTCAACCTTTTATGGAAAATATTCAAGCTACCGCTGGCGTACATAGTGCGCGCCCTCCTTGGTTCCTATCCGTATCGGACCACGGATCGTGAGGAATCCGCGTGTCCCCACATATTGCAAAAGCTTGCAATAATTAGAGATTATTGCCATATATCAGAAAATAGTATGGTATTTTTACAGGGTTAATTACTTTCTTTCTTTTTTGCGAAGGATTAATTACTTTCTCAAATCAGAGGATGTATTTTTTTTCTAAAATCTTTTTTTAGAATCCTTTTTTTTTCTCAAATCTGTCAAATCCTATACTACTTGTATTTGGGCCGTGAAAAATGTACCAGCCATGTTTCTATTTTTTAGGGAAAAAATTGCCATTTTATTCAATGTTTAAAGCCCCTTCAGAGACAATCTCCGAGCTAGCACACTTGAGAGATACATGGAGCCAAGTTTTACATAAAGATTTCAGACAATCCTCCTTAGCTAGGACGTGTGCGACATTATTTACAGAACATCACACCCAAGCAAACCTAAACCCCGTAAATGATCCAAGTAACACTTTTACCTCCTCCACCAGTTACTCGTTGGCTGAGAAGTCCTTCACTTCATTCATGAGCTTCCTCGCCACCACTTGTGAATCCGTTTTGAGAATGATCCTTTGAATATATAGTTCCTTTGCCAGCAAAAGGGCCCTCCGGCATGCTATTAGCTTCGGCGCCTCTGCGTCGCGAGTAGAAGGGAAAAAACAACAGCATCCAATCAAGAACTCGCCATGGTTGTTCGTGAGAACAACTCCTCCTCCCCTCGTGTCGTTCACCTTTGGTAGAGCATCGTCTGCGTTTGCTTTGACCCACCCCTCCTCCGCCTTCTTCTAGCTTTCGCGTCATGTCGTCTCCTCGTAACGAGCAGCCACCTCGTTGGTAGCCTTCCACTCCCCAGTAAGAACTAGAACTCGATCACAGATAATTCTAGGATCCTCAATCCGGGTTGATTCCCGCGCCGCATTGCGATCCATCCAAAGCACATAACAGCCATGTTTCTAAAGTTTCGTATTAACATAACGATGAATATGATCATATAACTTGATAAGTATTGAACTGCATTTCCTAAAAAAAAAGTATTACCGAACTACATTCTATATTTCTCACACAGCTCCCCACCATTTTTCTCTAAATAGTTGTTCGCAAAAATTGCAATCCTATCATGTTATATGTCGCAAAAATTGCAATCCTATCACACAGCTTCACGATTATCTCCTCGTCACCTAATAACACATATGTCCAAATATCGGTGAAACAAGTTCTATCTCCTCCGTTTTAGAATGTGGGACATGCCGGATTTGCTTTATCAGCGGCGGATAGGGTTTTCCCGCTGGTTTTGGGATGCTTCCAGCATAGTTGAGAGGATGTGGCACGATGTCCGCTAGTTGTTTTCTTGGCACGTCTACGTTTAGTACCGCGGGTAAACGGTCGTATCAGTTTTCATTTTACAAGGCAGGGCTCTCGCTGGTTGCTTGGGAAAAAAACTCATGCAAGGTTCACCCTACAAAGTTGGCATGTGATTTCAGCTTTTGTATGGTGCTTATTTGCAATCTTGGGTTGCATCAGGGAGTGTGTGGAACACAGGGAAAAGGAGGCATTCAAAGGCGGAGTGGGATGAGTCAAAGGAAGAAATGAGAGGTGACGTGCAGCGCGGGGTGGTGGGTCGCTTTCCCCGGCTGCTTTCTCCTTTCTTTCTTTTTTTTCTTTCTTTCTTTTCTGCCTCTCGCTCTCTGGTTCCGATGGGAAAATGGAAGCGCCTCTGTCTCGGAATCATTCTGGACTAAGCTGCCGGATTTTGTTCCCCGCCTAGTCAATGGTCAAAGACGTCGCGATCTCCGCAATCGGGACGAACCGAAAATCCACACTGGCGCTGGCGGTGGTGTCGACCGCGCGGCTTCTTTGCCTCCTTTCGCGTCCACCTCTCGGCCCTGTCGCTGCCGGCGTGTCGACCGACGCGTGCCAAGTGCCGACGTCTTGTTGTATTCTTACGGATTGCCGCGGGAGGTTTGTAAATAAATTCGGTGATATTGCAACACCGGCAAGACTCGAGTGAAAGCTAAGCTACTACCCCGCGAAAAAAAAGAAAGCTAAGCTACTACGGGTGAATGTTTATGCTTAGAAAGAAACCTCGTCTAGATGTGTGTGTTTTTTCTTTTATTTTTTGCGGAAACCTCGTCTAGTAGATGTTTTTTTTAGGAAACCTTGTCTAGATGTTTTTTTTTGCGGGAAATCTCGTCTAGATGTTAGAAAGACAAAAACAAATAAATAGAAACAAACCTCGTCTAGATGTTAGAAAATAATACACGTCTCGATTGTTCGGCAGTGGTTGATTTGATTTATTCAATTAGATTTCAAATTCGTTCGCACTACTTCCTCTACAACTTCACGCAAGACGCGTCTGCGTTAAGTTACAGTGGTTGTATAATTTATTTTTTAGTTATAAGGTACTACAATTTTATATTTATGGGCGTTGCATGAAAAAGGAAGCTATTCATCCACAGTGTTTTGAATTTTAATTACGTGTTCACCCTTAAATATTTTTGGTCCCTCATTTTATAGCTTGATGCATATTTGGTCCATCGATAAGCCAAACTTTTGCTCTTCCCAAAGAGCGGTTTTGATCATTGCGTAGCATTTTTTAGCACCCGAAAAAGAGCACTGTCTTTTTATTAAGACGAAACAAATATGTGCATGTTGGCATGCTCTGAAACAGGTACAAGTTGAAGATCCACCAATACACACCCCCAACACTGGATGTGAACTACTTCTTGTTTGATATATCTTGGTAGGAATGCCAAGTCCCTCTGCTCGTTGTCCTAGAAGATGAGATAAGCCACCTCAATGTACATCATACATCTGCAGTAGAAGATGCAGCGGTTTCACTCTTTCCACGCAACATCATGTAGATGAGGTGCCTGCCGAGCCGCCTCCTTTGATCGTCATCTACCATGGGGGAGTTGTACGCCATTCACAATGGAATATGGCCGTCCACCGAGGAGAGCTCCAGCAGATGGACCGCCGAAGTTTATGGCACTCCAAACAGGGGTTGGAGGTCGTCTTTGCGATTGAAAGGATGAGCTGGCAGACGGGGTCGTGGGGTCAACCTCTCACCGCCAGGCGGTCGACCGTGAGGATCCTATTATGGAGGACGAGCCCATGGACAAGTCTGCACTTTGGTTCTGCGTGGGTCAGTGAAATATTTTGGGTTGAGAATTTCGGGTGAGAGCCTATTAATTTGCCCATGTAGGCAGAGCTAGCCGAATAGTCCCTGCTGTCTTGACAGTTCCAGGAGATGGAGCCTGACCTTTGTGAGTGAAGAGCCACGGAGGAGATGATGGTTGCCAGATTGATGGGCTCACATTCTTGCTCAGGGTATGTTTAATCTACCCACCAAACTAATACGGTTGTCATTAAGAATCTCGTCGTGCATCATCCTGTTTTTCCTAGAAACAATGGCAAAAAGCTTAGGGCAACGCAGGTGCAAGGTTCCGTAGCGATTTTGCATTATACACTTTAAAAGGATATTTGCTATTGTGTTTTCCCTTCTAGATCGCATGCCTCTTAGAATGACAAAATATTGAAGGGAACTGGCCCAAGAAGGTATTGATGCTTCTCCATTACTAAAAATAATGTTATAACACATATGGCAAGCTCGCCAAAAAATAACAAGCAACTTACAGTGTGTTTGCATATTTTCATGGAGCAACAAATTTAAGAGTTGTTTCTTTGGACCGAACAACGCAGTGAAGTCTCTCACAATAATTACCCACTAATTAAATGTTTGGTTTATCCTAAACTGTCAATCCACGAGGAAAAAAGAGAGACAAGGTTATGTTTCCACCTAAGGTTTGAAAAGGTGTCATCCATATCAAAGGCTGATTTTTCACACCCTGAAAGAGAGATGAGTTCCTTTGAAGACTTTTGCCGCTGCTCTGCTTCTAGTCTAGGCTAAATCTTGCAAACTTTATCTCGCGTGGAAACTCTCAAAACGTTGAATAAAAAAAAATCTCAAAACTTCTAACGATTAATCACTGCGTGAAAACTGTCCCCGTATTCAGCCTGTTGTATGCTACAAGTTTTGTTCTCCAGTTAGGCTATACTTTATTTTATTTTATTTTTTGCAAGGGTGTTAGGCTATAATTTATAATCGGTGCATGGCTATTTTTTATTAATCAAAGGGGTATATTATGTGTGTGTTGCGGTCAAAGATCTGTTTGTTCAATATTATTATGTACATGCACATGCTAACCTATAGTTGCTTCACACATAATTTACCTAGATTTTCAAATCAACACAATAATACCAAAGACTAGCCACATTATTGTGTGCGAGTCAACATCTTGTACAGGTATATATTAACAGAAATACGAGTATCATATTCGGCGATTTATTGAAGTGTTGAAAGAGCAAACCATACACATATCAGACTAGTTCATAAGACTGACATACATGATCACTTTAACTCTGCCAAAAAAATACACACTTAAAGCAGTAATAGAACTCAAAGCCCTGGAAAAGTGTACGTCACCTCCCTAGTTAACAGGATACAAATTATAGACCATATTCTTTTTTGTGCGAAAAGATTATACATAGAACATAGTAGTGAAAGTATCTAGAGTATTCAATTATGCATTGTCGAGCCGACATTGGGACTGCATGCGACATTGCTAATTATTGTCAACCTCCAAATTAGCTGGATGATAATAGGATCATTCATTAGGCTAGTCATAGTGGGAAGTAACTTAGACTAGCCACAGTGGGAGTAACTTCAGCAGTAATTTCAAGTCCAACTCAGTAAATTTGTCTATGTGACAATGAGTTAATGAAGAGAGAGGTAGTTCTAGTAACTTAGCTAGTTACTGTAACATCACACATATCAAAGCAAGATGAGTCTATAGCATAATAAATGAAGTGTTGCATGTTACCACACATATGTTACTTTCCACTATAGAGGTGCTAACATAGAGTAGTAACATGCTTATGTTACTACTCTATGTTACTACCCATTGTGGCTAGTCTTAGAGTAGTAACATACACATGTTACTAGTCTATGTTACTACCTTCATAGTGAGTAGTAACATAAGTTTAGTGCCATGCAGGACTTCATTTATTAGGTTGTAGACACATTTTGCATTGGGGTGCGTTATGTTACAGTAACATATTATGTTACTACAAATAACTCTCTCTTCATTAACTCTTTGCCACATAAGCACATTTGTCTTGAGATGCGTTATGTTACTAGCTAAGTTACTCCCACTATGGCTAGCCTTAGGCTAGTCATAGTGGGAGTAACTTAGGTAGTAACATAGCGCACCTCGAGAATTTTTTGCTTATGTGGCAAGTAATAAATGAGAAGTAGTAACATAATATGTTACTGTAACATAGCGTTTTCCGAGACAACATGAGTCTACAAGCTATTAAATGGGACTACATATGACACTAGTACTATGTTATTTTGCACTATGAAAGTAGTAACTTAGACTAGTGTCATGCATATGACACTAGTCTAAGTTACTCCCCACTATGACCAGCCTTAGGGTAGGAGCATACTGTATGCACCTTGCTTGCTTGTTTGACTGACCAAACAATGGTCCTCTGCGCTGCCATGTAGCTCGGAATTGAGGACTCAACTCCCCTGATGTAGTTGAAGGTGCAATTGATCCCTGACCGCAAACTTAGAGAAGCTCATTTTACCCCATTAAACTTGTGGCTGAGTTCACTTTATAATTATCAACTCCAAGTTACATCTCTCAATTTATAAAACTGAATCGGTAGGAGGAGACGCCTCTTCTGATTAGTGTTCGTAATAATGAATTGAGACCTTTGAATGACTCATAATAAGATGATAATTGAGCGAGTCTTCTAGCGGCGTGCCAATTTATTTTTGTCTTGCACTTGGGTTGTGCTGGTTTGCTTTATATATAAAAACAAGCTGGAAAAAGCCTATTTTCGGAGATTTATAAAACTGTCTACACATGAACCCTGAGTTTCTACTGTGATTTTGCCCAAAGGGTACCACACTAGCTATATCGGGTCCACATAACATCTTTCACATGTCCTCTCCCGTGGTCAACATTCTCTCTCATTGTCATGTGCTTCGGTGCTCACAATCGGCCTCCCACCGCTACCTCAGTTGTGTTCCACACTGGTCTTTGTGCTGCCTCTTATGTCGCTCCTTCCGGATACCCGCTAGGATCATTCGAGCCTACGACACCTCGCCCGCTTGGCACCATTGCCCTCGTCGTCTTGAGTAGGATAGGAGAGGGTGCATGGGAACTTGTTGCATCATGATACAAGCGGCCTCACCCCATCCTCGAAGTTCCCACTGTCGACGTTGTCCGTGACCTCTTGTAGTGTGTAGCCTAGGATTGAAACTAAGAGATGCAAACGACCTCCTCGAAGCACCCGTCAAGGAAGGGCCAAAATGTGGCAGGGGGAGATGGACACGTCGGGGGAGTAGAATAGCTAGGGTGGACCCTATGGGACAACTCAAGCAAGTTGTCTGTAATGGTGTTGGTGGCAACCATGCCGACATCCTGTTGAGCTCGGGGCGACGAGGGTGATGATGCACAATGGTGTTGTGGAGTGAGGCCGATCATTTTGGAGTTACCACCGAAGAGACGTCAGAAGTGGCGGGAAGGCTAGCGATAACGACGACTATGGGTCTAGATGGAGGCAAAGGAAACAAGGATATCTTCGGAAATAGGACAGGGCGGCCATTACAAGATAGGAGAGAGAAATGAGAGGGGGGGAAGATGATAGGTGGGTTTGGGTTGAGCCGGATGTGGTGTCTCCGTGAATAAAATCAGGACAAGGTTGTCTTCTAAACAGTTTTGTTGGTGGAAAGGTCTAACTTAGATAAAATTGGAGTAAGGGGTTGTAAAGTGAGATCATTTGGCTCTTCTAAGGGCATCTTCAACGCGGACACTCAAACCACCATCACCCGCCAGGACCGCGCGGTTTGGACGTGATGTGCCATCCAACGCTGGCCTGTATCGGTCCGCTCAGTAGTCCGGATGCATTTTTTCTCGTAAACTAGAGATAAACTAGGGGTGCTTTGTGAGCATTCGGACAACAGTCAGGCCTGCGTATGACTAACCTCACCCACCAAAACACCCCTCCCTCACCCGTGCCCGCTTGCCGCATGAAACAGACGGCATACACAACCGGTGTCTTGCCCGGTCGCACGCCACCATCGTCCCCTTCCCCTCCTGCCGAAGCACATCCCAACGATGCTCACTCTGATGAGCGGCGCTACCAAACCTGAGGAAACGAGCCGCCCTTTGCGTTGAAGCATATACCTCCGAGGCTCACGACAGTCCGATGAGTGGATTGTCGGACATGGGGAAGATAATGGAGATCCGTCGCGGCCAACCGTAGACTAGTTTAGGGTATCCGTATCGTGGGAATGGATATCCGCCGACGACGGCCGTATACTAGTTTTACCGTAGTCCGGTATAATATTTAGTTTAAATATATGCGAAATGTAATGAATTTTGTCCGGTTTATGTTAAAATCCGTCGTGCTTGCACAAATTTCGCCTAGTTAGTGCAAACAGTGGCCGTCTCCCGCATTCGTATCCGCGGACTGGTCACTCCCTGTTCCGCAGACAGATGACAGAGCAAATTGGTTGGTCGGCGTTGGAGATGCCCTAAACTTGTGAGGTTAGTTTAGCTCGTGCAGGCTTGGTCCATTTATTTTGTAAAATGAAATATATTAACATAAAATGGTCGTGCGTGCATAATTTTGTTCTGTGACGGATTAATACAAGTTCATATATTTATTTTGTAATTTTGTAAAATAGTCCTAACTGGTTATGTGACGGATCAATACAAGTTCAGTGGCAATGGTCGTGCGTGCAATACACGGTGATTTGACGGTCATGGTCTTGATCGAATTAAAGAACAGAATGATGAACGGAAGTGATAATGGCAAGTTGACAACTTGGCCCTACTCGTAGTCAGGTACTCGTATCTTACAGCGTCTGCCTCAAGGCTTCCAACGTGCTCCTTGGGATCTCAGTAAGTAAGATCTCTAACTGAGCTGGAGTCTGAAGGACTAATTTGGTCCATACATTTGCATTGTTCTTTCTAGTCAAACTACACCAGCAGCACAGGTTTACAATAATAGGGCGAACATATTCTTGAGCGATGCCGGCACAGACCAGCAGGTGCATACATGGCTTTTATACTTCCCACTTGGAATCGGAATTCCCTCTCCTTTTAGGCCTTTTATTTATCCTTATCAGTATAGACGCAGTGTGGAACCCCAGCGAAGTTACTGTCATCCATGCAATTTTGGTTCTTCCTGCGCGACTGTGTTCCACACATGCAAGCGAAGCCGATCGCGACATCGTCTGAAGATTCATATGTTTTTTTCATTTGCACCCTGCAATTTGTTTCTGAAGCAAAGACTTGTTTTTTTAGGCAAAGACTTGTCTCCCGTAATCAATAGAGAAATATTAGGGGAGCAAAAATGATAGTTTGCTGAAGGATAAAGCTCGGTTTACTTTGTGACAAATGGCTCAGTGCTACGAGGGAAACGATTTTGGCTATAGGGCCGGCAGCACAAAATATTCAGATAATCATCATTGCATCTAACGGAATGTTGGAGCTTTTCATCATGCGAAGATGCCCCTCGTCTCCTTAGTGGTGCCACAGACAGGCCTCCCCATCCGTTCTTGCTAATTATTCTCTTAATTAATGTTAAGCATCAATCCATCGTGCTCATGTTTCTTTTAGTAAAATCTTTAGCAGTTTGAATGATATGCATTTAGGAGGAGGAGGAGGAGGATTGGATATGGTGGTAGTGCACTTTTGGTTGAGGAGCTGCACCCAACACTTTTGTCCAACCATTTTTTGTCTCCAAAGCGAACAGCCCAGCTATAGCACTAGGTCACACTGATCTGCTCTGATGCGCATTTTGACCGGAAAGCTCAAAAGGCCATCCAACCCAACAGCAATCGCCACCACAAGTGCCTTTAGTTCGTAAAGTTCACGCCTATATCTTTATGGGCGTGACTAAAAGATCTGTATTTGCTAGCAGCATCTTTTCTTCTGAACACGGTACATATGCAAGCGCTTATATACACGCGCATACACTCACCCCTATGAACACATACACGCACACCCTACCCGCTAGCAGCACATTTGTAGTCTTCCGGAAACCACAGGTACCTATTTGCGATGTGTGCATAAATTCATTATTTTGCTAGCACGTTTCATTTCAATTCTTCTTAGTATGAAAAATACATGGACATTTCAAAAAAAAAAATACATGGTTTGACCATTTATACGTTCATGTGTAACTAATCAAATTTTCATCTATGTCCACATATACACACGCTTAAACTGTCACTTGACTCGAAAAGTCCCTTCTGAACACGAGCTCCTACGAGATTGGTATGAACAGTAAAATTCCAAAAAATAAAAATATATTCTAAAATTCTAATTTTTTTGGCAAACGTTGATCAATGTTTTCAGTGTTTGTAAAATTTCATCATGAAATAACACTCGTGGAAGTCATGGCAAAATCAAACGATTCTCCAAAAATGATCCGGAAACATTCATAAATGTTTTCTACAAAAATTCAGATATTTTGAATATTTTCTTTTTTTTTGAATTTTACTGAGCTGAGATGTCCGCGTCGGGATGTGAGCCCTTGGGTCTAAACCAGACCACGCTTAAACTATATATAGAAGTCAGGATGTATATTCATACTAAAAAAATGATAGTGCAATGTCGTAGTAAAAAAACGTATACATCAATGTACCACTATAAAAGTATGCTAGTATACCATTAGAAACATTATAACTACTCCAGTACCATTGCAACGACATGAAACACGTTCAAGTAAAAACACCTAAATTGCCCTCAAGGTGGAGGCCGCCGAGGCGACGCGCAAACTCAAAATCGCCATATCTTAGCCTCCATAATTGTTTTTTAGTTTTCTCATTCAAACACTTCAATTCCTTCCAAAATTAAAAAAGTTTAACACATCAAGCAACCATGGACATAGTCGGCGACACCCAAATCACATGTCGGCATTGTGTGCACGGTCCCCTACGACAACATTTGTATCGTTCCTTCCTCCTTCGGTGTATGCATTGTGCTTTTCTTCGAGGTTCCTGGAATGTATGATGATATCACGTGCCTTCGCACAAAATTCTCGAGCCACTGGATCTATCGTGATGGGTGTTCATGCGGTCTTCTCTCACCCGACCAACGTTGATTTGGAGCCTACGCGACTCCATCTCCACTTTAATTTGGAGCATCTTCTCCTCAATGTCTAGTTGATGCTCTTTGCTCTCTTGCATCGCTTCCCATCTCACCTTCTTCTTCCTCTCCATTTCTAGGTTTTCTTGCTTCCTCTTCTTGGTATACTCGTTTCTTTTCCTTCTTGTCCTCATCAACTCATCGTTCTTTCTTTCATTGCCTCCACCTCTCCTTTCCCCTTGAGCTTCTCCTTTTCTCTCTTCCTACTGTCGGGTCGACCCGTGCTAGCTGGTGGAATGGCACTTGTAGGCACATTTGCCCTTTCCTCTTGATCAACATCATCTCAGATGTCATACATCTCCGTAGAGGAATTGACGTCCTTCAAAGATTTGGACCGCTGTCCTCATTCCCTGTCTTCCACTTCTCATGCTCTTCCAACAAAAACCAACAATTTTGGAGGCAAAATGATCTTCCCTTCGACTTGGCCATATATTTGTACCTCTCTTAGGCCATATCATCCTAGAACAAACAAAAGCACAAGTTCATGAGAATGCTCAAAGTAATGGGAATGTGGCAATAGAAAAAACCCTATTCATTTATATTGAGCATATAACCACTAGAAGGAGCGTGCTTCGCTTGCTCCTTACACCTCGCCCAACGGTTGCACATCTTTTGAATCGCACCCTCTCGTTTTTTGAGAGATTTGAAGCTAAGTTTTTTTTCTCTGCCTATGATGAAATATGAAACTTTCCTTGTTGTGCATATAATATTTCTCCGTCGACCGATCCTTCCCAGTAATCCCATTGAGGAAGATATATTTACATGCCTTGACAAGCGCACTCATTGGGCTTAAAGTTGCTTCCCCAAGTGGCCTCTTTGTTTGACGAGTTAGTGCCATATATTTGATCAAATTCCATATCATTAACGTACTAATGATCAAAATGTGACAGTGACGTCCCCTCGAGATCGACATCTTTTGTCACAGAATCACTAATCATACTATCCATAAACCATTCGTCGTTGAGGGTCAATTCCCCAAAATTTAGAAAGTCATCGCTAAATCTTAAACATTACACATTTGCCAACAATTTTGCACAGTCACCTCGCATTCAATCCAACAAAAAGCACATGACTAGGAAGTGGCCCTTGTTTTGTCAGCCACATGGAGGAAGCGAGAAGGGGAAAAGGAACCATTGGTGCCCTTCCCTTTCTTCTTATTTTTTTCCCTTCGCTAAAGAACTATGCGGCCTAGACAGGGGGTCAGTTGCCTCCACGGGAGGCAAAGGAACCTCCGCCCATGACTCTTCACCGACATGATCGAGGTTGGTCGTCGGAGGCGCAGTAGACGCGACCGTTGAAGTCATCGGTCCCGACTCCAAAATGGCAAGGATCAGACACGGGGTCAAGGAGGCAGCCATGGCTTCGTTAGCCGTGATTGGGGATGGTGGGAAGCGGTTAGTGGCTGCGCTACGGGAGGGAGGGGGGTAGCTCGGGCTGGAAGAGCAATATGAAGGGAAAATGTATTTCACAGAATCCATTTTTTCAGGTGGAGTGCGCTCCAAGTGCCCACCCCAACCGCTAAATATGGAGTATCGCGAGCCGTATATAGAGTGTGTTGCATAAATTATGGCGACCAACGGCCGGATGACAACTCCACTATAGTGGCCTTTTCAACCAAAATCGCCATATTGCCGGCTATTATGGCGTTCGGGCTGATATGGCGACTCTGCTAGAGTTGCTTTAGAGATATTGGTTACTAGTCCTGCCAAAGAAAATGTCAGATTTATTATAAAGATTCACCGAAAGTACAAAGCACCAAAAACATAATAAATATTACATCAAGGTCCATGGACCACCGAATGACCATTACCGCTGCCAGACTGAGCCGCCGACGGGTGGCTGTCACTGCTCCATTGCCAGAGCCAGCCTGACTGGTTAGGAACATTGTACTTTAAGAACTAAGTGGATGATCCAAAATTTTTAAATATTGAAATTTTTAGAAAACATGAACATGTTTTGAAAATTTTGAACAAATTTCGAAAATCCAATATTTTTTGAAAAATGCCAACATATTTGAAATAGTGATTTTTGAGAAAAAACATGATTTATTTAATTTTGAAATACCGAAACAATTTCTCAAAATGCTAACATTTTTTGTAACCACCGAATATTTTTTCAATTTGTGAACAAAACAATTTAAAACATGAAATATATTTCGTTTTCCAAATATTTTTTGAAGAACATTTTTTTGAAACTTCTGAATATTTTTCAAAACACAAACTATTTTTGAAAAACTGAACAAAATTTAAATTTTTTAAACATTTTTTAAAACATTTAATACTTTTCAAACAACTTTTGTAGATTGTGAAGAATTTTCGAATAATCCAAACTTGTTTTTGGAAACACAAACATTTTTTGGATATTAGAACACTTTATGAAATTTGCGAACAATTTTTGAAAAACGCTAACAATTTTTAAATGTGAATAGTTTTTGAAAACATGACTTTTTTAAAGCTGTGAATATTTATTTATGAATCTTGAAAAACTTTTATATTTGGAAACATTTTAAAATTATAAAATGAGAAAAGGAAAAAGGAAATAAAAAACGAAAAACAATAACGTCCAGTCATTTGCTAAGTGTCGTCGATGTGTGAGTTTGCTCAAAAAAAACGACACACAGAGCGTCATATCGGGAATTCCATTTTGGACTGTCTCTTGAATGATGGGCTTCCTGATATGCTTCAACTACGATTTACGAATATCGAACAAAGGCCGAGCCTCCCACCGTAAGGGGATTTCCTATTGGACGTACGTTGCGTCAAAGTGTCAACCTATCGCACACCCCTCATCCGTAGTTGGGCCAACCCTTTCTCCAGTTTTCTTTTGTCTAGCGACCGGTACCGTTTCTTCTCCACCATGTTCTTCGTCACTATTCTTGCTCCTTCTCCTGCTTCTATTGATCTTTCTCTTCTCCTGCAGATCTTTCTCTTCTTCGCTAGGCTTGTAGGCGGCAAGGTGATTCTTTTCTCCTCCCTTGTGGTTTCCTATTTCCTCTCTCACAGGAAGTAACACATGGTTTGATTCATCCCTTTTTTTGTTGGCAGATTTGTCAGATCCCTTAGCGCCTCTCTAGTGAATCAAACCACGTGTTACTTCCTGTGAGAGAGGAAATAGGAAACCAACCCATTCGAGAAAATGGATAAATTTTCTTGTGAATTTGTGCACCTATATTACCTCCCACTTGAACCAAGAAAATGCAGTTTTTCACACCAACCCATTCGAGAAAAGTTGAAACCAATTTTAAATGATCCTATCTGGGTTGGCGGGCGCTTATCGCTAATTGTTGTAAGTCCGTACTCCCCATATCCTATACAGTTCTAGATACAACTTACCTAGAGTTGATTTGTTTCCGTATAGTTTGTTCTCTAAAAAATCTGCCACTTATGTTCTTTATGTATCGAGTGTATACATTATTTCTAGTGTGTCCAAGTTTAACTATATCTGATCACATCCTCCAGAGTATGCCCCAGTTGTATACAGCTTTCTCTGAATTCAACTGTAGATCTTGCTTGAGAGTGTTCTTTGAATATTCTGCAAATTTTTATACTAAAGCCTTGTATACATACTTAATGTTGTTTTCTCATTCTGTCCAAACAACTTTATTTCATCCATGAAGGGCTTTTATTCTGTAAGTTTTTCGATTTCATTTTTACCATTACTTCTACTTCTTTGTTCTCAATATGCGTTATCTTAGGTTTTTAACACACCTTATCTTTGTACTTATTCAAGTATTTCTCCTTTTCATCTCTCCGTCAAGATATCATTCCTCATCTCTGCCTGCTTGTCGCTTACAAAATGGCGAAGTTCGACCCGCACAAGGTTGACTTTGTAGGCCTTGGATGTTTCCACCAAGAAGAGTAAGAAATAGTGTTAGATGGTAAGAAATAGTGTTAGATGTCCTCAGAAAGAAAAGGAGAGTTGCCAATAGATGCTAGATTTTCTGTTAAGATGGTTTCCACTATTTTTGCTGCCGTGGCATTCCTCGAATGCACATTTACTGTGTACTAATGACATATATTTTCGCATCTAAAAAGTACTGTGCGATTGTGAGATGTCGTTTTTTTGCTTTTGCTTGACTCGCCATAGTTCAGTATTGCATCACAAAAGAGAAAAAAGTATGGAATAATGAACAAAATTATTTTTTCGGAAATTTGCGATTCTTCTGAACAAAATATTCATGGAGTTCTCGTTTTCTTCTGCCTTTGCCTTACATTATTGGTTGAGCGGGGTTAAATTGTTGCTTCAGTTCCTTCTCTGCTTCCTCTAATATATTTAGCACTATGTAAATTATTTGCGACATAACTAGATTAGCGAACAATCTCCTATTTATTCTTCCTAATGGGTATATACATGCCTAGCCATCTATATTATCATGTTCAATTCTTTCCATAATAGCAATATTGGAGAATCAAAACACTAACATAACATATATGAGATAAAAATATGTGAACATATTTTGAATTCCAAGAATATTTATTCTAATTCCATGAGGATTATTTGAATGCCTTAATCATGTTCTGAATCCAGGAGCAATTTTTGTAATGATGAGCATTATTTGGAATACAAGAACAACTTTTGAATTCCATGAACATTAATTCAATTGACAACATTTTTGAATTCCATAACATTTTTTTGTTTGACTTGCACATTGTTTGGATCCACTGATTGTTTGAGTTCCAAGTACATTGTTTCAATTGATGAACAATTTTTAAATGCCTTGACATTATGAATTAGAGAACAATATTTTGAACCAATGTACATTTTAAAAAAAATCTTAGAACATTTTTGCGTGATTTGAACAATTTTTGAATCTCAAGAGCAGTTTTTGAATCCAAGAATATTTTTATGCTTCAAACATTTTTTAATAGAAGAAACTTTTTATTTGAAATCCGAGGAATATTTTCAATGCCAAGAGCATTTGAATGCATGTTTTTTTATTCCAAGAATAGTTTTTGAATGTGTTAAATATTTTATGAATCGTCGAACAATTTTTTATAGTCATGAACAATCGTTTAGTCCAAGAACAAATTTAAAATTTTAAAAAATTGAATACCATTCAACATTTTTCCGATCCAAGAACAATTTTTCAAGTTCCTAGAACATTTTCTGAATCCATGAACAATTTTTCTATTCTATGAACATTTTTTTGAATGGTCTGGTCAAATTTTCAATGCCTTTAACATTATTTAATCCAATAACAGTTTTTGAATGTCATGAGCATATTTTCTCCAAGAATAAATTTAAATGTCAAGAACAATTTTTGACTTGATGAACAATCTTTTGAATGCCTTCAACTTTTTAAAATCTACTAAGAACATTTTTTGAATGCATGGAACTTTTTTTAATATATCTTCAATTCCAAGAACATATTTTCAGTGCCTTGTACATTTCTTGAATCCAAGAGCAATTTTTGAATGTGTTGAACTTTTTTTTTACTATAAGAAGATTTTTCAATGTCAAAGAGCCAATTTTGATTTGGTGAACAATTTTTGAGTGCCTTGAACATTTTTTTCAATCCAAGAACAGTTTCCTGAATGACTCAAACATTTTTTTAATCTACGAACAACTTTTCAATTCCAAGAACAGTTTTGAATGCCTTGAACATATTTTGAGTTCAAGAAAATTCTTTGAATGACATGAATTTGAATCCAAGAACATCTCTCTTCAGTTCAAATGACAACTTTGAATTGATGAACAATTTTGAGCTGCCTTGAACTTTTTCTAAATCCAAGACCTAGCTCTGTGTTTCTTGTAGCAACGAAACAGTAGCAGGTTCCAGATTTATGTTTCTGTTCCTATTTTCGATTTCGGTCCCTGTCTTGTAGTTGTAATTCTTAGAAGAAAAAAATAACTTTTTTGCTAGTGAGCGTCAAAGCACTGGAAGAATTTTTTTAGGGGTAAACACTGGAAGAAATAGGCTACTAGGTTTTGTGCATCGAACGAGAAATAGGAGCAATAGCAGTCAAACTAGGAAACGGAACAAAAACAGGTACTGGTCGAACCAGAAAAAAGAATGAAGAAAACCAAAACTAGAAACATGAACGGAGAAAATTGGCCCACCAAGCCCGCCAGTAGGATGCTCTGTGCGAAACAGCGGCTGTTTGACACAAAGAGCGCGCTGGCCTAACCACTGGGCTAACATAAATGTACGTGTTAACTGACAACCTTTTAACCTTTTTCTTCTTACTTTTTTCGTGGAAACAGTTTTGTCCTGTTTTTCTCTTCTTTTTCATAATCAATGAACCTTTTTTCATCTTTGGTGAACTTTTTTCCAAACCAATGAAATTTTAAATTGATGATCTTTTATTTTAAAATTGATGAACTTTTTCCAATTTATGAACTTTTCTCAAAATTGATGAACCTTTTTTCCAATATCGATGAACATTTTTTCAAATTTGTGAACATTTATTAAATCGATTAACGTTTTTTAAAGTTGATGAACTTTTTTTTCAAAATTGGCGCACTTTTTTCAGATTTTGTAGACTTTTTTGAAAATTGGTGAACATTTTTTTTAAATCAATGTACTTTTTTTTTCTGATTTTATAGACTTTTTTGAAAATCGGTGAACTTTTTTCAGATTTTGTGAACCTTTTTGGAAGTTGATGAACTTTTAAAATTGGTGATTTTTTTCTAAAATCTGTGGACTTTCAGAAACATTTCACATTATTTTTCAAAAGAATTCACATTTTTCTAAATGTTTTCAAATAATTCAAAAATCTACGCGGCTACAGTGTGTTTGTGTTTGTTCTTATGCTCTGTCGTGCTGCAATGTTTTGCTAGTGTGTTGTAGCTCCAGTGGTTAGCCACCCGCTTATTGGAGGTAAGGGAGCATTCTGTGATGAGGGGCCGGATTTCCGGGCGAAAGGGCCGGATGTCCGGAGCTTCGGGAGGAGCCGGATGTCCGGGGCATAGGTCATTTGTTGATCGTGGATCTTGTATCTCCTCTCGTGTTTCGAGGATCTAACATATGTGTGACCATATCTTGTTGGTTTGAGTGATTCTCTTGTGTTTTCCCTCGTGTTTCCCCTCGTGTTCTTCGTGTTTTTAGTTGGGATCCGCTCCTTTCGTGAAAGATCGGCCGTATAGGGTTCCACCCTACATCATCTTGGTATCATGAGCCACGTTGATCACGATTTCGGAGCCTCCCCTCTTTGTTTTCTAGCCTTGTTTTGTTGATTTTGTCCCAATTTTGAAAATCCCCACAAAAATAGATAGGATGTGGCAAAACATCATTCTCCCCCGGGACCAAAGAGAAGGTCTCATGTGCGCTCTCATAGCTTGACTCGTAGTAGCAGTACAATATGGGCGCCGTCTTCATGTTGTTGAAGAGGTTCATGCTCGTCGCCGTGGTCGAAGGGGATGCCCCTAGCTCGACCTTCTTGTCGCCGTCTTGTTGTTGGAGTCCCATATGATGTGGCACCTCATAGATCGTCTCCATGACCGAAGGGAAATTCCCATGCTCGGCCATCTTCCTTGAGGGGCTTCCAAAGATGGAAGTGTCGCCCTCGCTTGTTGGTGGTCGCCGTGTTGTTGAAGATGTCGATGTAGGCGAACTCATGGGAAGTAGGTGAAGATGCCGTACGTCCAAAGGCGAAGATGGCTTGATAGCACTTGGCGAAGATGCCGAAGTGGTGGTAGTCGTAGCTCCGTCTTGGTGGTGATCGTCTCGCGGTCTTCTCTTTTGCTCATGAAGCTTGGACTTGGCGTGAAGTAGAGCTTGTTGGGACTTGTATGTTTGCGCTTGGCGAGCATCTTCATGATGATGGTGTCGCTGTCGCACTTGAGCTCGTAGTAGATGTCGTTCTTTGTCGTCGTGCACATGTTGCTTGGAGGTGACTTGCCCTTCATGACGATGTGGATCACAAACGTGATGGTGGTCGCCATGGAGATGTGGACGTGGACGGATTGCGCTTGCATCGCATGGGCGCTCCGAATATGACCGACTTTCTCGTCGTTGCCTTGATGAAGGTGAAGGACGATTGACCAACAAGGTCCGAATCTCCTCCATCCTTGCATCTTGCGCCTCCTTTTGTGCGGAAAGCTTGTTGTCGATGTAGTCCCTTTTCCATGCTTCAGAGTGACGAATGTCGATGGAAAGGTTCTCGGTGCGCTCTCGCAAGGTAGATGGAATTCCCGTGTGTCCTCAAGAACGTTTTACTTATTATAAGAAACTGTTCCGGCCTGTCCTTTGCTACAATAGGGATTGGGATACCTTGCTGCACCTATTGAACAAGCCTCTCACTTATGATTAACCTCTCTCGCAAGCATCCACAACTACAAAAGAAGAATTAAGATACTAACCATAACATTAAACATATGGATCCAAATCAGCCCCTTACAGAATAACGCATAAAGTAGGGTTTGAGCTTCTATCACTCTAGCAACCCATCATCTAAGAACTACTCCATAATACATTCCCTTAGGCCCAAAGATGGTGAAGTGTCATGTAGTCGACGTTCACATAAATCCACTAAGGGAATCACAACATACATACCATCAAAATATCGAACAAATACCAAATTCACATGATTACTTCTGACAAGACTTCTCCCATGTCCTCAAGAACAAAAGTAACTACTCACAAAACATATTCATGCTCAAGATTAGAGGGGTATTGAATAGCATAATAGATCTGAACATATGATCTTCCACAAAATAAACCAACTAGTATCAACTACGAGATGTAATCAACGCTACCAGTCACCCACAAGTACCAATATGAGGTTTTGATACAAAGATTGAACACAAGAGATGAACTAGGGTTTTGAGATGAGATGGTGCTGTTGAAGATGTTGATGAAGAGCGGCCTGATATGTCTCCAATGTATCTATAATTTTTGATTGTTCCATGCTATTATATTATCTGTTCTGGATGGTTTATATGCATTAATATGCCATATTTTTTTTTGGGAATAACTTATTAACCTACAGCCCAGTGACAGTTTCTGTTTTTTCCTTGTTTTTGAGCTTCACAGAAAAGGAATACCAAACGTAGTCCAGATGAAATAAAACTTTCGCGATGATTTTTCTTGGACCAGAAGACACCCAGGAGACTTGGAGTTCAAGTCAGAAGAGCCGCGATGCGGCGGCAAGGGGGGAGGGCACGCCCTAGGGGGGCACCCACCTGCCTTGCCACCTCCTCGGGGCTCCTATGACCTATCCCTTGGTCCTATATATTCACATATATTCCCAAACCACCAGAGGCATCCAAGAGAACACTTTTCCACCGCCGCAACCTTCTGTTCCTATGAGATCCCATCTTGGGGCATTTTTCGGCATCCCGCCGAAGGGGGATTCGATCACGGAGGGCTTCTACATCAACTCTATTGCCCTTCCCATGAAGCGTGAGTAGTTTACCTCAGACCTATGGGTCCATAGCTAGTAGCTAGATGGCTTCGTCTCTCTCTTTGATTCTCAATACCATGTTCTCCTCGATGTTCTTGGAGATCTATCCGATGTAATATTCTTTTGTGGTGTGTTTGTCGAGATCCGATGAATTGTGGATTTATGATCAGCTTATCTATGAATATTATTTGAATCTTCTCTGAATTCTTATATGCGTGATTTGGCATCTTTGTATTTCTCTTCGAACTATCGGTTTGGTTTGGCCAACTAGATTGGTTTTTCTTGCAATGGGAGAGGTGCTTAGCTTTGGGTCCAATCTTGCGGTGTCCTCACCAGTGACAAAGTAGGGATAGCGAGGCACGTATTTTATTGTTGCCATCGAGGATAAAAAGATGGGGTTTACATCATATTGCATGACTTTATTCCTCTACATCATGCCATCTTACTTAAGGCGTTACTCCGTTCTTTATGAACTTAATACTCTAGATGCATGCTGGATAACGGTTGATGTGTGGAGTAATAGTAGTAGATGCAGGCAGGAGTCGGTCTACTTGACACGGACGTGATGCCTATATTGCATAATAATTGCCTTGGATATCGTCATAACTTTGCACTTTTCTGTCAATTGCTCGACGGTAATTTGTTAACCCACTGCATTATTTGCCTTCAAGAGAGAAGCCTCTAGTGAAACCTATGGCCCCCGGGTCTATTTTCCATCATATTAGTTTCCGATCTACTATTTTGCAATCTTTACTTTCAGATCTATAAACCAAAGAACCCAAAAATATTTACTTTTGTTTAGTTTTATCTATCTCTATCAGATCTCACCTTTGCAAGTGACCATGAACGGATTGACAACCCCTTTATCACGTTGGGTGCAAGTGTTTGATTGTTTGTGCAGGTATTGGTGATTTGCGCGTTCTTCTCCTACTGGATTGATACCTTGGTTCTTAACGGAGGGAAATACTAATCTCTACTTTGCTGCATCACCCTTTCCCCTTTAGGTAATAACCAATGCAAGCTCAAGAAGTAGCAGGAAGAATTTCCGGCGCCGTTGCCGGGGAGATGTACGCCAAGTCAAGACATACCAAGTACCCATCATAAACCCTCATCTCCTGCATTACATCATTCGTCATTTGCCTCTTGTTTTCCTTTCCCCCACTTCTAAAACGATTTTTGAAAAGAATTGCCTTTTTATTCCCCCTTCTTCCGTTTGTCTTTTCGTTTGCCTTTCGTTTGCTCGTGTGTTAGATTGCTTGCCACGTCTTTACCTTTGTCACTATGACTAGCGCTTTTACCCCTCCTTTGTCTCCTGACTTTGAAGTTCTTCACTTCAAACAGAAACAAGGAGAAAATTTAAAGGATGCTTGCTATAGAATGATAGAGTCTTATCGCAACTTTACTACAGAGTGGGATTTTAAGATTTTGCTTCGTAATTTTTATGTTGGACTAACCATGTCCCATAGGCAACTTTTGGATTTTGCTGCTAAAGGGAATTTTATTGAAATTGATCCCAACATTGCTTATGAGATAATAGAAGGAGTGGTAGGAATATTACCCCCACAAAGGGATTACATCACACCCAAGAGGGAACACATGTTTTTGAGAAACTATGTGAGGTACAGAAAATTTTGCAAAAATATCTGGAACCCCTCAAAAATGTTAGTGGAAACCTCCACCGCATGAATATGTTGATCACTCTTTGCAATAAGCAGTTGGATGCTCTAGATCTAAAGATTTCCGAATATGAGGAGAAACTCAAAGAACCTTCCGGATTTGAGCATAATTCCATTAAAAAGATAAAAACCAAAGATGGTAATATCTAGATCTATTTTTTATGCCTAGCTAAGGGCGTTTAACAATAGTGCTTGTTGTGAGGCAACCCAATTTTATTTTTGCTCTTGCTTTTTTTGGTTCTGTTTTGCAATAAATAATTCATCTAGCCTCTGGTTAGATGTGTTTTTGTGTTTTAATTAGTGTTTGTGCCAAGTAAGACCTTTGGGATGGCTTATGGTGATAGTTGTTTTGATCTTGCTGAAATACAAAAACTTTTGCGTCCAGTCCCAGAATTTTTTAAAATCACAGAAGCGTGATAAAATTATGAATTTTTACACAAGATTGATATACAAATTTCCCAGGTTTTTCTATTTTTTCAAAAAATGGAGTTACATAAGTATTCGAGAGTTACAAGTTGCTACAGACTATTCTGTTTTTGACAGTTTCTGTTTTCTATGTGTTGTTTGCTTATTTTGATAAATCTATGGGTAGTATCGGGGGTATGAACCATTGAAAAGTTGGAATACAATAGGTATTGCACCAATAAAATAAAGAATGAGTTCACAACAGTACCAAAAGTGGTGATTTATTTTCTTATACTAATGAATCTTATGAGATTTTCTATTGAGTTTTGTGTTGTGAAGTTTTCAAGTTTTGGGTAAATATTTGATGGACTATGGAATAAGGAGTGGAAAGAGCCTAAGCTTGGGGATGCCCAAGGCACCCCAAGGTAATATTTAAGGACAACCAAGAGCCTAAGTTTGGGGATGCCCCGGAAGGCATCCCCTCTTTCGTCTTCGTCTATCGGTAAATTTACTTGAGGCTATATTTTTATTCACCACATGATATGTGTTTGCTTGGAGCGTCTTGTATGATATGAGTCCTTACTTTTTAGTTTGCCACAATCATCCTTGCTGCACACACCTTTTTAGAGGGACACACATGAATCGTGATTTATTAGAATACTCTATGTGCTTCACTTATATCTTTTGAGCTAGGCAATTTTGCTTTAGAGCTTCACTTATATCTTTTTAGAGCACGTCGGTGGCTTTATTTTGTAGAAATTATCGAACTCTCATGCTTCACTTATATTATTTTGAGAGTCTCTTTAAATAGAGTGGTAATTTGCTTTGGTTATGTATTTAGTCCTAATATGATAGGCATCCAAGAGGGATATAATAAAAACTTTCATATAAAGTGCATTGAATACTATGAGAAGTTTGGTTCCTTATGATTGTTTTGAGATATAAAGATGGTGATATTAGAGTCATGCTAGTGAGTAATTGTGAATTGGAGGAATACTTGGGTTAAGGTTTGTGATTCCCGCAGCATGCATGTATGGTGAATCGTTATGTAACGAAGTTGGAGCATGATTTATATATTGACTGTGTTCCTTATGAGTGGCAGTTGGGGACGAGCGATGGTCTTTTCCTACCAATCTATCCCCTTAGGAGCATGCACGTAGTACTTTGTTTTGATGACTAATAGATTTTTGCAATAAGTATGTGAGTTCTTTATGACTAATGTTGATTCCATGGATTATACACACTCTTACCCTTCCACCATTGCTAGCCTCTCTAGTACCGCGCAACTTTCGCCGGTGCCTTACACCCAACATTCCTCAAAACAGCCACCATACCTACCTGTTATGTCATTTCCATAGCCATTCCGAGATATATTGCCATGCAACTTTCCACCGTTTCGTTTATTATGACACGCTTCATCATTGTCATATTGCTTTGTATGATCATGTAGTTGACATAGTATTTGTGGCAAGGCCACCTTTGATAATTTTTTCATACATGTCACCGTTGAGTCATTGCACATCCCCATACACCGCCGGAGGCATTCATATAGAGTCATATTTTGTTCTAAGTATCGAGTTGTAATTCTTGAGTTGTAAGTAAATAAAAGTGTGATGATCTTCATTATTAGGGCATTGCCCCATGTGAGGAAAAAAATAGAAGGGGCCAAAGAAGCCAACAAAAAAATAGGCCAAAGAAGCCAAACAAACAAAAAATGAGAGAAAAAGAGAGAAGGGGCAATGTTACTATCCTTTTTCCACACTTGTGCTTCAAAATAGCACCATGCTCTTCATGAGAAAGAGTCTCCTATGTAGTCACTTGCATATACTAGTGGGAATTTTTCATTATAGAACTTGGCTTGTATATTCCAACGATGGGCTTCCTCAAATTGCCCTAGGTCTTCATGAGCAAGAAAGTTGGATGCACACCCACTTAGTTTTCTTTTGAGCTTTCATAAACTTATCGCTCTAGTGCATCCGTGGCATGGCAATCCCTACTCACTCTCATTGATATCTATTGATGGGCATCTCCATAGCCCGTCGATACGCCTAGTTGATGTGAGACTATCTCCTTCTTTTTTGTCTTCTCAACAAACCACCATATTCTATTCTACCTATAGTGTTATGTCCATGGCTCACGCTCATGTATTTCGTGAAAGTTGAAAAGGTTTGAGAACATCAAAAGTATGAAACAATTGCTTGGCTTGTCATCGGGGTTGTGCATGATTTGAATATTTTGTGTGATGAAGATGGAGCATAGCCAGACTTATGATTTTGTAGGGATAACTTTCTTTGGCCATGTTATTTTGAGAAGCCATAATTGCCTTGTTAGTATGCTTAAAGTATTATAGTTTTTATGTCAATATTAAACTTTTGTTTTGAATCTTATGGATTTGATCATTCATGCCACAATAAAGAAAATTACATGGATAAATATGTTAGGTAGCATTCCACATTAAAAATTCCGTTTTTATCATTTACCTACTCGAGGACGAGCAGGAATTAAGCTTGGGGATGCTTGATACGTCTCCAACGTATCTATAATTTTTGATTGTTCCATGCTATTATATTATCTGTTTTGGATGTTTTATATGCATTAATATGCTATTTTATATTATTTTTGGGACTAACTTATTAACCTACAGCCTAGTGCCAGTTTCTGTTTTTCCTTGTTTTTGAGCTTCGCAGAAAAGGAATACCAAACATAGTCCAAACGGAATAAAACTTTCGTGATGATTTTTCTTGGACCAGAAGACACTCAGGAGACTTGGAGTTCAATTCAGCAGAGCCGCGAGGCGGCGGCAAGGGGGGAGGGCGCGCCCTAGGGGGAGCGCCCCTTCCTTGCCACCTCCTCAAGACTGCTTTGACCTAATTCTTCGACCTATATATTCACATATATTCCCAAACCACCAGAAGTATCCACGAGAACACTTTTCCACCGCCGCAACCTTCTGTTCCCGTGAGATCCCATCTTGGGGCCTTTTTCTGGCATCCTGCTGGAGGGGGCTTCGATCACGGAGGGCTTCTACATCAACTCTATTGCCCTTCCGATGAAGCGTGAGTAGTTTACCTCAGACCTATGGGTCCAGAGCTAGTAGCTAGATGGCTTCTTCTCTCTCTTTGATTCTCAATACCATGTTCTCCTCGATGTTCTTGGAGACCTATCTGATGTAATCTTCTTTTGCGGTGTGTTTGTCGATATCCGACGAATTGTGGATTTATGATCAGCTTATCCATGAATATTATTTGAATCTTCTCTGAATTCTTATATGCATGATTTGGTATCTTTGTATTTCTCTTCGAACTATCGGTTTGGTTTCGCCAACTAGATTGGTTTTTTTGCAGCAAGAGAGGTGCTTAGCTTTGGGTTCAATCTTGCGGTGTCCTCACCCAGTGACAAAGTAGGGGTAGCGAGGCACGTATTGTATTGTTGCCATCGAGGATAAAAAGATGGGGTTTACATCATATTGCATGAGTTTATTCCTCTACATCATGTCATCTTACTTAAGGCGTTACTCCGTTCTTTATGAACTTAATACTCTAGATGCATGCTGGATAGCGGTCGATGTGTGGAGTAATAGTAGTGGATGCAGGCAGGAGTCGGTCTACTTGACACAGACGTGATGCCTATATTGCATAATCATTGCCTTGGATATCGTCATAACTTTGCGCTTTTCTGTCAATTGCTCGAGAGTAATTTTTTCACCCACCGTATTATATGCCTTCAAGAGAGAAGCCTCTAGTGAAACCTATGGCTCCCGGGTCTATTTTCCATCATATTAGTTTCCGATCTACTATTTTGCAATCTTTTACGTTCAGATCTATAAACCAAAAAACCCAAAAATATTTACTTTATGTTTTGTTTAGTTTTATCTATCTCTATGAGATCTCACTTTGCAAGTGGCCGTCAAGGGATTGACAACCCCTTTGTCGTGTTGGGTGTAAGTGTTTGATTATTTGTGCAGTTATTGGTGATTTGCGCGTTCTTCTCCTACTGGATTTATACCTTGGTTCTTAACTGAGGGAAATACTTATCTATACTTTGTTGCATCACCCTTTCCTCTTCAATGGAAAAACCAACGCATGCTCATGAAGTAGCATGGCCCTCCCATGATGAGAGGGTCGTTGGTGATGACGATGACTTTGATTTCCCCCTCCCGGAGGGAAGTATCCCTGGCGGAATCACTCCGCCGGAGAGCAAAAGTGCTCCTGCCCAAGTTCTGCCTCGAGACGGCGGCGCTCCATCCCGAAAGTTCTCTTGTTATCTTTTCTAGGGAAAATTACCTCATATACCAGAAGATGGGCACCGGAGGCTGGCCAAGGGGACCACTACCCACCAGGGCGCGCCAGGGGGTAGGCACGCCCTGGTGCCTAGTGGGCACCTGGGTGGCCCCCTCTAGCATTTCTTTTCTCTAATATTTTTTATATATTCCAAAATAAATCTCCGTAAAATTTCAACTCATTAGGAGATGTGCATAATAGGTATCCCTGACGTAGCTTTTTCGAGTCCAGAATTCCAGCTGCCGGTAATCTTCCTCCTTGTGTAAACCTTACATATTATGAGAGAAAAGACATTAAATTTACTCCACAAAGTGTTATATTGAATAAAAACACTATGAATAACAATAGAAAAACATGATGCAAAATGGACGTATCAACGACACACCCAAGTCTATTGCAGAGGCATATGCTTCTCCGGATGTAGATGATTGAAAAGAAGTTGTTCATAATGAGATGGACTCAATTCTTTCTAATGGAACTTGGGAACTAACTGAGAAACCATATGGTTGAAGGAAATATGCCCTAGTGGCAATAATAAAGTTGTTATTTATATTTCCTTATATCATGATAAATGTTTATTATTCATGCTAGAATTGACCGGAAACTTAGTACATGTGTGAATACATAGACAAACAGAGTGTCACTAGTATGCCTCTACTTGACTAGCTCGTTGAATCAAAGATGGTTAAGTTTCCTAGCCATAGACATGAGTTGTCATTTGATTAACAGGATCACATCATTAGAGAATGATGTGATTGACTTGACCCATTCCGTTAGCTTAGCACTTGATCGTTTAGTTTGTTGCTATTGCTTTCTTCATGACTTATACATGTTCCTATGACTATGAGATTATGCAACTCCCAAATACCGGAGGAACACTTAGTGTGCTATCAAACGTCACAACATAACTGGGTGATTATAAAGATGCTCTACAGGTGTCTCTAATGGTGTTTGATGAGTTGGCATAGATCGAGATTAGGATTTGTCACTCCGATTGTCGCAGAGGTATCTCTGGGCCCTCTCGGTAATGCACATCACTATAAGCCTTGCACGCAATGTGACTAATGTGTTAGTTGCGGGATGATGCATTACGGAACGAGTAAAGAGACTTGCTGGTAACGAGATTGAACTAGGTATTGAGATACCGATGATCGAATCTCGGGCAAGTAACATACCGATGACAAAGGGAACAACGTATGTTGTTACACGGTTTGACCGATAAAGATCTTCGTAGAATATGTAGGAACCAATATGAGCATCCAGGTTCCGCTATCAGTTATTAACCATAGATGAGTCTCAGTCATGTCTACATAGTTCTCGAACCCACAGGGTCCGCACGCTTAGTTCGGTGACGATCGGTATTATGAGTTTATATGTTTTGATGTACTGAAGGTAGTTCGGAGTCCCGGATATGATCACGAACATGACGAGGAGTCTCAAAATGGTCGAGACATAAAGATCGATATATTGGATGACTATGTTTGGACATCAGAATGGTTCCGGGTGAGTTCGGGCATTTACCGGAGTATCGGGAGGTTACCGGAACCCCCCGGGAAGTATATGGGCCTTATTGGGCCATAGTGGGAGAGAGGAGAAGGGAGCCTAGGAGGGGGCATGCCCCCCAAGCCCAATCCGAATTGGGTGGGGGACCGCCCCCCCTTTCCTTCCCCCTCTCCCCCCTTCCTTCCTTTCCTAATCCAACTAGGGAAGGGGGGGACTCCCCTTGGGCGCGCCAAAGAGGCCCGGCCCTCCCCCTCCTCCACTCCTTTATATACGGGGGAGGGGGCACCCCATAGACACACGAGTTGACAGTTGTCTTAGCCATGTGCAGTGCCCCCTCCACAGATTCCACCTTGGTCATATCGTTGTAGTGCTTAGGTGAAGCCCTGCATCGGTAACTTCATCATCACCGTGATCACGCCGTCGTGCTGACGAAGCTCTCCCTCGACACTCAGATGGATCGAGAGTTCATGGGACGTCACCGAGCCAAACGTATGCAGATCGTGGAGGTGCCGTACTTTCGGTACTAGGATCGGTCGGATCGTGAAGACGTACGAATACATCAACCACGTTGTCATAACGCTTCCGCTTTCAGTTTACGAGGGTACGTGGAAAACACTCTCCCCTCTCATTGCTATGCATCACCTAGATGGATCTTGCATGTGCGTAGGAATTTTTTTGAAAGGAATAATTGTATTGGTGCCCCTAGTTGGGTCACACTCGACTGATTTGCCCTTAGTTTTTCAATAATTGCGGTTTTGCCCAGCTCACTTGACTCGCCTTGTGTTTTTGCCCTTCCGGAGCGGTTCCGACCAATCACGGTTCGCCATGTGGCAACTGCTCATTGGTCGGAACCGCTCAGGAAGGGCAAAAACACAAGGCGAGTGAAGTGAGCTGGGCAAAACCATAATTGTTGAAAAACTAGGGGCAAATCAGTCGAGTGTGACCCAACTAGGGGCACGAATGCAAAAATCCCTTTCTGAAATTACTGCGTTCCCCTACAGTGGCATCTGAGCCAGTTTAATGCATAGATGTTATATGCACGAGTAGAACACAAAGAGTTGTGGGCGATAATAGTCATACTGCTTACCAGCATGTCATACTTTGATTCAGCAGTATTGTTGGATGAAGCGGCCCGGACCGACATTACGCGTACGCTTACACGAGGCAGGTTCTACCGACGTGCTTTGCACACAGGTGGCTGGTGGGTGTCAGTTTCTCCAACTTTAGTTGAATCGAGTGTGACTACGCCCGGTCCTTGTTGAAGGTTAAAACAGCACACTTAACGAAAATCATTGTGGTTTTGATGCGTAGGTAAAAACGGTTCTTACTCAACCCATAGCATCCACGTAAAACTTGCAAGAACAAAGTAGAGGACGTCTAACTTGTTTTTGAAGGGCATGTTGTGATGTGATATGGTCAATACATGATGCTAAATTTTATTGTATGAGATGATCATGTTTTGTAACACAGTTATCGGCAACTGGCAGGAGCCATATGGTTGTCGCTTTATTGTATGAAATGCAATCGCCATGTAATTGCTTTACTTTATCACTAAGTGGCAACGATAGTTGTAGAAGCAATAGTTGGCGAGACGACAACGATGCTACGATGGAGATCAAGGTGTCACGTCGGTGACGATGGTGATCATGACGGTGCTTTGGAGATGGAGATCAAAGGCACAAGATGACGATGACCATATCATATCACTTGTATTGATTGCATGTGATGTTTATCCTTTATGCATCTTATTTTGCTTAGTTCGGCGGTAGCATTATAAGATGATCTCTCACTAAATTTCAAGGTACAAGTGTTCTCCCTGAGTATGCACCGTTGCGAAAGTTCGTCGTGCCGAGACACCACGTGATGATCGGGTGTGATAAGCTCTACGTTCACATACAACGGGTGCAAGCCAGTTTTGCACACGTGGAATACTCGGGTAAAACTTGACGAGCCTAGCATATGCATATATGGCCTCGAAACACTGAGACCGAAAGGTCGAGCGTGAATCATATAGTAGATATGATCAACATAGTGATGTTCACCATTGAAAACTACTCCATCTCACGTGATGATCATACATGGTTTAGTTGATTTGGGTCACGTGATCACTTAGATGATTAGAGGGATGTCTATCTAAGTGGGAATTCTTAAGTAATATGATTAAAAGTAATATGATTAATTGAACTTTAATTTATCATGAACTTAATACCTGATAGTATTTTGCATGTCTATGTTGTTGTAGATCAATGGCCCGTGCTACTGTTCCTTTGAATTTTAATGCGTCCTAGAGAAAGCTAAGTTGAAAGATGATGGTAGAAACTACACGGACTGGGTCCGTAACTTGAGGATTATCCTCATTGCCGCACAGAAGAATTACGTCCTGGAAGCACCGCTAGGTGCAAGACCCGCTGCAGGAGCAACGCCGGACGTTGTGAACGCCTGGCAGAGCAAAGCTGATGACTACTCGATAGTTCAGTGTGCCATGCTTTACGGCTTAGAATCGGGACTTCAACAACGTCTTGAACGTCATGGAGCATATGAGATGTTCCAGGAGTTGAAGTTAATATTTCAAGAAAATGCCCGGATTGAGAGATATGAAGTCTCCAATAAGTTCTATAGCTGCAAAATGGAGGAGAATAGTTCTGTCAGTGAGCATATACTCAAAATGTCTGGGTATCATAATCACTTGACTAAGGTGGGAGTTAATCTTCTGGTTGATAGTGTCATTGACAGAGTTCTTCAATCACTTCCACCAAGCTACAAAAGCTTCATGATGAACTATAACATGCAAGGGATGGATAAGACAATTCCCGAGCTCTTCGCAATGCTAAAGGCTGCGGAGGTAGGAATCAAGAAGGAGCATCAAGTGTTGATGGTCAACAAGACCACCAGTTTCAAGAAAAAGGGTAAAGGGAAGAAGGGGAACTTCAAGAAGAACGGCAAGTAAGTTGCTGCTCAAGTGAAGAAGCCCAAGACTGGACCTAAGCCTGAGACTGAGTGCTTCTACTGCAAAGGGACTGGTCACTGAAAGCGGAACTGCCCCAAGTATTTGGCAGATAAGAAGGATGGCAAAGTGAACAAAGGTATATGTGATATACATGTTATTGATGTCTACCTTACTAATACTCGCAGTAGTACCTGGGTATTTGATACTGGTTATGTTGCTAATATTTGCAACTCGAAATAGGGACTACGGATTAAGCAAAGATTGGCTAAGGATGAGGTGATGATGCGCGTGGGAAACGGTTCCAAAGTCGATGTGATCGCCGTCGGCACGCTACCTCTACATCTACCTTCGGGATTAGTTTTAGACATGAATAATTGTTATTTGGTGCCAGCGTTAAGCATGACCATTATATCTTGATCTTGTTTGATGCGAGACAGTTATTCATTTAAATTCGAGAATAATGGTTGTTCTATTTATATGAGTAATATCTTTTATGGTCATGCACCCTTGAAGAGTGGTCTATTTTTGTTGAATCTCGATAGTAGTGACACACACATTCATAATATTGAAGCCAAAAGATGTAGAGTTGATAATGATAGTGCAACTTATTTGTGGCACTGCCGTTTGAGTCATATTGGTGTAAAGCGCATGAAGAAACTCCATTCTGATGGAATTTTGGAATCACTTGATTATGAATCACTTGGTACTTGCGAACCATGCCTCATGGGCAAGATGACTAGAACTCTGTTCTCCGGAACAATGCAGCGAGCAAAAGAGTTGTTGGAAATCATACATACTGATGTATGTGGTCCGATGAATATTGAGGCTCACGGCGGGTATCGTTATTTTCTCACCTTCACAGATGATTTGAGCAGATATGGGTATATCTACTTGATGAAACATAAGTCTGAAACATTTGAAAAGTTCAAAGAATTTCAGAGTGAAGTGGAAAATTATCGTAACAAGAAAATAAAGTTTCTACGATCTTATCATGGAGGAGAATATTTGAGTTACGGTCTTCATTTGGAACAATGCGGAATAGTTTCGCAACTCACGCCACCCGAAACACCAGAGCGTAATGGTGTGTCCGAATGTTGTAATCGTACATTACTAGATATGTTGCGATCTATGATGTCTCTTACTGATTTACCGCTATCATTTTGGGGTTATGCTTTAGAGACGGCTGCATTCACGTTAAATATGGCACCATGTAAATCCTTTGAGACGACACCTTATGAACTATGGTTTGGCAGGAAACCCAAGTTGTCATTTCTTAAAGTTTGGGGCTGCGATGCTTATGTAAAAAAGCTTCAACCTGATAAGCTCGAACCCAAATCGGAGAAATGTGTCTTCATAAGATACCCAAAGGAGACTATCGGGTACACCTTCTATCACAGATCCGAAGGCAAGACATTCGTTGCTAAGAATAGATCCTTTCTAGAGAAGGCGTTTCTCTCGAAAGAAGTGAGTGGGAGGAAAGTAGAACTTGATGAGGTAACTGTACCTGCTCCCTTATTGGAAAGTAGTTCATCACAGAAATCAGTTCCTGTGACTACTACACCAATTAGTGAGGAAACTAATGATGATGATCATGTAACTTCAGATCAAGTTACTACTGAACCTCGTAGGTCAACCATAGTAAGATCCGCACCAGAGTGGTACAGTAATCCGGTTCTGGAGGTCATGTTACTTGACCATGACGAACCTACGAAGTATGAGGAAGCGATGATGAGCCCAGATTCCGCGAAATGGCTTGAGGCCATGAAATCTGAGATGGGATCCATGTATGAGAACAAAGTGTGGACTTTGATTGACTTGCCCGATGATCGGCAAGCCATAGAGAATAAATGGATCTTCAAGAAGAAGACTGACGCTGGAGGTAATGTTGCTGTCTACAAAGCTCGACTTGTTGCGAAAGGTTTTCGACAAGTTCAAGGAGTTGACTACGATGAGACCTTCTCACCCGTAGCAATGCTTAAGTCCGTCTGAATCATGTTAGCAATTGCTGCATTTTATGATTATGAAATTTGGCAAATGGATGTAAAGACTGCATTCCTGAATGGATTTCTGGAAGAAGAGCTGTATATGATGCAACCCGAAGGTTTTATCAATCCAAAGGATGCTAACAAAGTGTGTAAGCTCCAGCTATCCATTTATGGACTGGTGCAAGCATCTCGGAGTTGGAATAAATATTTTTATAGTGTGATCAAAGCATATGGTTTTATACAGACTTTTGGAGAAGCATGTATTTACAAGAAAGTGAGTGGGAGCTGTGTAGCATTTCTAATATTATATGTGGATGACATATTGTTGGTTGGAAATGATATAGAATTTCTGGATAGCATAAAAGGATACTTGAACAAGAGTTTTTCAATGAAAGACCTCGGTGAAGCTGCTTATATATTGGGCATCAAGATCTATAGAGATAGATCAAGACACTTAATTGGACTTTCACAAAGCACATACCTTGATAAAGTTTTGAAGAAGTTCAAAATGGATCAAGTAAATAAAGGGTTCTTGCCTGTGTTACAAGGTGTGAAGTTGAGTCAGACTCAATGTCCGACCACAACAGAAGATAGAGAGAAAATGAAAGTCATTCCCTATGCTTCAGCCATAGGTTCTATCATGTATGCAATGTTGTGTACTAGACCTGATGTGTGCCTTGCTATTAGTTTAGCAGGGAGGTACCAAAGTAATCCAGGAGTGGATCACTGGATAGCAGTTAAGAACATCCTGAAATACCTGAAAAGGAGTAAGGTTATGTTTCTCGTTTATGGAGGTGACAAAGAGCTCGTCATAAATGGTTACATCGATGCAAGTTTTGACACTGATCTAGATGACTCTAAGTCACAAATTGGATACATATTTATATTGAATGGTGGAGCTGTCAGTTGGTGCAGTTCTAAGCAAAGCGTCGTGGCGGGATCTACGTGTGAATCGGAGTACATAGCTGCTTCAGAAGCAGCAAATGAAGGAGTCTGGATGAAGGAGTTCATATCCGATCTAGGTGTCATACCTAGTGCTCGGGTCCAATGAAAATCTTTTGTGACTTGCCTTGGCAAAGGAATCTAGATTTCACAAGAGAACCTAGCACATCAAGAGACGCTTCAATTCCATCCGCGATCAAGTCAAGGAGGGAGAATAGAGATTTGCAAGATAAATAAGGATCTGAATGTTGCAGACCCGTTGACTAAGCCTCTCTCACGAGCAAAACATGATCAACACCAAGACTCCATGGGTGTTAGAATCATTACTGTGTAGTCTAGATTATTGACTCTAGTGCAAGTGGGAGACTGAAGGAAATATGCCCTAGAGGCAATAATAAAGTTGTTATTTATATTTCCTTATATCATGACAAATGTTTATTATTCATGCTAGATTTGTATTAACCAGAAACTTAGTACATGTGTGAATACATAGACAAACAGAGTGTCACTAGTATGCCTCTACTTGACTAGCTCATTGAATCAAAGATGGTTAAGTTTCCTAGCCATAGACATGAGTTGTCATTTGATTAATAGGATCACACCATTAGAGAATGATGTGATTGACTTGACCCATTCCGTTAGCTTAGCACTTGATCATTTAGTTTGTTGCTATTGCTTTCTTCATGACTTATACATGTTCCTATGACTATGAGATTATGCAACTCCCAAATACCGGAGGAACAATTAGTGTGCTATCAAACGTCACAACGTAACTGGGTGATTATAAAGATGCTCTACAGGTGTCTTCAATAGTGTTTGATGAGTGGGCATAGATCGAGATTAGGATTTGTCACTCCGATTGTCGGAGAGGTATCTCTGGGCCTTCTCGGTAATGCACATCACTATAAGCCATGCAAGCAATGTGACTAATGAGTTAGTTGCGGGATGATGCATTACGAAACGAGTAAAGAGACTTGTCGGTAACGAGATTAAACTATGTATTGAGATACCGACGATCGAATCTCGGGCAAGTAACATACCGATGACAAAGGGAACAACGTATGTTGTTATGCAGTTTGACTGATAAAGATCTTCGTAGAATATGTAGGAACCAATATGAGCATCCAGGTTCCGCTATTGGCTATTGACCGGAGATGAGTCTCGGTCATGTCTACATAGTTCTCGAACCCGTAGGGTCCGCACTCTTAACGTTTGGTGACGATCGGTATTATGAGTTTATGTGTTTTGATGTACCAAAGGTTGTTCAGAGTCCCGGATATGATCACGGACATGACTAGAAGTCTCGAAATGGTCGAGACATAAAGATCGGTATATTGGACGACTATGTTTGGACATCGGAATGGTTCCGGGTGAGTTCTGGCATTTACCGGATTACCGGGAGGTTGCCGGAACCCCCCGAGAAGTATATGGGCCTTATTGGGCCATAGTGGGAGAGAGAAGAAGGGAGCCTAGGAGGGGGCACGCCCCCAAGCCCAATCCGAATTGGGTGGGGGGCCGTCCCCCCTTGCCTTCCCCTCTCCCCCTTCCTTCCTCTCCTAATCCAACTAGGGAAGGGGGGGATCCTACTCCCGGTGGGAGTAGGACTCCCCTTGGGCGCGCCAAAGAGGGCCGGCCCTCCCCCTCCTCCACTCCTTTATATACGGGGGAGGGGGGCACCCCATAGACACACAAGTTAACAGTTGTCTTAGCCGTGTGCGGTGCCCCCCTCCACAGATTCCATCTTGGTCATATCATTGTAGTGCTTAGGCGAAGCCCTGTGTCAGTAACTTCATCATCACCGTCATCACGCCGTCGTGCTGACGAAGCTCTCCCACTACACTCAGCTGGATCGAGAGTTCGTGGGACATCACCGAGCTGAACGTGTGCAGATCGCGGAGGTGCCATACTTTCGGTACTAGGATCGTTCGGATCGTGAAGACGTACGACTACATAAACCGCGTTGTGATAACGCTTCTGCTTTTGGTCTACGAGGGTACGTGGACAACACTCTCCCCTCTCTTTGCTATGCATCACCTAGATGGATCTTGCGTGTGCGTAGGATTTTTTTTTGAAATTACTGCGTTCCCCAACAATGGTTGTAAACTTATGGGCTGTAAGTGGGTGTTCAAAAACAAGCTAAAGCCTGATGGTACTATTGTTAAATGCAAGGCTCGTCTTGTGGCCAAGGCTACACTCAGAAAGAAGGCGAAGATTACTTTGACACATATTCACCCGTTGCTAGAATGACCACCATTCGAGTGTTACTTTTCATGGCTGCCTCTTATGGTCTTATCATTCATCAAATGGATGTAAAGACAGCTTTCCTCAATGGAGAGTTGGAAGAGGAAATCTATATGAATCAGCATGATGGGTTTGTGGTAAACGGTGAAGAAAGAAAGGTGTGCAAGTTGTTAAAATCTTTGTATGGTCTGAAACAGGCACCTAAGCAATGGCATGAGAAGTTTGAAAGAACTCTCACTTCTGATGAGGACACCACAACCATCGACAAGTCTCCAACAATTATAGGTCCAATCACAAGAAGTTGCGCTGAACTAATAAGTGACCAGGGGATCGCTAACTTAAGTTTGCCTTGTAACCTTGATGACACAACTATGCTTTCATCCCCATTGTGGCTGGTTAAACGTAGGTATCACATGGAAGAAATCCAACAACCTATGAGCTCTTGAAGCAACCGGTCTGGAGGAACAAGTTTGGAGAAAACAAGTTTCAAGTAAAGCTGATGATGTCGGTTTTTACCTCTGATGTTTCGTTGTGCCACACCATGTGGTGGAGAGATGGGGCCATAGGGGTACATCACCAGAAACTACATCAAATTATCTTTCCAATGCAAAAAACCTCACATCATTTGGATTTGTGAGTCAAAAGTTCTAGCCAATCTTGTGGAAGGTCTCCAGGCTGTCAAGCCTTCGCAAATTTCCGAGGGCTCTCCAACAACCCGCCAAAGTTGACTGCTTATTCCCCCAAGGAAGCCCTACAAACCTGCTTACTTTTGAAACCATTTTCACACCTAGCTAAGGAGGGTTGTCCCTGCTATAAAACACCATCTCCCCCGTCCTCTTGGGAACATTTTGTTAAACCATTCACCTACAAGCTTATGTAGCAAGACTGTGATACGTCTCCAACGTATCTATAATTTATGAAGTATTCATGCCAATATATTATCATTCTTGTTTATAGAAACTTTATATCATTTTTCAGGACTAACCTATTGACCCAGTGCCCAGTGCCAGTTGCTGCTTTTTGCTTGTTTTTTTACATCGCAGGAAATCAATATCAAACGAAGTCCAAACACCGCGAAACTCCAGAGAGATTTTTTTGTGGGCCAGAAGACTTCCGATGGGCCAAAGAAGCACCTAGGGGGTGCCCCGAGGGGGGCACAACCCACCAGGGCGCGCCAGCCCCCCTGGCGCGCCCAGGTGGGTTGTGCCCACCTCGATGGCCTCCCGCGCCCGTTCTTTGCACTACAAATTCCCAAATATTCCGAAACCCATCGGGGTAAACCTAGATCAGAAGTTCCACTGCAGCAGGGCTCTATAGCCACCGAAAACCAATCTAGACCCGTTCCGGCACCCTTCTGGAGGGGGGAATCATCTCCGGTGGCCATCTTCATCATCCCGGTGGTCACCGAGATAAGGAGGGAGTAGTCCACCCTCGGGGCCGAGGGTTTGTACCAGTAGCTATGTGTTTGATCTCTCTCTCTCTCTCTCTCTCCTGATCTATATCATGGGCTTTGTTAATATAGTCGGATCATATGATGTTTCTCCCCTCTATACTCTTGTTATGATGAATTCAATCTTTACCCTTCAAAGTTTTGTCTTGTCAGATTGAATATTCAGAGATGAGAGCACATGATATATGTCTTGCAATATGAATACTTGAGGTGACAATGGTGTATCATATTGATTCACTTGATATGTGTCTTGGCATTCAACTCGCGGATTCCCGCGGTGATATTGGGGTAATCTATGCATAGGGGTTGATGCACGTTTTTCTCCGTTAGAAACTTTGTGGTCTCCTTGTAGTTCTTTGTGTGGATTGAGTATTATGAATATGAACTTGCTTTGGTGTTATCTTAGTACGAACTCTTGATTAGATCGATCGGAAAGAATAGCTTGCGTTACTCTAGTACGAACTCTAGGATAGATTGATCGGAAAGAATAGCTTTGAGGTGGCTTCGTACCCTACAAACAATTACTATCTTTTGTTCTCCGCTAATAGGAACTCGGAAGTGATTCTTTGCTGCACTTTGAGGGATAATTATATGATCCAACTATGTTAGCATTGTTGGGAGATTGCACTAGCGAAAGAACGGACCCTAGGCCTCATTTTCAAGCATTGCAATACCGTTTTTGTGCCCGTTTACTTTTTGCTACCTTGCTGTTTTTATTTATTCAGATTATAAAAATATATTTCTACCATCAATATTACACTTTTATCACCATCTCTTCGCCGAACTAGTGCACCTATACAATTTGCCATTGTATTGGGTGTGTTGGGGACACAAGAGATTTCTTGTATTTGGTTGCAGGGTTGTTTGAGAGAGACCATCTTCATCCTACACCTCCCACAGATTGATAAACCATAGGTCATCCACTTGAGGGAAAATTGCTACTGTCCTACAAAACTCTACGCTTGGAGGCCCAACACGAGTCTACAAAAATAAAGTTGCGTAGTAGACATCAAGCTCTTTTTTGGCGCCGTTGCCGGGGAGGTGAGTGCTTGAAGGTATATCTTTAGATCTTGCAATTGAATCTTTTAGTTTCTTGTTTTATCACTAGTTTGGTTTATAAAAGAAAACTACATAAAAATGGAATTTAGGTTGCATCATATTATTGATCATCTTTATAATATCTTTCTTGAAAATGATGGTTCAGAGAATTATGCTCAAATGTTAGAAGAAGAAGTCAATAAAATGTTTGGCACAAAATATTTGAATGATGAGCATGATTGCGATATTTCTAGTATGAATTCTTTGAATATCCATGATGCTAATAATATGCAAAGCCATAAGCTTGGGGATGCTATATTTGATGAAAATGATATTTTTAGTCCCGCAAGTTTTGATGAGAAAATTTATTATGATGATTGCACACCTCCTATTTATGATGATTATATTGATGAAAGTGGATTCGGAGAGGTCATGACTTTATTTAATGCTGAATCCACTATTTTGGAAGAGGTTGCAATTGATTATGACAACAAAGTTGCTATCTATCATGATTATGGTGATGACATGTATGATATATTGAATAATTATAACCATGAAACTTGTCATCATGATTTTAATTTTCAATCACATGATAGTTATTTTGTTGAGTTCGCTGCCACTACTATTGATGAGAATAAATTTGCTTATGTGGAGAGTAACAAAATTTCTATGCTTATGTATCATGAAAAGAATGCTTTTATGTGATAGCTATATTGTTGAATTCATTCATGATGCTACTGAAAATTATTACGAGAAAGGAACATATGCTTGTAGGAATTGCAATAATATCAAGTTTCCTCTCTTTGTGTTGAAATTTTTGAAGTTATGCTTGCTTTGCCTTCCTATGCTAGTTGATTCTTGTTCCCATAAGTTGTTTGCTCACAAATCCCTATGCATAGGAAGTGGGTTAGACTTAAATGTGTTTGATATATACTTCATGATGCTCTCTTTGTGTTTCAATTCTTATCTTTTATGCGAGCATCATTGAACTCATCATGCCTAGCTAAAAGGCATTAAAGAAAAGCGCTTGTTGGGAGACAACCCAACACTTTTCCTACTATTTTTGTGTGTTCACATTATTATGATACTGTAATGATCTTGTTTTATTGCTTTTGTTTCAATAAAGTGCCTAGTAAAGCCTTTGGGATCATGTTGGGTGATAGTTGATTTGACCCTGCTGAGAACAGAAACTTTTTCTCTCACGAAAACAAGTTTCATTTTTAACAGAAGAGTGATTTTGAGTTGATTCTGTTCGCAGGAGTTTAATATACAAATTTCTCACGTGGTCCAATTTTTTCATAATTTTTGGAGTAGGAGAAGTATGGTTTGAGTACAGATTACTACAGACTGTTCTGTTTTTGACAGATTCTGTTTTCAATGCATAGTTTGCTTGTTTCCTAGTATTTATGGCTTATATTGCTCAATATAAATTGTGGAAATGATATGTTACAGTAGGCATTGTGTGGAAACAATTATGAATTTTTTATTTGACAGTACCAAAGTGAAATGGTTGGCTCTTTATCATACTAACGTATCTCACAAAGTTCCGTTAAGTTTTGTGTGATTGAAGTTTTTCAAGTTTTGGGTGAGATATCGATATGGGGAGAATAAGGAGTGACAAGACCCTAAGCTTGGGTATGCCCAAGGCACCCCAAGTTAATATCCAAGGAGTATCCAAGCAACTAAGCTTGGGGATGCCCCGGAAGGCATCCCCTCTTTCGTCTCCAACATTATCGATAACCTCACTTGACGCTATGTTTTCATTCGTCACATGATATGTGTTTTACTTGGAGCGTCAATTTATTTTATTAAGATTTGCTTGATGTTATTTAAAATATTTTTTTTCATCTTTTATTTCAGTAAAGGTGGCATTGATAGCCATTACTGTGCTTATTTTACAAGTCTACATGTTGCTGTTTGAAAACAGAAAGTTTACCGCCGTTGCAAAAATTCCCTAGAAAACTCAGAGTGTGATAAAATGTTGAAACTTTTTGAAAATTAAGCTCTGATAAATTCTCTACAGTTTGGTAGATTTTCATAATTTTTGGAGTTAGGAAAGTATGATGAATCTTGCATTCTTTACAAACTGTATTGTTTTGGCAGATTGGTGTTATGGTTGCATTGTTTGCATATGTTTACTTGTTCAAAGATTCTATTTGAGGATAGGAGTATTAAATATGCAGAGGAATTTAGTATGAAATTTTAAATAATAATTTTTGTGATTTGCTACAGTAGAAGATGATAAAGTTTTTGCATTGGTTTATACTAACTTATCTCACGAGTTCTTGTTGAGTTTTGTGTGGATGAAGTTTTTGAGATTTAGGAAAACCGTGATATGAGAAGAATTAAGGAGACACAAAAGCTCAAGCTTGGGGATGCCCAAGGCACTCCAAGATAATATTTCAAGAAGCCTCAAGCATCTAAGCTTGGGATGCCCCGGTAGGCATCTCACCTTTCTTCTTCAACAATTATCGGTTAGTATCGGTTGAGCCTAAGTTTTTGCTTCTTCACATGAGTTGTGCTATTCTTAGAATGTCATTTTATTTTGTTTTGCTTGCTTTTTTAATAAATTGCTTAGATCTGTAAGTTTTTAAGTAAGAGAGAGTCCTCAAATAGCTACCTATTTACTTAACTACTCGTTTGATCTTCACTTATATCTTTTTGGAGTAGTTCGTCATTTTCTCTTGTGCTTCACTTATATCCTATGAGTAAATTGTTGAATAAATTGAATGTCATGAAGTTGAAATCATATCATGCCTAGTGGTAGCTTCACATTTGGGTTTAGAAAGTGAAATCTTTTGAGGCTTGACAATCACAATATTGGTCATACAAGTAATTCATGAATAATTAGTATAAGGAAGAGAACTTCCACATGCAAATACACTATCGTCAAAATTTTTTGTGATTGTAAGCCCCCATCAAAATATTATATGGCAAAATTGTTGACATTGGACAAGGAAGACAATGTAATGGTTTATGTTTGTTCATATTCACACAGAAGTCATATTGTCATGGATCCTTAAACATGTGGTGCTTGCCCCCCATCTTTGCTAGCCAAAAATTCCGCACCAAGTAGAGACACTACTTGTGCATCCAAAAACCCTTAAACCCAAATCTTATTTTCAAGAGTCCACCATACCTACCTATATGCGGTATTTCTGTGCCGTTCTAAGCAAATTTGTATGTGCCATCTCTAAATTTCAAAAATAAATTTCTTTTTTTGTGTGCTCGTACCGCTCACGAGGCAGTGAGGGGTGGCCAATATTTTCTATGCTAGATGTGTTATTCTCACGATGAGTGTTTATTCACTTGTCATTACACGAGAGTAAGGCAAAGGTTTTAGGGATGCCCAGTCCCGAAATGAAAAGATGAATTTATTTATGTTGTCAAAGAATAAATTCCTTGGAAAGTGTTGGTGTGGAGGGCACCCTGGATACGGCTAGCCATAGAAAGTGCAAGTATGGTGGAAAGGAATAAACTTTATTTTCTTTTTGGGAACCTCCTATGATATATCTAGCATGGAAAGTTTTAGGAGCTCTAAGTCGTTTTCGTTGGTGGAAAAAGTATGCCTCTCGAAATGTTTTTATCTCTCAATTTTCGCTTTGAGCTCTGGCACCTCTACAAATCCCTACTTCCCTCTGCAAAGGGCCTATCTTTTACTTTTATGTACTTACTTTCATGCAAAGAGTCAAAATTATTCTCTCTATTCCTTTTAATTTTTTCTCTTTTGGCAAGCATCATGTGGTGAGAAAAGATCTAGGCACATATGTCCAGTTGAATATGGGTAGCATGATTTATTATTGTTGACATCACCCTTGAGGTGAATACGTTGGGAGGCAAAACAATAAGCCCCTATCTTTCTATGTGTCCAGTTGAAACGTTTTGCTCATGTGTATGCGGTGAGTGTTAGCAATCATAGAAGACTATAAGATGGTTGAGTATGTGGAGCTCTTACTTAAACTTTCGTTGAATATGTTGAATTGCAATTGCTTGGTGACTAAGAACATAGGTTGTTGGGTTTCAAGAGAGTTCATTGTTTAAACCTTAACATGTGAATTGGTTGCCCCTTGTAACATCCCAAATTTTCAATTTGGAATGTTATACATTAGATCATCATTGAATATCATATTTTATTTGCTTTTGGTTTTGATCCTAGAAATTCTATGCAACTCAAGGACCCACGGAGAGAGTTGGGGATTTTGTTATTTTCATATTTGAGTTTTCTCAAATTTTGAGAATAGGATCATTTGATTTTAATTATTTTATCTTCAATTATTTCTATTACAAAAATATGAGAGAGTGAATAAAATGACTTTCCCAAAATAAAGAAATATTGAGGGTTTAATAATAAAATCAAATAAGATTTTATTTTGGAGTTTTTCGCTATTTTATTTGAATTTAGGAAAAATGTGGGTTTTTCAAAATTGCATTTAGGCCCAAAATAAATGTTCACTTTGTCCGGCTTGATTTTAGAAGTCGGGGAAAATTTATTTCAGGATTTTTGGAGTCCGTTTAGTATTTCTTTTATTTGTTTTTCTGCGTGTTATTATATTAAAAAAACGCGAACCGACCTAACGGGCCATGTCCGACCCGGACACCTGGCCCGGCCGGCTTTATAAGCCGGGGAGGCCCAGCCGAACCCCTCAGCCGCCTCGAGCCCCGTGCCGCCGCTGCCTCGCCGCGCCGCCGCCGCCTCGCGCCGCCCGCCCGCCATAGCCGCCGCCGCCCCGCCCGCTCGCCCGAGCCGCCGCCGCCGACCCCGCTGCCCGCTGACCCGCCGCCCGAGGTTGACCTCGATCTCGCCGCCGTTTTTTTAGAAAAACCGTTCGGTTTTTCCGTCGGTTTTTTTAGTTTCCATTTTTTTATTAGATCGGTTTTTTTTCCGGTTTAGTTTAATTAGCGAGCGTTCGCTCGTTCGTTCGTTTTAATGAACGCGTTCATCGTTTAGATCCAGATAACGAACGTTCGTTCATTAATCTGTTCGTCGTTTTTTTTTTATTTTTCTTGGATTTTCCGCGATTATTTCTGATCGCGATTACTCATCCAATTTTCGTTTTAGTATATCTTTTCTCTCGTTTATCGGAATCAGGCGATTCAAGCGCCTGGAGTTTCGTCTCGAAACCCTCTTTCCGATTAACCAACTTCAACAAGTTTTTGCTTCTGTAAAATTTGACTTAGGTCTAGATTAGTAAAACGAAGTTGGTTTCTTTCGCCGTTTGACTTTCGTTGCCTCGTTTGATTTGATTCTTTTTGCAAACCGGAGTTCTTAAGTTGAACTTTCTGGTTAGATCTCTTATTTGAGTTTTACCTGTGCATTAGATGAGTACTTGTTGTATGCTTGTTTGTTTTTTGTTTGCAATAGAGTATCCAGAGTGCGTCGCCTGTTACTTCGAATCTCTAGGTTTCGCGGATCATCAGCAAGGCAAGTAACACTTTGATCATACCTTTCTACTACCCAGTTTTATTGCATTAGATCAATCCTCAAACATTGAATGATTAGGATCTAATTAAATTGTGGGATGGAAAGTAGATGAGGTAGTACCTATTACCTGTTTTATTATCAAACCTTTGGGAGTTACTTCTACGTTTGCTTATTATGCCATGCTGTGCTAGTAGACGTGGATTGGGTGAGTGATATCCATGACAGATGTGAGTTTGTTAATTAATGGTTTATCTAAGGTGGCAACTTAAACACACATCTGGGTGGATTGAGGTACCTGGGTATTCCAGGATTGCCTGTTTTTCTTTATGGACCGCCACCCAGGCTCAAAGGGATCATGAGATTATTCATACTAGAAACTTCCGTGTGCAGCCACAAGCTACTATGGGCTCTAGCATAGTTGACTAAGTCGTGCGAACTCTTACAGTGGTAGACTAGCAGATGTAGGGGAAAGTAGGTGTAACGGTCTACCCATCGTAAGGTGCTAGCGCTTCTGAAAGACTATGTCTCGGTCACCCGTTTCTCAAACACCATGTAGTGCGAGAAATCCAACGGAGGAGATCGAGTCTTGTGGGGAAAAGTGCGCAACCTCTGCAGAGTGTATAAACTAATCATGGTTAGCCGTGTCCCCGGTTATGGACGTTTTGAGTATCTAGTACTTGGATTATCATGTGAATCTCATCATGTTACTTTAATTAATTTTGTTGGGTTTTAATGATGATGCTTAATTGGGATTGAGGATGCTGTCAACCATTCTCAACGTTTAACAAGCACCATGATAGTTAAATAAAAATTTATTCCTTTGCAGTAGGGAAAAATTGGCTTTACGCAAAAATGTAACCATAGAGCTTTTCCACCAGCCATATATGCATGTAGTATAGGCTTACTCTTTCATCACCCTCTATGTGTTACATTGCCAGCATATTCCATGTGCTGGCCCGTTTTCAGGCTGCAATGTTTCATGTTGCAGACTGTTCAGACGATGAGTAAGGTGCCTTTAGGTCGTGGTTCTATACTCAGTGATGCCGTTGGAGTTGATGGACTCGCTTATCTTCCAAGCCTTCCGCTCTTATCGTTAATAGATGGCCTTAAGCCATATTTATTATAATAAGTTCTCTTTTGAGACATTCGATGTAATAAGTGTGTGATTGCTACTCTGTTATAATTCCTTCAAGTACTGTGTGGTGTCACCATTACTGATCCAGGGATGACACCTAAGCACAGAGACCAGACTGTTTGAGGTCTGGTCGCTACACACTACAACATGAGAAGTTTATGAGAAAGAGTTGCGGTTACGATGCTAGAAAAAGTGAATGAAATTGTCATTGATCAAACTTTTGCATTCTGCTAGCATTCACACTTCATAAATTATTTCTTTTATCATTTACCTACTCGAGGACGAGCAGGAATTAAGCTTGGGGATGCTGATATGTCTCCAACGTATCTATAATTTATGAAGTATTCATGCCAATATATTATCATTCTTGGGTGTTTTACAATCATTTTATAGCAACTTTATATCATGTTTTGAAACTAACCTATTAACCCAGTGCCCAGTGCCAGTTGCTGTCTTTTGCTTATTTTTTACATCGGAGGAAATCAATATCAAACGAAGTCCAAACACCGCGAAACTCCAAGGAGAATTTTTATGGGCCAGAAGACTCCCGATGGGCCAAAGAAGCACCTGGGGGGGCACAACCCACCAGGGCGCGCCAGGCCCACCTGGCGCACCCAGGTGGGGCCTGGCGCACCCAGGTGGGTTGTGCCCACCTCGGTGGCCTCCCGCACCCCTTCTTTGCACTATAAATTCCCAAATATTCCGAAACCCATCGGGGTAAACCTAGATCAGAAGTTGTGCCGCCGCAAGGCTCTGTACCCACCGAAAACCAATCTAGACCCGTTCTGTCACCCTGCCGGGGGGGGGGGGAATCATCTCCGATGGCCATCTTCATCATCCCGACGGCCACCATGATGAGGAGGGAGTAGTCCACCCTCGGGGCCGATGGTTTGTACCAGTAGCTAGGTGTTTGATCTCTCTCTCTCTCTCATGATCTATATCATGGGCTTTGTTAATATAGTCGGATCATATGATGTTTCTCCCCTCTATACTCGTGTTATGATGAATTGAATCTTTACCCTTCAAAGTTTTGTCTTGTTGGATTGAATATTCAGAGATGAGAACACATGATATATGTCTTGCAATATGAATACTTGAGGTGACAATGGGGTATCATATTGATTCACTTGATATGTGTCTTGGCATTCAACTCACGGATTCCCACGGTGATATTGGGGTAATCTATGAATAGGGATTGATACACTTTTTCTCCGGTAGAAACTTTGGGGTCTCCTTATAGTTCTTTGTGTGGATTGAGTATTATGAATATGAACTTGCTTTGGTGTTATCTTAGTACGAACTCTTGATTAGATCGATCGAAAAGAATAGCTTGCGTTACTCTAGTATGAACTCTAGGATAGATTGATCGGAAAGAATAGCTTTGAGGTGGCTTCGTACCCTACAAACAATTCCTATCTTTTGTTCTCCGCTAATAGGAACTCGGGAGTGATTCTTTGCTGCACTTTGAGGGATAATTATATGATCCAACTATGTTAGCATTGTTGGGAGATTGCACTAGCGAAAGTACGGACCCTAGGCCTCATTTTCAATCATTGCAATACCATTTTTGTGCCCGTTTACTATTTGCTACCTTGCTGTTTTTATTTATTCAGATTATAAAAATATATTTCTACCATCAATATTATACTTTTATCACCATCTCTTCGCCGAACTAGTGCACCTATACAATTTGCCATTGTATTGGGTGTGTTGGGGACACAAGAGATTTCTTGTATTTGGTTGCAGGGTTGTTTGACAGAGACCATCTTCATCCTACACCTCCCACGGATTGATAAACCTTAGGTCATCCACTTGAGGGAAAATTGCTACTGTCCTACAAAACTCTGCGCTTGGAGGCCCAACATGAGTCTACAAGAATAAAGTTGCATAGTAGACATCAGACTGCTTGAGAGATTTGAGAGATCTTGCTACCTTTGCTCTTGTGAGTTCATTCGGATTTGCGAAAAGGAGTCTCTGGTTCCCCCTAGTTCGTGATCTACGGTTCTGGCCGTTTTGTGTGGATTAGTCCCAGCTTGTGGTTCAATGATTGTTCGGACAGTGGGTTGGAGTTCTTATAGTTTCGGTCAGCCATCCCCAATGTACGGGTTGCATACAACCTTGGCAGGTATAAAGCTAGTTATTCCGGCTGCTTGAAGCTAGTTATCCCTTCCGATTCGATCCTACGACATGAAGATCAGGCCACCCTCGGGCGTGAACTTGTTCATCGGGTTCCCACCTATCATTTGGGATCAGAGCCTTTGTTGACACGGTAGGATCTGTTATCCAAGCTTATTTTGCTATCATCCCTTTAGATCGAGTGTTTTTCATGCTATATTTTCTGTCCTAGAAGTCCAAAGCCCCACCAAAAGTAAATCCAAGCCTTGTTGGTGCTGAGATCTTATTGTTGCATACCTTGCATGTTCTTCATCTTTTAGATCTGCACCAAGTTCGTCTTTGTAATTGCTTTCATATTTGGTTGTTGTGCTTTGGAAAAAAGAGTGAACAAAAGAGTGGCAAAAAAATCAACGAAATAATAAAAAGAGTGGCAAAAAAGTAAAGAGAGAAAAATAAAGTGTTGTGTAAGATCCAAAAGTTTCAGCTTGGTAGAAAAATTTTAGAAGCTTGTGTGTTGTGTGTTTTTCAATCTTGGTGCAAAGGTGCAACAGATCTATCCCCATATTTTCTTGGTTTGCATCAACTTGATTTCAGCACAAGCCCCTTTTTGTTTACCCCACCGAGCTCCACCAAAAACCGAAGCAAGTTCTTTGATCCCTGTCTTTCAATCGCTTTAGCACATCCGGGATAAGCACAATCTGATGTGAACTCATAAGAACTTTGGTGAGTAAGAGGTGAGGTTGTGTGATTCCACAAAATTATCCTATTCCACTTTTGGCCTTACTAACATGGTAGGATCTAGACCGGGTGTTCATGGAGAAAACCATGGGGAAGAAGATGCCCCGGTCAAATGTGCCGAGCTGCAGAAACTCGAGAACCACTTACTCCTAGCCATGGAGAGGATGCTTCACGAGCGTCCTCCAGCAGGTGGTGATAGGGTTCCCCACCGACAACACCCTATTGATCCACTTGAGGAAGTTGGCGATGAGAATTCCGTGCACGCTGCTGTGGATGGCGCCTTGGAGGATGATAACAACAATTATGGTGGACATGTGGCTGCTGCTCATGGGCGTGGTGCCGCTGCTCATGGAGGGCAGCGAGGAGGACAACTTCGAGGGCGAGGCCATGGTCCTCATGGCACTACTATGACCCCCATGAGCGTGTTGCTCGTGGTCATGGAGATGATTTTGATGATTATGATGGTGTCCCATACCGTCGTGCCACTGAAGATGGGCGTCGTGCAGAACATCATGATCGAGATGGTCGAGATGACATAGCAAGAATCAAGTTGCACGTCCCCAAGTTCATAGGAAAGGAAGACCCCGATGCATATTTTGATTGGGAAGAGCAGTGTGATCGGATTTTTTGTATCCATAACCTTGCTGATCCGAAGAGAGTCAACCTTGCTTGTGTTGAGTTTTCTGGTTATGCACTCACTTGGTTGAACCAACTCCAAGAAAATCAGCTGCTGCTAGGCCGTGACCACATTGACACTTGGGAAGAGATGAAACAAGCCATGATGCGAAGGTTTGTTCCTTCACAATATCAAAGAGATCTTCCAAATAGATTGCAGTGCCTCAGCCAAGGTACGCGCACAGTGGATCAGTACTATAAAGAGATGGAATTGTTGCTGGTTCATGCTCGTATTCATGAAGATGAGGAGTCAAACATGGCAAGATTTCTGCATGGTCTCAACAATGAAATTTCTGATTTTGTGGAGATGTTTCCCTATAACACTCTACAAGATATTCTCGAGCAAGCAAAGCGCACAGAGAGGAAGGTGCAGCGGAGTGGTCATGGACGGATATCTCATAACCGCACCACCACACCATGGAAAAGGTTGTAGCCAAGTGCCTCTCATGGTGGTTCTCGGTTTCAGCATACTTCACACCCTATTGCCACCTGGCGAACAAGGGCTTCATCAGCATCATCACCGGCTCCTAGAATGTTGACAAGCGAGTTTCTTCTGTTGCTGTAAGTACTTCTAACCCCACGGCTGTACCATGATCTTGAATCCGGGATATTGCATGTTGGAAGTGCAAAGGGCATGGTCATATTTCTTCTTAATGTCGAAACAAGAGAGTTCTATTTGTCAATGAACAAGGTGATTGGGAATCTGAGAGTGAATGTGAAGATAGTGGGGCACCAGATGAGCATGAGGATGAAGAAAGTGGGAAGAGTGGTTGTGATATTCAAGCCGACATGGGAGATTGCTTTGTTTCTCGTCGTGTGCTTAGTGTCAACGCAGCTAGAGAAGAGAAAGGGCAGCACCATAATATTTTTCACACCCGTAGCACCATAAAGGACAAGGTTTGCAAAACTATTGTTGACAATGGTAGTAGTAACAACATTGCAAGTTCAGATTTAGTAGAGAAATTGGGACTGAAACAAAGAAGGCACCTGAGTCCATATAAGATGCAATGGTTCAATGATTGTGGCACACTTCGAGTAAGCAACGTAGTCACTGTTCAATTTTCCATTGGGAAGTACCGAGATCAAGTGGAATGTGACGTGGTGCCAATGCAAGCATGCCAATTGCTGTTGAGAAGACCTTGGTTGTATGATCATGATATGCAAATTAGCGGCCGTGCTAATCCCCTCTCGTTCCAATACGAGGGAGAGCGCATATCTTTGCTCCCTTTGACACCCGAAGAAATATTGATGGATGATCTAAAAAGGAAAGAGAGAGTGAGCGATAAACACTTGAGTGACATCCACCAACATAGTGAGCGAGAGAATCGAAAGCCAAATAAAACCCCACAGATTAAATTGACCAAGACATGGGAAAAAAGGATTAGTTATGATGGCTAGGAAAAGGGACATGAGAGAGTTGAGAGAACCCAATTCCGTGTTCTTTGTACTTTTTTACAAGGACAACTTTCTTTCCAGCTACTAACGAATTATCCTCTACCACTCCTAGTGTTGTTGCTGAAATTTTGCAGGGGTATGAAGATGTGTTCCCCGAGGAGATGCTACTGGGGCTGTCACCACAAAGAGGCATTGAGCACAAAATTGATTTGGTCCCAGGAGCCCCATTGCCGAACCGACCACCATACCGCACAAACCCAGAGGGAACCAAGGAGATTCAGCGACAAGTTGAAGGCCTACCAAACAAAGGTTATATAAGGGAAGGTCTCTCTCCTTGTGCTGTACCCGTTCTTTTAGTACCAAAGAAAGATGGATCTTCCCGCGTGTGTTGTGATTATAGGCCTATTAACAACATCACCGTGAGGTATAGGCACCCCATACCTAGGCTTGATGATATGCTTGATGAACTTAGTTGCACCACCATCTTTTCCAAAATTGACTTACGAAGTGGCTACCACCAAATTAGAATGAGAGAGGTTGATGAATGGGAAACTTCTTTCAAAACAAAATTTGGTTTGTATGAGTGGTTAGTTATGCCATTTGGATTGACAAATGCGCCTAGTACCTTCATGAGGTTAATGAATCATGTGCTTAGAATGCCAGTGGTTAGTTGTTTACTTTGATGACATCCTGATTTATAGCAAAACTTTGGATGAACATGTTGAACACATCTAGTGTGTGCTTGTTGTCTTAAGAGAGGAGAGATTATATGCTAACAAGGAAAAGTGCACATTTTATACGAAGCTTTCTTGGCCTTGCTGGTTTCTACCATCGGTTTGTGAAGGACTTCGGCACCATTGCTGCCCCAATGAATGAGCTAACCAAGAAAGATGTTCCCTTCAAGTGGGCAAATGCACAAGAGAAGGCCTTCCAAGAGTTGAAAGAAAAATTGACATCTGCACCATTGCTTGCACTACCCAACTTTGATAAGACTTTTGAAATTGAATGTGATGCAAGTGGTGTTGGTATTGGAGGCGTACTAATGCAAGAAGTTAGGCCTATTGCATATTTTAGTGAGAAGCTAAGTGGTCCAACTCTAAATTACTCAGTTTATGACAAAGAATTATATGCACTTGTGAGATCTTTGGAAACATGGCAACATTATTTGTAGCCTAAATAATTTTTTATACATTCCGACCATGAATCTTTAAAGCACCTTAGGGGTCAACAAAAACTGAACCGTAGACATGCAAAATGGTGTGAATTCATAGAATATTTTACCTATATTGTCAAGTACAAGAAAGGAAAAGATAATGTTGTTGCCGATGCTTTGTCTAGACGCCATATTTTACTCTCACAACTTGAAACTAAAATTCTTGGGTTGCAAAGCATTGAAGAATTGTATGTCAATGACCCATATTTTGCTGAACCACGCTCAAAGTGTAGTGAGGGGAAAGGTTGGGAAAAGTTTCACTTGCATGGCGGATTCTTGCTTCGAGCTAACAAATTGTGCATTCCAGGTTGCTCTGTTCATTTGTTGCTTTTGCAGGAGGCTTGATGGTGGTCTCATGGGACATTTGGAGCAAAGAAAACTAAGAGTGTGCTGATCAACCATTTATTTTGGCCAAAGGATGAGGCGTGATGTTGAGCGCTACGTGCTATGTTGTGAGATCTGCCGCAAAGCTAAGTCACGTTTAAACCCTCATGGACTTTATACTCCTTTATCAATTCCTAGTACACCTTGGGAAGATATTTCCATGGATTTTGTTCTTAGACTACCACGCAGTAAGAGGGGGAGTGATTCAGTTTTTGTGGTGGTTGATAGGTTTAGCAAAATGGCTCATTTTATCCTGTGGCATAAGAGCGATGATGCTTCACACATTGCTGATTTTTTCCAGGGAAGTCGTGCAGCTACATGGAGTACCATGCACTATTGTTTCAGATCGTGACACCAAGTTTCTGAGCTATTTTTGGAAAACGGTTGTGGGAAAAGCTAGGAACAAAGCTTCTCTTTTCCACTACATGCCACCCACAAACGGATGGACAAACTAAAGTTGTCAACCGCACACTATCCATGATGCTGAGAGCAGTTTTAAAGAAAAATTTGAAGATGTGGGAAGAGTGTCTCCCCCATGCGGAGTTTGCATACAATATGACAATACATTCGACCACTAAATTTTGTCCTTTTGAAACTATTTATGGTTTCAAACCTGCTGCTCCCATAGATCTTTTGCCTTCACCATTGCAGGAGTGAACCAATCTTGATGCAAGTAAGCGTGCTGACTTCATGAAGAAAATTCATGAGAAGACCAAGGAAAATATTGAGAAGATGACTGAACAACATGCAAAACGAGCAAACAAGGGAAGAAAGAATGTGTTGTTTGAAGAAGGTGATCTTGTGTGGGTACACCTGCGGAAGGATCGTTTCCCAGATCACGCAAATGCAAGTTGCAGCCACATGGAGATGGTCCATTCAAAGTGCTTGCGAAGATCAATGACAATGCCTACAAGATAGACCTTCCTATGGATTATGGTGTGATATGTCCCCGTCGTATCTACTTTTCCAAACACTTTTGCCCTTGTTTTGGACTCTAACTTGCATGATTTGAATGGAAATAACCCGGACTGACGCAGTTTTCAGCAGAATTGTCATGGTGTTATTTTTGTGCAGAAATAAAATTTCTCGGAATGACCTGAAACTTCACGGAGATTATTTTTGGAAATAACAAAAAATACTGGTGAAAGAATCAAGGCCAGGGGGCCCACACCCTGTCCACAAGGGTGGGGGGCACGCCTACCCCCCTGGGCGCACCCCCTGCCTCGTGGGCCCCTGGTGCTCCACCAACCTCAACTCCAACTCTATATATTCACGTTCGGGGAGAAAAAAATCAAAGAGAAGGATTCACTGCATTTTACGATACGGAGCCGCCGCCAAGCCCTAATCTCTCTTGGGAGGGCTGATCTGGAGTCCGTTCAAGGCTCCAGAGAGGGGAATCCGTCGCCGTCGTCATCATCAACCATCCTCCATCACCAATTTCATGATGCTCACCGTCGTGCGTGAGTAATTCCATCGTAGGCTTGCTAGACGGTGATGGGTTGGATGAGATTTATCATGTAATCGAGTTAGTTTTGTTAGGGTTTGATCCCTATTATCCACTGTGTTTTGAGATTGATGTTGCTATGACTTTGCTATGCTTAATGCTTGTCACTAGGGCCCGAGTGCCATGATTTCAGATCTGAACCTATTATGTTTTCATGAATATATGTGAGTTCTTGATCCTATCTTGCAAGGCTATAGTCACCTACTATGTGTTATGATCCGGCAACCTCGAACTGACAATAATTGGGACCACTCCCGGTGATGACCATAGTTTGAGGAGTTCATGTATTCACTATGTGTTAATGCTTTGGTCCGGTACTCTATTAAAAGGAGGCCTTAATATCCCTTAGTTTCCAATAGGACCCCGCTACCACGGGAGGGTAGGACAAAAGATGTCATGCAAGTTCTTTTCCATAAGCACGTATGACTATATTCGGAATACATGCCTACATTACATTGATGAACTGGAGCTAGTTCTGTGTCACCCTATGTTATAACTGTTGCATAAATAATCGCATCATAATTATCCATCATCGATCCAATGCCTACAAGCTTTTCACATATTGCTCTTCGCTCAGTTACTTTACCGTTGCCACTGTTACAATTACTACAAAACTGCTATCATTTTTATCATATTACTTTGCTGCAGATATTAAGTTATCCAGGTGTGGTTGAATTGATAACTCAACTGCTAATACTTGAGAATATTCTTTGGCTCCCCATGTGTCGAATCAATATATTTGGGTTGAATACTCTACCCTCGAAAACTGTTGCGATCCCCTATACTTGTGGGTTATCATGGTGTTAGTCCAACTTTCAATGTGTCCGACCTCTCTCCATACTTTGGACCATCAGAGTCGAGGATGACTCCTTTTGAAGTGGGAGAGGATGATGAGGACACCACAACCATCGACAAGTCTCCAACAATGATAGGTCCAATCACAAGAAGTCGCGCCAAACTAATAAGTGACCAGGTAAACGCTAACTTAAGTTTGCCTTGTAACCTTGATGACATAATTATGCTTTCATCCCCATTATTGTTGATTGAACTTAGGTATCACATGGAATAAATCCAACAACCTATGAGCTCTTGAAGCAACTGGTCTGGAGGAACAAGTTTGGAGAAAACAAGTTCCAAATGAAGCTGATGCTATCAGTTTTTACCTCTAATGTTTCGTTGTGCCACACTCATGTGGTGGAGAGACGAGGGCATAGGGGTACATCACCATAAGCTACATCATATTATCTTTCCAATACAAAAAATCTCACATCATTTGGAGTTGTGAGTCAAAAGTTGTAGTCAATCTCGTGGAAGGTGTACATGCTGTCAAGGCTTCACGAATTTCCAAGGAGCTCTCCAACAACTTCCAAAGTTTACTGCTTATTCCCTCAAGGAAGCCATGCAAACCTGCTTACTTTTGAAACCATTTTCATACCTAGATAAGGGGTTGTCCCTGCTATAAAACCTCATCTCCCCCATCCTCTTGGGAACCTTTTGTCAAACCATTCAGCTACAAGCTTATGCAGCAAGACTGCTAGAGAGATCCGAGAGATCTTGCTACCTTTGCTCTTGTGAGTTCAAGCCTCTAGTTCCCCCTAGTTCGTGCTCTACGGTTCCGACCGTTTTGTGTGGATTAGTCCCGGTTTGAGGTTCTGCGATTGTTCAGACAACGAGTTGGAGTTCTTATAGCTTCGGTTAGGCATCCCCAACGTATGGGTTGCATCCAACCTTGGCAGGTATAAAGCTAAATATCCCGGTTGCTTGTAGGTAGTTATCCCTTCCGATTCGATCCTACGACATGAACATCGGGACACCCTCGGGCGTGAACACGTTCATCGGATTCCCACCTATCAATTTTTGCGGGATTTATCATTAACGAAGCTGATAGATGTGTTTACTATCGCCATGGTGGGGGCAATAGTGTCATGTTATGTTTGTATGTGGATGACATACTAATTTTCTTTACAAACATTAATGTGATTAATGAGGTTAAGTCTTTTCTATCAAAAAGTTTTGGCATGAAAAAATTAGGAGAAGCCGATGTAATTCTAAACATCAAACTTATTAAGGATGGGAGTGGGATTACTCTAACATAATCTCACTATGTTGAGAAGGTCTTGAGCCGGTTCGGTTTTATGGATAGCAAGCATTCTCCAACACCTTATGATCCTACTGTAACACTCAGAAAGTATAAGAAAGAAACAAGAGATCAATTAAGATACTCTAAAATTGTTGGTTTACTCATGTACTTAGCTAGCGCTACAAGGCCAGATATCTCTTTTGCTGTGAGCTAACTGAGTAGGTTCATGTCCAACCCGGGTGATGATCGTTGGCATGCACTAGAAAATATCTGAGAGGTACTGTGAGTTACGGAATTCACTATTCAGGGCATCTTGCTGTGCTAGAAGGATATAGTGATTCAAATTGGATCTCTGATGTTGATGTACTCTACGCCACAAGTGGGTATGTATTTACTCATGGAGGTGGCATAGTATCATGGAGGTCTTGCAAACAAACCATCTTGACGAGCTCAACTATGGAAGCAGAACTAACTGCTTTAGACACAACTACTGTTGAGGCAGAATGGCTGCGTGAGCTCTTGCTGGACTTGCCTGTGGTCAAAAAACATGTACCGGCTATTCTTATGAATTGTGACAACCAAACAGTTATCACTAAAGTGAACAATTCTAAGGATAACGCGAAATCATCAAGACACGTGAAGAGACGTTTAAAGTCTGTCAGGAAGTTGAGAAACTCCGGAGTAATAACTGTTACGTATATTCAAACACACAAAAACCTGGCAGATCCCTTTACAAAGGGACACTACAAAAAAATACACTTCCGTGATGATACGTGTTTGTCACAGTAGGTCGCATTTTTTGTCATGCATGTACATCCATGACAAATTTATGACAGAATCAAGATAGTCATACCTGTGCTGTCGTAGAAGTGTTCCATGACATTACCAAAATTATCATCACGAAAGTGTCCACTTCCATGACGATAAATCGCGCATCACAGAAGTGCTTTCGTCAAGGGTGACCGACACGTGGCATCCACCGTAACGGAACGCCGTTAAGCTATCGGGTCGGGTTTTGGATCCGATAACCCGTTAACAGCCCTGACCAATGGGAAATTTCCACGTGTAAAATTCTTATTGGCCGGACGAAACATGTGTCAGCTCGTCAGTGGGTCAGATAGGCGCCTATGATATGTCAACACGTGCCATGGCCCACTACTGGCCCATTTAGCTTACAAAGCCGGCCCGTTTGACTTGGTCAAAAGTTAACGGGCTGGCCCATGAAAAGCTTGTTAACGGTCTCTTCGCAAATAGCCCATTTTACGGCCCGTTAACTCACGGCCCGTATAACACCAGCCCATTTCACTTTTGGCCCATGTATGGCCCACGACGTCTTTCGGCCCATATGAGGCCTTCGTATCTTTCGGCCCTTTACAGGCCCACGGTGACTCTAGCCCATAATGAACAGTAATTTTCTTTATACCCGTTAACGACCCATGATTTACATGGGCCGTTTCCAGCCCGTGTTAGCTTTCGGCCTATTGACGACCCATACATTCTTGGGCTCCTTTTCGGCCCTTGATTACTTCCGACCCGTTACTGGCCTGTTCCCCTAATGGGCCAAATTCGGCCCATGGAAAGAGTTGGCCCGTTACTGGCCTGTTCCCCTAATGGGCCAAATTCAGCCCATGGCAAGAGTCGGCCCGTTACTAGCCTGTTACCCTAATGGGCCAAATTCGGCCCATGGCAAGAGTTGGCCCGTTTCTGGCCTGTTAACCCGTTGCGCCGTTTCCAGCCCGTCCTATATTCTGGCCCATTATGCATGTGATAGAATTAAGCCTTTGCTGTCCTACGGCCTGTTACCGTGCTGGGCGGATACCAATTACGCCCGATTACAGCCCATGTAGACCCATTTATCCGACGGCCTGAGGCCCACCAATTACAGGCCCATTTATCAACGGCCCATAGGAGACCCATGGATCTTACGGCCCGTATATGGCCCATGGTAGTTGCGGCCACTAGCAAACCAGGGAAAAAGAAGACTAGGAAATAAATAAGGCCGAAACTAATGCTAGGCTATTAAGGCGATTGCACAGAGTACATCCACTCGGCATCAAAGATCGCCACCAGTGCAAATATAGGGAACACCCTACACTATACAAAAATGGCTTGCTGTTTTCTTCAGCTGGTGGTTGCACGTTAAGAATAAATTTTGTATTGCACCAAAACAAATTACAACTATATAACAAAAGGAAGGTTGGCATAAAACATAACAGTCTAGCAGATAAATGCACCACCGGAAGTTCAGAAGCTTAGTTCATTTGACCTGACTGTTACGTTTTCATGCTGTATTGTCTGATGGAGCACCATAACCCTCGCCTTCATTTCCCCTAGGCTCCTGAACAACATAGCAAATGTCTGATAGTCTGGTTTCAAAACCATGCATATCTTGACGACATTGAGCAATGTTTCTCCTTGTTTCACAAAGGGTCTCTGTTAGGGAATGGACTTGTGTCTGGAGCGCAGATACAACATTGCTTTGAGCTTGCATATCTTGATCATGAGGCAGTTTGGACGATATTGCCTTAACAACCAACCCAGTATCACACAGGAACGTGCTTTTGGCACTGTTAGTGGACATGTACTGACCCACCGCAGCAAGAGCTGACATTGCGGTTATAGTCGCCTCGCCACCTTCAGAAGGTGGCGGTTCCATCATTTTTTCCATAGCTCGCTGAAAAGTTGAGGTTTTACATAAGTACCAGAACAGAAGATATTAAGGAGGCAGCAAAACCAAACAAAATAGCTTTGGTCTATATACAGAACTTATTCTGGTGAACCCATGTAAAATATTAGTTGTATTTTATTGCAAAGTACATAATAAAACCAGGTTCCAAACATATGACCATGTACCATCGCTAATGTATTGTCTATTTCTTCACATTGTATTGAGGGCTAAGGATAAAGAGACGAAGTTTATAATACGGTAAGCATAGTATGACATCATTCATATCACAAAACAAGTGAGAACAGACAAATTGGCAATTGTAACATTGTGTGGGCAAGTCCAGCACGGAACTAGATTACGGGTCAAGATCAAAGGAACATCACTCCTCTCTTTTAAACCTTCTAAGGTGCAATGATACGCTAAGACAATTGTGTATAAAATTGAAAAGAGTAATAGACATTGGCTGCAAACCATGCAGTTCAAGGCACAAGTCAGAGTAGGTAGTAGTTAAAAGGCATGAGGATTAAGTACTTACAACAACGGCTTTGACTATTGTAGTCATGCCCTTCTTCTTGCTGGTGTGACAGTCCTTGAAAATTTCCACAACATTTGGTTCAGGTACTTTTTGGTCCTTGCGGGCTTTCCTCTGCATTTCGAACAAGTCAATATAGATCTGATAATATGGTACAACGAAAAGAGTGAAACAACAGCTAATTACAAGAGCATCATAGTGTGCAATATAGCTACGAGATCCTGTCGTCTGTTGGAATTTCACTTTCGTACGGTTGGCCTTGTTCTTTGAACAATTCACCAACAAGAAGATAGATTTGTGTGGCACATGCGTAAATGGGACTTCAACATGTGATCTAATCACATATATATAATGTACCTGATACTTTGGATTAGACCAGTGTTTAACAAGGCCCCTCCAGTCTTCATCCGATATATTTTCCACTGGAGATGTTTGGGAAAGTTCACTATTAGCCTTGCCTTGAAAGTGAGTTTTCCTCAAGTTATACCGATACTGTCGTAGAGCAGACTTGAAAACATGGGTGCAAGCTTGTCTGGTTGCATCATCTTGGCTATCCAACTTGAACCTCATCTGTTGAAAATTATGGGAGTCTCATTATCAGCAACATAGAAAGTATAGGACAGAGCAAGACGATATTACTAGTTTCCATACATAACCATACTTACATATAAATGGTCGAGGAAGGTGTTGAACTGGGTTTCGTCTTTGTCATTCCTGTACTGAATCCTTGTTGGGAGGATACATACATGACACCTAACGGCAACCGCTGCCTCTAATACTAACTTGGCTGACTCTGTAGCATCACGTGGCCTTTTTAAACCCGCCTCAAAACAGATCTCCATTCTTCCTCCTCTAGATTTAGTTAACCTATCGAGCATTATCCCTGATGTTTGTTTCCTCTTGCGCCTAGGTGCTAGTCCAATAACGAACATAGGAAGTGTTAGTGTACATCAAACAGTGAGACTACATATAAAGAAGCATGCAACTATAACTTGACTCCAGCAACTACCTTCTTGTTGTTGAAGCTCACAAGATTCATCTGATATTGCCAACTCGTCTTGTGTCAAGAGTGCTTGGGAAGTAGTGTCAGGTGGCAAGGGAGCTTGGGAACATGCTGCTAGCTCAGTTGACGCACGAGTAAGTCGTGCAGCTGGTAGTACTGTGGTAGGTATTGCAAGAACTAGGGTTGTCTCTGCTTGTTTGGTTGCAGCTATTTGTTTATGTTTGGCTTTTTTTGCAACTCGTGTAGCATGGGATGCCGTGTTTGTAGAATTTTCCGCTGGACTTTGACCTTTTATTGCACCATCAGTACCAGCAGAATCTGCAGGATTCATCCGCTTCTTATTCCCTGCCATTCTGTGTTTCTTCCTCTTTCTCTGTGCCATGTTAAGTCAAGCCGACAAGAAAAGCGAATAACAATTTAGTTCTTCAGAACAAATTGATGCGTGATGCAAACGAACTGAACTTTGATGTTAGACAACCACATGATAGGAGGATTTAATATGTATGAAAAACAGGACGGAAGAGATAACCAGAACTATGATGTGTAAACTAAGAAGAAGACATTTCACCAAATTAGAAGCAATGCAATGGAAGGTAGACACCATATGAAAGATGCTACAAATATCGCTCTGCCAAGTTAACAGTGTCTCATCATAAATGGCGTTTAAACAAATGTGAAGCAGTACAAGAAATAAATCATATGCAAGATGCAAACAACATCACACTACCATGTTAGAGGTCTCTCGTCATTAGTGCCATTGCATATTCACATCATTGTATATTCACAGCTTATAATGTGTAAACTAAGGACAAGGCATTTCAACAAATTAGAAGCAATGAAAGCTAGACACCATATGAAAGATGCAACAAATATCACTCTACCAAGTTAAAACTGTCTCGTCATAAGTGCCATTTCAACAAATTAGTAGTACAAGCTAGAAAAGAATGTGAGATGTAACCTATATCACACTCTGAAGTCAATGATAAATGATTGTTGTAGGTTACACAACAGTAGTAATTTGATGTAAGAACATGGTGTGATAGACAGATATTGTATGTTCTATAAACAGGAACACATGTCTTATTCAAGTATAATGTGTAAAGTAAGCAGATGGAATTCAACAAAATTAGAAGCAATACAAGCTAGACATCACACATAACATGCAACCACATATAACAGTGCCAAGTTAGAGGGAGCACCGGTGATGCTGCACTAGGGGAGACGTGCTCATCATAAACACAGCTTTGTTGAGTGTCTATGCATGTGTTGTCTTGGAAATCATCTTGGGGGTGTGGAGGAGTAGAAACTGTAGAGGCCCTCCGTTCGGAAGGAGCACCTTTATCCGCTGCCTTGCTAACTTCCTTTCGCTTTATTGATTTTGAATTGTCAAGTAAAACCGACAAGAAAAAGCAATAAAATTCTCTCTCCAGAACTCATTCATGCATGATACTGACAATCACTACTTTGATGTAAGGCAAACACATGATACCAGGATGGAATATGTATGAAAAACAGGACGACATGGCATGTTCACAACTGTTTGTGTAAACTAAGCAGAAACCATTCCAGCAAATAAGAAGCAATGCAAGCTAGACACCACATGAAAGATGCAACCAATATGACTCTGCCAAGTTAAAAGCGTCCCATCATAAATGGAATTTCAACAAATTAGAAGCAGCGCATGCTATAAATCATATGAAAGATGCAACTAATATCGCACTGCATATACTAAAGGTGTCTCGTTATGTTGATTGATGCGGGATAAAAAAACAATAGTTTTATGTAAGGACATGCTTAATAGACAGATGTACTATGTACTAAATACAGGAAGGCATGTCACATTAACAGGTATAATGTATAAGCTAAGCAGACTAGCACATGCAGTTTAACCAGATTGGAAGAATTACAATCTAGACACCATATGCAACTTGTAACCACATATCACGCTGCCAAGTTAGAGCAAGCATCTGCGATGCTAGTGTAGGGGAAATGCTGTAATCAACTACAGAGCTACGTTCACTATCTTCATCTAGCATTTTTGTTTCTTGAGAATCATGTTGGGAGGCTGACGCTGCATTCTTTAAATGAGGAGTAGTCCCCTTGCCTGCCAGCCTCGTCATAAGTGATTGATGAGGGATACACAAGAACATTAGTTTGATGTAAGAACATGGTTAATACACAGATGTACTAGTATGTACCAAAAACAGAAAGGCATGTCATATTCAAAGGTATAATGTGTAAGCTAAGTAGATGCAATTTAACCAAATTGGAAGCAATACAAGCTAGACATCCGGCTGGAGTGGTGAGCATGATCATCTAGGACCCGAGAGCCTGGTGGGAGGCGGGCTGGTTCGCCACCATAGCAAATTTTTAGTTGGCTTCCAGGTGATGCCTATCTTTGCTGGGCTTGTCACTGGCTCGGCCAGTGCCCTGACTAGCTATTTGTCTTCTGGTGCTCACGGGATGGTGGTTCATGTAAAAAATATCTTTCCTTATCTTACCGACTTCGGACTTTTGAATACAAGCTAGACACCATATGGAACATGCAACCACATATGACACCGCGAAGTTAAAGCAAGCACCTGGGTTGGTGGTTCATTGCGAGCGAGGTCATCAACTCTAGAGCTACGTTTACCGTCTCCATCTGCTGACACTGCACCCTTTATAGCGTTGTAACGTGTCTTGCCTACCAGCATATGAAGCTGGAGCGACTTCTCTCTTTTCTTTTTGGCTTCTCTCATGGCAGCAGAGTCTGAAATACCCTTGCATAAAATCACAATCGTGAGAGTAAGGGTGAACTGTGTGCAGAACTAGTGCACTGTAAAAGTAGCAGATAGCAGGTGGCTGAAAAAAACGACAGGAGACGTATGATAGCTCTACAACATTGCATGGCAAACAAAATTAGATTCTAGTACGTATGATTTTGTAATATATGAGCACAGGAAATGCAGGTACTCCTCCAGCACACCACCACATGTGGTCATATCTAAGATAACAGTCGACTGAAAATAAATAGGCCAGTCGATTTTTTTAATGAACCATCCGATCTATAAGGAACGGGCAGATGGCCTTCGTCTACCTCCCGCCAGTCACTGTTGACGATCTTTCTCGAACCGCCAGCGACCACCGGCCCAGACCTCTGCCTCCGCCGCCCCGCCCTCCCATCGACCTCACACCACCGCTGTGCTTGGCAGCGCCCCAGGCCATCCCTTTAATCCTGGCCGACCTCCAGATTGTGCGCCAGTAGCTCTAGGCCGCACACGCCCCTAAGGTAAACACCAAGGCGCTGCTTCCTTGGCATAATAGGCGTACTAGCGCCTGTTACGCCGGGGAATGCTTCCGTTAATTGGGAATCAACTGGCCAGCAATTGAAATTCAGGGGGGCGACGGACCTCTAGCTAAGGTGAAATAGTATATGAGGAGAAACCTTGTGCATCGGGAGTTACTAGGAACATCTAGTATCAAGAAGAAGCGGTCAACTAGTGTCTTCTGTGGGATGAATACCATGCAAGCAGAGATGTAAGATTTGCACGAATAAGGGAAGAGGAGTACCTTTTTCGGTTGCCGGTGTGGTCACCTCCACATGTCGCGCCGATTTTCTTCTTTTTACCGGGGAAACCGATGTTCTCTCCACATGTCGCGCTAATTTTCTTCTTTTTACCGAGGAAACCGATGTTCTGGAGGGTGCAGGCTTGGACGAAACCATGGCCAAATTGTTGACTGTGTTGCCATGGCCGTATGTCGGCGGAGGGGAAGCAGATCCGAGGCGGCGAAGGATGGCGTAGCAGGAACAACTCCGGTGCGGTGGAGGGTGGCGAAGTTGGAGCAGCAGCGGTGAGGCGCAGGACGGCGTGGTTGAACTGGCTCGGGTACGGACGGCTCGGCGTCGGCTTCAACTAGTAGCCGTGGAAGGCATTGCGGTTGAGGCTGCGGTGGACGACGACATCGGGGTATCGGCTCCGGCGTGATGGAGGAGGGCGGCGGTTGATGGGTGGGATGGGGTGGCGGACGGAGGACGCTGGGGTTTCGCGGCTGGTGGAGAGGTAGTTGTGGCGCCCACGGAGTACGAATGGGGAATCGGATGGGTGGGGCGGAACCATGTTTCGGTCTGGGACACGCTTATTTTTGGCTTTTTTGAACAAAAGATGGGACGCGCTTGTTTGAAATTTGGGGAAAGTACAAACTTTGCCCCCCTCTTAAATTTCAGACCTACCGCGGGTCGGGGGTAGGATGGTAATCACAAGTGTCCCAAATAGTGGGCGGGAGCGATTTCGGCCGCGTGCATGTGTGCTTAGGTGGCCATTGTGTAAGAATGTTTTTCGGATGCAGTTGCGTGGCGTCTAGATGAAGCTACAAACCTACCCCGGTTTAGACCTTTGGACGTCGGGCCGGTAGGTTTCACAGGTCGGAGTTATTATAAAAGTAATTTCCTTGTACTACCAAACATTGGTCTCACGCGGTTTCGGGCGAGTAGAGGCTCTTTTGGCGCTTCGTTCGAAATTTTGAAACACAAGCATTCACGTTTAGAGTACTCTTGAACTATGAGGATTGACCTAAATAGACAACGTTATATTTGACCTTGTATGTTTGAAAACCTCATTAAATTATCCGCTTCTTTTTGAACTTTTGACACTTGAAAATCCTATAACTACAATTATTTTGGAATGAAGGAGCTAAATTTGAATCTATTTTGTACATGACTACATATGCTATTATGTACAAAATCAGAGCAAAGATTGGTGCCCCCATAATTTAGGTATGGTTTACAAATGCCATGATATCAAATTCAAATAATTGAATGGATTTCATGTTGAATTCGATTTTTTAAAACCACCTTAAGTTGAATTCAAATGTATGCTAGTTCATAGGTAGCTATTTATAATGTCCATTGTGTAACTTTCATATGTATAATGTGCTTTACACACACAACATGAACTATACTCACGTTTATATTCGATTGCTAAAGCGATGCATTGTCTGGATTTCAAAATACTAACTATGTGGATCAATTGTGTCGAATAATAACATAGACCTCAAATTCAATAGAATCTAGATGTCTGATGGAACAATGACCGCTCCTTACGCGAATTGCAAATATCATGATCCCATCCTAATATTTGGATACAATTTATATCTTTAATCAATGTGTAGAGTAGTCTTTTACGTGTAGTTTCACTCTCCATCGGTGGTCTCTCACACATGCTCACACACTCTCTCCCGAGGTGTCTTTCTCGCACACATGCTCTAGATATAACCCTCCCTCCCTCTCGTAACCATTTACAACTGTTTCACTAACCTTTATCACAAGCACTCTTCCTCTCGCAAACATACACATGCACAATCCTCATCGACCCTTTCTATATACATGGACCTGCCTACGTGTCTCATGTACGCATTGTCTCACACCTCTCTTCCTAATCGACGAGTATGGTTCTAGCAGAGCATTCTGTAGGATGCCCCTTAATGTTAGGTTGGATGAATAGTAATATCAGAGATAAAGGGGTTACCTTAGTTCGAGAACCTAGGGTTACAAATCCTAGCCGGCTTTGTCAGTGGACACAGAGTCCTTCACAATTCTGCTATCTTTGTCTTGTACGACTAGTCATCCATGGGTCTTCCTAAACGCGTCACGGGCCGACCAATGTGGCGCATGACGGAACCGAACGAAGGGCCTCACCTCGACCCACCGGACCTCACACGGTGACACACCCTCTGCCCCCACATCTCATTATCTTCTCACACCCACACATACCAACACAAACACCACACACACAGAAAATTTCTCCTGGTGCCTCTATTCCCTCCCCCCTTGCATATACACACTCAAGGGAATGGAATCTCTTGTCGTGACATCATATTCGTCTCTCTCTCTCTAGACCACTCTCATTTCTCATGCTATCTCTCCCATGATCCCCCCGTCGGCCCCGGCTGCGGAGGAATCCACACGCCGCGTCTCTTCAACCAACTTGGCCTTGATGGCCGCTGTCCTGCCCTCAGCCTCGGCCCTGATCAGCATCAACTTCGCCTTGTATTCGCGCTCGAGGACTGAGCGAGCTCCTGGCACACGGCGGTCGACCTCTTTCTGAATCCGGGCTTCGTGCGCCGCGACGTCGTCCTCCGCCTGGGCCGCCAGGCGCTCCCTTCTCTCCAACCGCTCCAGGTCAAGGCTGCGTTCGGCAGCCTCGAGCGTCAGCGCCTCCTCGCGCCTCAGGAGCTCCGCCCGGTCTACAGCGGTCTCCTGCATCGACCCAAGGTCTGCATGGCGCAGCTCTAATTGCTGCTCCAGGGAGTTACTCTGGGCTTGGAGCTCCCATACGCGCTCCTCCGCATCCTTGCACCGTCGGTCTGCCTCCCGAGCCTCCTCGACGGCCCGGGAGTAGGCCTCCCGCGAAGCCGCTAGCGATGCTTCGGCCTCCGCGTTATCACAATCACATTGGTGGCGCGCGAGGGTGATGGCAACCTTCAGCTTGCGCCTCTCCTCAGCGAGGCGCAGGCCTTCGGCCTCAAGGCGCACATCCTCGGCGGCAAGCTCTGCCCCGACCCGATTCATCGCATCCGCTGCCCCCTGGAGGAACCCTTCGCGAAGGGCGCAACGCTCTCGAGCGCGCCTGAGCACATCTTCTGCATCGCTTTCTTCCACTGGAGCGTGCGGAGGACCCCGAGGTGGCGAGCCCCCTCCAGGTGTGGGGCTGGGAGATGCCGCCCCAACCATCGCCGAACGGACCCCTCCGAGAGCCCGGCCTGGCGTCAATTCGTCCATGGAGGAGGAGCCAAGGGCAGACTTCAACCATTCACCGTTTATGATCAGAGGAGGAGCGTGGGGCAAGCTTGGCATGCCCCAAGAAGGCTCGTGAAGAAAGGGCATCGAGCGAGCAGGCTCGAGGTGTCCTATGGAGCGGATCACTCCCCCAACCGGTCCAGCAGCAAGAGCGCGACTCAAGCTCGGTGGACCCGGAGCCAGCAGAGGGGGCAAAGGTGCGAGGGCTGGCTCCCGGATCGGCTCAGCGGGCTCAGCGAGGCGGGACCTGAAGGGCCACAATCAGCCACAAGGATAACAGAGCAAATGAGCAGGGAAAGGAGAAGGCTTACTCGTCCATGGCAAAGTACTTCCTGCGCTTCAACAAGCGGCAAGGGCGGTCGCTACCACCTGAGGCCTCCTTCCTCTTGCAAAGGGCCTCGAAGTCTACACGAAGCCGACCCAAGCGCCTAGGGCGGGGGTCGGCCTGGGGCGAAGAAGAAGCCTTAGGATTGTCGGTGCCGGAGGAGTCGGCTTTGGGGGCATCTTGGGGCATCGCCTCGCGAAGAACGGTTGGGGGCTCAGAAGCCCCAGCCTCAGGAGCCGAAGGCCGGGACCCTGCATCAACCGCCGCCCCGGGGCGGGCCTCGGGGGACGTCGCCTCCGAGGCTTCACGCGGCGCCACCACCTCGACATCAGCCAGCTCAGCTCCAGTTGGATCTCTCCCCACCCGGTCGCCTGAGGAAGAACCGCTGTGCGCGACGGGGGGAACAGCCACGACAACTGGGTTCTCGCGTGGCCCCGTGAGGCCAGCTGGGCGCAGCCTGCACTCATCGAAGCTGGGCATCTGCTTCACGAAATCAGCCCTGCCGGAATAGAGGTACAGAAGGACGCCACCGCTCCATAGGCTGCCTGGGGAAGGATCACCAGTCAAGACCCGAAGCATTGCCCGCAGCACTTCGGGTGCCAAATCCTCCTCCTAAAGCCGCATGCGATCTCCACGTCCCGCAAAGTCCCACATCCGGCGAGAGTGGCGCTGGAGAGAAGCGACGCGACACAGAAGGAACTCCCTCACTACCTTGGGCGCTGTCACGTTGTGCGCCCTCAAACTTTCAAGGCGGCGCCAGACAAAAGCGAGCCGGGGGCTCATGAGAGGTTCATGACCCCAGCCTGGGTTGGGAACAGCAGGTAAGGTCTGGTGCGAGAGCAAGGGGCTGGGCACCCCGACGTCCACATACATCCAACGCTCTCTAAACCCGGCCTAAGAAGGCAGAAGGCCGAAGTCAATCCCTGAAGCAGTCGTCTCAGGCACGGCGAAGAAGCTTACGCACCCCGAGCATTGGGTGGGATCGCTCAGGCGCAAAGAAAAGAAGTGGCGCAACAGGGCAACAGAAGGAGGGATGCCTATCATCGCCTCGCACTCGAAAGCAAACACAACCAAAATGGTAATGGACTCCAGCCCAAGATGCATCATGTGGATATGATAATGGGAGAGCACAACATTGAAGAAAGTAGAAAAGGGGGGAACCAGACCCGCCCATAAGGCATCGGCGAAGAATCGGACCTTTGTGACGGTCCTAGCAAGAAAGGCGCGAGATGCGGGCCAAACTGTGGTCCGTCCACACTCGTTGAAGATGGAAGCAAGGGCGGAGTGGACCTTGTCCAAGGCTTCCGGATTGAGTATGATTGACCGATCGACGACGGGGGCCGCCACCAGAGGCACGCAGGACGAAGGCGCGGGCTTCTCCCCCTTTCCCTTCTTCGTCGGCGCCATGGCGTTGGGGAAGGGGAGGAGCTCGAGCCGGATTGGCGGCGGAGGTTGGAGCTCGGGGAAGAAGGAAAGGCAGGAGGAGAGCGGGCTGCCAAGGGAGGAACAACTATGTGCAGCTACGGGTCCGCTTAGCCAGGCGCGTAACCAGGCGTCGTGGGGAAGCGCAGACGCCCACGTCTAATAAATCGCCACGCGGCGCCCAAGGCCGCAGGCTGTTAGGGCCCGCGGTGGTTTGCGCTTGCCCCTTCGCTTCTTTGCTAAGCCAAGCCCGCGCGCGCCTTGGGCCCGGGGGCTACTGTCGGCGTTCTGGGAACGGGGGTCCCTAGACTTGCCTGCCTGCGGCCTGCGGCGTGGCTCAAGTGGGGGCCCAGCGCGGCCCATCTTCATCAGCTCAAGACCCTCGCGAGGGGCCAAGCCTCGCGGGGCGGACGATAGGAAGCTTCCTTAGGAGCGGCCTCCTCAGGCAGGCTCGCGAGGAGGCGGAGAGATCAATGCAAGGGTACCTCGCGAGGATCCCGTTACGCAAGCCGTGACGATCAAGGCCAGGCGGGCGCCAGCCTACGCAGAGTCCTTGTTTCCCCTTTGGTGTAAAGGGGCAAGCACAGGCCAAGGCTTCAGGCAAAGGTTACCATTCCGGTGCAATGAGACCAAGACCAGCCGGACGACCGGACGGAGGTTACCGTGGAGCCCAAGACGGCGTCACCACCAGTGCTTTTGCCAGCCGAAGACCACCTTTGGCCAGGATAACTTGTACTAGATGTTCCCCTTCAAAATGTCCAATTGTTGGCGCCCTTCCCGCTCAATTATTTGGGGAGAGGCCCAGGGCCTCTATAAGTAGGGCTAGCCACCACAGAGTAAAGGGAGGGGACGAGCTGGTAGAGAAAGAGAGATCTAGACCAAGTAGAACATACCGCACCAGCTCAAGAACACCTCTCGTGAGGCTGTTCTTCCTCTGTACTGTTCATCATCAGCCCCAGAGGCAATCCACCACACCACACACTGGAGTAGGGTATTACACCACAACGGTGGCCCGGACCAGTATAAACCTCGTGTCCCCTGCGTTGTTCATCGTTTTCATCTTAGTTCGCACGAGAGGATCAGACGTAGAATGGTAGGGGAGAGATCTCCGTGCGCACCCCAGTGTTCGAACCTCAAGGGTCTGCCAGAACCCGAAATCCGACAGTGATGGTGCATTTGGCTGTTCATCTACCTGATGAGGCACTACTTAGAGGTCCAGTACAGTATGGCTGGATGTACCCTATTGAAAGGCGGCTAGACACTTTCAAGGGCTATGTTAGGAACATAGCCAGACCTAAGGGTTCCATTGCAGAGGCCTACATTGCTACAGAAGCGTTGACATTCTGCTCAAAATACATTGAAACAGCTGACCAGCTTAGCAAAGAGGTGGGTGAAGACAATCTCGGGCTCAATGTTTTCGATTATTCTGTTCGAGTTACAGGGAAGAGTCGACAAGAGGACAAACCTAAAGATTTGGACAAAATGGTTTGGTATGTGTTGAATAACTGTCCCGAGATACTACCTTATATCAAGTAAGTGCAGTATTGCAGCTTATACATCGTAATCTACTAAACTTGCAGCACATTTTTATATATTTAGATGTTTGACGCGATCACTATGTTGTGCAGCATATACAAAGAGGATTTGCTGCCGCAAAATCCAAGAAACATTGACAAACTGGTTATGGCAGGATTTGCGAAATGGTTCAAGAACCATGTAAGCTTTTGAAGTGCACTGTTAGTTTTTTTAATATATTGAGTACATAAGATGATCAGCTTCTCTATTTTCTAGCCATAGGTTAATAAGATGCGGGAGGATGGGCAGGCAGTTGATGATGCCCTTTACTCACTAGCAATGGGTCCTGATACTCGGGTAAGACATTATGAATCTTGCGTTGTTGGAGATGTGCGCTACAACACCCTTGCACGAGACGAAGGCAGGAAGACACAAAACAGTGCCATCATGAGCACGAATACGTATGACAAAGAGACAACTGAAATGTATGATAACATAACAGACATTGTTCAGTTGCAGTATATCTCTAGTTTCGAGGATCATCGGTGTGTGGTTCTGTTGTGCTGTCGTTGGTATAACCTATTTTCCAGGATCGCAAAACCCAGAGTTGATGATTATTTCAAATCCATCAATGTCAAGGCGGCGTACCAGACCAACGAGCCTTTTATTTTGGCAAATCAAGCAACACTGATATTTTTCTTGGAAGACACATTTGCACGTAGCGATGACTGGAGAGTATTGCAAAGGTTTGAGCAGAGGAATTCGTTTAATGAAGTTGCACAACAAGATGATTCTTACACTGCTCCTGATGTACAAGATATCACAGATGTTCCTAATATCTTTGAGAACCATCATGTCAATGACACCGGCGAAAAGATTGCCTGTCGTGCTGTGGACATACAAGAGTTGATCAAGAAGAAGCCAACGTTCGAGGACGTTGAGGACGAAGAAGAAGATGACACCATGGGGAATTAAGATTCAGACTGATACACATGGCGAAGATGTTGACGCTGCTGTTGCGGATGATGATTACATTGCTTTTGTCGTATTTGCCTGTTAGAAGACGTTTTTTATCTACTATGTGAAATTGTGTTTGCTATGACAACTGAAACCTGATGAACATGTTGTTTAGTATTTTGCTGTGAGAACATCACTTGTTATGTATGCTGATTTGTGTTTGGTGATTGTATGACAACTAAAACATGATGACATTGTTGTTTAGTTGTACTCATATTTGGCTGTGAAACTTGAATTTGATGACATAGTTTGCTGTTGGACTGCAATTTCCTCGACGTCTTCGAATGAGAACAAAGGTGACCCGACCGGGCCTCTGCTATTTATTTATTTATATGAGCAAAAGGGGATACGCCCTGATTTCCGTTAACAGAAATCATTAGATATTCACAACACTACGCCCAGCCTGCTACACAGGTTTCATTTATTACTAGTTTCAGCAAAGTGCTCATGTCGTAGCCACTGAATACATCACGAGTGCTACATACACTTCAAATAAAGAGACAATCATCCTACAAAGCACATCGATGTTGCCCATTATCTTCACAAGCTCTTTCATCTCCTCATTGCTGTCAAGGCCGTTCAACAGCTGTTGCTTGGCCATGATCAGAGGAACTACATCTTTAAGCTTCTGCTCTGCATCTTCCTCTTCTGCCGTTCCTTTAGTTACTTGTCCAACACCCCAACCTGCTAGTATTGGGATTCCTCAGCTAACCAAATAATCAGCGTAGTTGCATTCCCCAACATCAGCAACTTCCCAGAAATACAAATCACACGAATCTTCCCTTTTCTTCACGAATCAAATTGGAAGATCATCAACCAAACTATTAAAAAAATCAGCAACTGAAAGCAGCAGAACAACACTTAAACATATTATTACCCCATGATTCGGGCATTTGTAGAATACTCGGCCAGGGTTGCGGATTGTGGTTGAGACGCGACGGATGACTCTGCGTGATTTGCAGCAGTGGCACCACACCAACGGCAGCGGGTTGCGATGAGCAATCGGCTGCGGTGCGCGTGCCGGCGGGGGTGTGATGAGACCCACTGGCGATGGTACGGGTGGCGACTTGGCGCATATCTGGTTGTTGCCTGCTGAAGAGCAGGTGGACGAGCAGCCAGCGGACAAGGTTGCTGCGGCCAGAGCTTCTGATGCTAGGCAGAGTAAGTAGAGAAGAGTAGAAGCGAACGTTGGATATGTCAGTTTCGTTACTTGCAGAGTCTAGGTTTGGATTCGAACCAGCTATAGGAGCACATCTTTCTTTTTTCTAAAACTTAGCAACGACTCTTTACTGGTACACTAGCTTGTTCTGTACGCCTTCCCAAGTCTTTGATTTTCTTTCCCTTCTTTTTGCAAGGAAGGAAGGAGGAAAAAATTGAGAGTTCCTGGGACTTGAACCCAAGACCTCTCGATTGAAAACCAAGGGTGCTAGTCACTTATGTGGCGAACGTTCCCTGTGAGGAGGACAGCAGACGAATGCATTTTCCTCGCAGTTTTCTTCCTATATATAAAAAAGTATGCTACCTGTCGGTGTACTAAAGTAGGGGTACCTTAGTACCCCGAACGGGCAGTAGTAGCGTCCCGCGGCAAGGCTTGCCAGGGGAGCGACAAGAGTCTCCACGGCCCTTTCTGGGCCGGACGAAGGCCAAGTGATCGAGCCTAGAAGACCAGGCCCTGGCAAGAGGAGCTTGCCGGGCCAAGAAGGCGAGGTCCGGCAAGAGGAGCTTGCCGGGCCAAGGCGACAAGGCCCCGGCAAGAGGAGCTTGCCGGGACGACTAAGCCGAAGCACCAAGGCCCCGGCGGGAGGAGCTCGCCAGGACGGCCAAACCAAGGCACCCCAAGAGAAGCCCGCCGCGGCGCGCCGCGCGCCCCGGCAAGGCCTGATGAGCGGCAAGCTCTCAGGTGCGGCAAGACAACCACCGCGGCAAGCCACTTGCCGCGGCAAACCACCACCTCAGGCATGCGCTCCAGCTCACCTGCCCATGCGTCACTCTGGAGCTTCCCCAGAGGCACGTGGCGGGGCGCCGCGCAACCTGGGGCGCGCGGTGGCATGCGACGTTGGCAGAGTCGCCCCCGTGGCAAGCGGAGGCGCCCCTAACGGTCCGCCTCGGCACTGTTCGGGCGATCCAGACGGGCATTTAATGCCTTTGTCCCCCGCCGTCAGAGTTAGGTGCGATAGCACTGTGCGGCCACTGTTCGCACAGTTCCTTGCCATTTTTACCCTCACCTGCGTCGCTACCTGTGGGAAACCCCTTAGCATATAAAAGGAGGACCCGGAGAAGGGACCCGGAGGGAGGACACCCAGTAGACCCTCGTCTACGTCCAGCTCCAACTTACTGTAGCTTCTTGTGCTCCAGAGCAAGAACTCGAATCAACCAGACAAGCAGCAGTAGGGTTTTACGCATCCGTGTGGCCCGAAGTTGGGTAAAATCGTTGTGTGTGTGTGTCGCCTCGATCTGCTCTTTGTGCAACCTCCGCCCCCCGCCGAACCGAAAAGGGGCTCCGTCCCCATAGGTGCTCGTGGAGGCCGATTCCCCCCCGACATCTTTGGCGCGCCAGGTAGGGGGTGCGTCGAGGTTGTGTGAACCAGATCCGGCGTCCGCGCGAGCCAGACTCTCATTGTTTGCGCCGGCATGGCGCCGAAGAAGAAAGCTCCGGAGGTGACCGGTCCGTCAGCGTCGAACCCACCGCCCATGGAGCAGACGGGTGGTGGGGAGGACGCCGGCAGAGGAACGGGCGCCGTCGAACCAATTCTTGGTCCCGCGAAGTCCGAGCTCGCCCCGCGCCCCTCTCAGGAGGCGCGAAACCAGCAGCGTCATGGTACCCATGGCACCATACGCTCGCTGGACCCAGACCGTGCTGGGGGGTCCCAAGGCGCTCAGGACCAGCATGCGATCCAGCGTGCCGGAACGAGCGTCGCGCATCTGCCTGGACCGGGTGCTGCTCCTTCTAACATAGTTAGGAGTTCGAGCACATCCCGCTCCTCGCGCCGTTCGCCGCCTCTGCCCGCCACCCCAGCGGAAGTTCTCGCGCGAGCTCAGCTACTCCTAGACTACCCTCCGACGGCGGACAAGCTCGACGACTGGAGGCCAACCATCCAGAGCCTCATCGGTTTCGCCAACGGCGACACTCCGCGGCAGCACAGCGCGTCGCAGCCGCGACCAGTCACCCAGGCGAGAACCGATGGCGCCAAGAATGGCGGGGGTGTGACCACCGTGCACTCCCCGCCCCAGAAGCCGCGGTCGCCGACTCGCCGGGCTCACCTCGACAACGACTCCACCGCGTCGTCGAACCCGCGAACTCGCCGCGACCAACGCCAAGTCCTTCACGAACGAAGGGAAGAAGACGCTCGAACCCGCATCGAGCGCAGAAGAGAGGCGCGGCGTCAATCAGACCAGCGCGTTGAGCCCTCTGGAAACATGCACGCACCGGGGGAACCAGGCGAACTGCCGTATTCGGTAGGCTGCCCCGCGTTCACCCGCGAGCTGCGGCAAGTCCAGTGGCCCAGCACGAAGAACTTCAAGCCCGACGTGCCCGAGAAGTACGACGGCAAGTCGCACCCGTCGGAGTTCCTCAGCATCTACACCATTGCGGTGCAGGCTGCCGGGGGACGGGACGACAAGATCCTTGCCAACTACTTCCCGCTGGTACTCAAGCCCAACGTCAGATCCTGGCTCATGCACTTGCCGGACGGCTCCATCTCCTCCTGGCCAGATCTATGCCATCAGTTCGTTGGCGCCTTCACGGGCGGCCACAAACCCCATGGCCAGGCAAGCGACCTTCATCTGCTTGTTCAGAAGGAGGGGGAGCCTTTGCGCAAGTTCATCCAGAGGTTCAGCCGTGTGCACTACAACATCCCAGACGTCCACCCCGCCGCGGTGATCAGCGCGTTCCACCAGAACGTGCGCAACCGCAGGATGCGGGAGGAGATGGCGATGTGCAAAATCAAGGAGGTCAGCGAGCTTTACGCCCTGGCCGACAAGTGTGCACGCGCTGAGGAGGGGAGGAAGCTCCCCGGAGAAAGTGTTGGAGAAGGAGAATTTGACAGTGAAGGTACCGCCCCGGCAAGGAGAGGCCGGCGGCGGAATGGCAAAAAGAAGAAAAACCCAGAGGTGCTGGTGGTCGAGAAGTCCGGCAGCGAGGGCTCCGCCAAGAAAGCCCAGGCGGGAGGCCCCGGCAAGGAGGTTGTCGGGTGCGCCAACTGCCGGGCGGTGGCTGCTGCCGATAAGTGGGACGGTACCGACAAGAAGTACTGCAAGATCCACCGTACCAGGGGCCACGACCTCCAGAGTTGCAAGCAAGTCGAGCGACTCGTCGAGCTGCAGAAGGCCGAGTACGCACGACGCGACAAGGAGAGAGCCCAAGCAGGCGGCGGGGGATCCGGCACGAAGCGTCCCGGCCCGGGGGAGCGCCGCGGCAAGGACAAGCAGCGGCAAGCAGACAGACCTCCCCGGGGACGCGACAAGGACGAAGACGATGACGACGACGAAGACATGGAAGACCCCGAGGCCAGCGAGCAGGAGTTTCAGAAAGCCACTGAGGTCTTGTGTGTGGACGGCGGTGCCTCCCTGCACGCTTCCCACCACCAACTTAAACGGTGGGTGCGGGAGGTCAATGCAGCGGAGCCACCCGTCGAGTCACGCAGACCCCTGAGATGGTCCAGCACGCCTATCATCTTCGACATTGAGGACCACCCTGATCGCACAACCGCGGTCGGGTGCTTGCCGATGTTGGTTTCCCCAACGGTCCGCAACCTCAAGGTCACTAAGATGCTAGTTGACGGCGGGGCCGGCTTGAATCTGATCTCCTCTGCTGTTCTCCAGAGACTCCAAGTTCCCGACAGCGAGCTCGAAGAAACCGGCACATTCCAAGGAATCAACCCGGGAAGGAGTAAGCCGAAGGGAAAGATCACGCTACCGGTAACATTTGGCAGTGAGCTGAATTTCAGGACTGAGAGGGTCACCTTTGACGTCGCCGACTTTCCGTTGCCTTACAACGGGATCCTCGGCCGACCAGCGCTCGCCAAGTTCATGGCGGCCTCTCACTACGCGTATAACATGCTCAAGATGCCTGGCCCAATAAGTGTCATTTCTGTCCCCGGCGACAAGAAGGATGCCCTTATCTGCGCCGACCAAATATACCGGGACGCAACAGCAGCAACGGCCCACGGCCCACCTGCCGCTGGAGCTTCCGGGGGAAAGACCAAGCCCGGCAAGTGCTCTGGCGCCCACTCCGGCAAGCGCGCCTCTTCGGAGTGCTGCGCTGCCGTCGAGGACGTGCCATTGAGCCCCGCCGGCAAGAAGACCAAGCCTGGCAAGTGCTCTGGCGCCCACTCCGGCAAGCGCGCCTCTTCGGAGTGCTGCGCCGCCGTCGAGGACATGCCATCGAGCCCCGCCGGCAAGAAGGCCAAGCCCGGCGAATGCTCTGGCGCCCACTCCGGCGAGCGCGCCTCCTCGGAGTGCCGCGCTGCCGTCGAGGACGTGCCATTGAGCTCTCCCGGCAAGAAGGTCAAGCCCGACGAATGCTCTGGTGCCCACTCCGGCAAGCGCGCCTCTTCGGAGCGCTGCGCTGCTGTTGAGGACGCACCATCGAGCCCCGCCGGTAAACACAAGAAGACGACGGCTGCTCCACCAGCGACCAAGAAGGTGCCCGCCAAGGAGGACGGCACTGGTGGTACCTTCACCATCAGTGCCACTCTCGACCCCAAATAGGAAAGCGCGCTCATTGCTTTCCTGCGGGCGAATGTCGATGTGTTTGCCTGGCAACCATCTGACATCCCCGGCGTCCCCAGGGAAGTGATTGAGCACCACCTTGCCGTCTGTTCTCATGCGCGGCCCGTCAAGCAAAAAGTCAGGAAACAAGCGGTGGAGCGCCAAGAATTTATCGCGGAGGAGATCAGGAAGTTGGAAGCGGCAGGCCTCGTCAGAGGCGTGCTCCATTCGACGTGGTTGGCCAATCTTGTTGTCGTGCACAAAGCAAACGGGAAGTGGAGGCTTTGCATCGATTTCACCGATGTCAACAGAGCTTGCCCTAAAGATCCATTTCCCTTGCCGTGCATCGACCAGATTGTTGACTCCACGGCCGGATGTGGCCTGCTTTCATTCCTCGACGCCTACTCCGGGTACCACCAGATTTTCATGACCAAAGAAGATGAAGAGAAGACTGCGTTCATCACTCCATGCGGCACGTATTGTTTTGTGCGGATGCCTTTTGGACTGAAGAACGCAGGCTCGACGTTTGCGAGGGTTGTCCACACTGCTTTCGAGCCACAGATCCACAGAAATGTGGAGGCCTACATGGACGACATTGTGGTCAAGAGCAGAGACAAGGCAACCTTGGTTCAAGACTTGGAAGAGACCTTTGCAAACTTGCACAAGATCAGCCTCAAGCTCAACCTCGAGAAGTGCGTGTTCGGAGTCCCCTCCGGCAAGCTTCTCGGGTTCTTCGTGTCTCAACGCGGGATTGAAGCCAACCCCGACAAGATCAAGGCCATCGAGCAGATTGAAGCACCAACGCGTGTCAAGGACGTGCGAAGACTTGCCGGCTGCGTGGCGGCTCTCAGCAGGTTTATTTCCAGGTCTGCGGAACGCGCCCTGCCGTTTTTCAAAATCTTGAAAAAGGCAGGTCCAGTAAAATGGACTCCGGAAGCGGAGGCTGCGCTGCAAGACTTGAAGAAATACCTGTCCTCCGCTCCTATACTTGTCGCGCCTAGACCGCAAGAGAAGTTGCTGCTCTACCTAGCGGCAACCAATCAAGTGGTTAGTGCTGCGTTAGTAGCGGAGAGGGAAGCTGATGACGAGACAGCAGCCACGGCAAGCGCGTCCGACGACAAGCACGGGGCTTTCCCGACAAGCTCTGGCCCCGGCAAAGGCGAATCCGCGCAAGCGCAAGGGGAAGTGCAGAAGAAGAGGATTGTGCAGCGCCCAGTTTACTTCGTCAGTTCCCTCCTGCAGGGGGCTAGGTCGAGGTACTCTGGTGTGCAGAAATTGCTCCTCGGCCTCCTCATGGCCTCGAGGAAGCTGCACCATTACTTCCAAGCACACGAGATCACAGTGGTCACTCGCTTTCCGCTTAAGAGGATATTGCAGAATCCCGAAGCAACAGGCAGGATTGTCGAGTGGGCACTAGAACTGTCAAGCTTTGGCCTCAAGTTCGAGAGCACATCGACCATCCAGAGCAGAGCATTGGCAGAGTTCATAGCAGAGTGGACGCCGACACCGGACGAAGAAATTCCAGAGACGAGCATCCCCGGCAAGGAAGCGACCAAAGAGTGGCTGATGTACTTTGATGGTGCCTTTTCGCTGGAAGGCGCCGGTGCCGGCGTGCTGCTCATCGCGCCCACCGGAGAGCACCTCAAGTACATCGTCCAGATGCACTTTCCCAAGGAGCAAGCAACCAACAATACGGCAGAGTATGAAGGTTTGCTCGCCGGTCTCAGGATCACGACGGAACTTGGGATCAAGAAGCTCATTGTCAGGGGTGACTCGCAGCTCGTCGTCCGCCAAGTGAACAAGGATTACCAGTGCCCGTTGATGGAGGCTTACGTTGATGAAGTGAGGAAGCTGGAAGAGCGCTTTGACGGCCTGCAAATGGAATACGTTCCAAGAGCAGAGAACGACATCGGCGACGGCCTGTCAAAATGCGCCGCACTAAAGCTACCTGTGGAACCAGGGACTTTTGTGCTCAAGCTGACTCAGCCATCCGTGACACCATCGACTAGGCCAAGCAAGAAGAGAAAATCGGTCTCCGGTGACTATCTCCCGGTAGAGCTTCCCGAAGCCGCCGCCAAGAGAGTCCCCAAGATCGACGCCAAGAGTGCTGAGGAGCTGCCCGCTCCGGCAAGCCCCAGGGTTTGACCCGACGAAGCAGGCGCTCCCGGCAAGCCATGCCCCGGCAAGCTTGCCGGGGAACGTCAAGCTCCGGCTGAGCCCCAAGTCTTCACCGTAGAAGCTGATGTTCCCGCAGCCGCCGACATGCCTTTAGTCCTCGTCGTCGAGCCACAGGCTCCGACGTGGGCACAGCAGATCGTCCGTTTCCTCCAGACAGGAGGACTTCCCGAAGAACAAGAAGAAGCGGAAAGAGTAGCCCGGCAGTCCAGTATGTACCAGTTTGTCGACGGCGCACTGTATAGAAGAGGACGCAATGGGGTGAAATTGAAGTGCATTCACTGGGAAGACGGACAGGAGCTGTTGGCGGAGATACACGGAGGCATATGTGGACACCACATTGGCGCCAGAGCACTTGCCGGCAAAGCGTTCCGGCAAGGTTTCTTCTGGCCAACAGCCCTCCAGGATGCAACTGCACAAGTAACCAAGTGTGAAGCGTGCCAGTTCCATTCCAAGAAGATACACCAGCCAGCTCAAGCTCTCCAGACGATCCCTTTGTCCTGGCCCTTCTCGGTCTGGGGGCTCGATATCCTCGGCCCCTTCCCCCGAGCCATCGGGGGCTTTGAGTACTTGTTCGTTGCCATCGACAAGTTCACAAAGTGGCCAGAAGTGGAACCGGTGAGGAAGGTGACAGCCCAGTCCGCGATCAAATTCTTCAGGTCGATTGTTTGCCGCTTCGGGGTCCCCAACAGGATCATCACCGACAACGGTACGCAGTTCACAAGCCACGCTTTCATGCAGTACACCCAAGACCTCGGCACCAAGGTCTGCTTCGCTTCTGTTGCTCATCCCCGGAGCAACGGTCAAGCGGAAAGGGCCAACGCCGAGGTACTGCGCGGGCTCAAGACCAGAAGTTTTGACAGGCTGCTCAAGCGCGGACGGAACTAGATCGAGGAGCTGCCGGCGGTTCTTTGGTCGGTCAGAACGACGCCAAATCGAGCCACCGGCCAGACACCATTTGCTCTAGTCTATGGAGCAGAAGCAGTTACCCCCACGGAACTCGTATACGGGTCACCTCGAGTGCTCGCTTATGATGAGCTTGAGCAAGAGCGGTCGCGTGAAGATGACGCACTGCTCCTCGAGGAGGATCGTCTCCAGACTGCTGTGCGATCCGCTCGCTACCAGCAAGCTCTGCGTCGCTATCATAGCCGCAAAGTTAAAGCCAGGAGCCTCGAGGAAGGCGACCTTGTTCTTCGGCGCGTTCAGTCGGCCAAGATACACAACAAGTTGACGCCAAAGTGGGAGGGCCCTTACCGGGTGAAATGAGTCACGAGGCCCGGCGTCGTCCGCCTCGAGACCGAAGATGGTACTCCGGTGAGCAATTCCTGGAACATTGAGCATCTTCGCAAGTTTTACCCGTAAGACGCGGTTGTCGGACCCCGTCCGGCAACCAACTCTTTGTACAAAAGTCTTGCCGCAGTTGCATGTAATCCTTTGTACAAAGCCAGGCGCAGACCCTGGCAGCAATGAAGCGCTGGCGCCCCCAAGTTTTAGCATGCATGCTGAGTCGAGTCTCGTCCTTGGTTAGGGTTGGTAGTGCCTAACAGTCGCTAACCCCTAACTTAGAGGTCGAGTCCGCGTCTTTTTCCCGTCCTTCCCCTTTGGCTCGCAGGAATTGCATATCCTTGCCGAGCCGCTCAAGGACGAAGAAGGGGAGAAGGGCGAGCCAGCACCCGCGCCCCGGCAAGCCAGAGTTGCCGGGGGCTGCAACCTCAGATAAGTCTTTACATCCCTTATCATGCATTCTCTCGTGAGCTGCGGAATGCGAAAACCTTGCTTCCTCCTAAAAGCTGCCGTGCTCTCTTAAGCGACAAACCCCGGAGCGCATTCCCGGGGCCCGCTTTTGATAGTAGCCGCGGCGGCAAGAGGAGGAAGCGAAGGGCCAGAACCCGCCTTCTCCCTGCCTCCGCCAAGAGCGTGAGGAGGGCCAAGGGGCGCGGGGAGACGGCAGGGTCCGTTGCCGGGCGGGGAAGTGTCTATCTTAACGATGCAAAGGGTTCGCTCCTTGCCACGGGATGTACCCGCGAGACAAATGGTCCGGCAAACACCCCCTTTTCATTAAAAACATTCCACTCAGGTATAGCTCAGAGAGAATGAAAAACATGAAAGATGGGATTACAAGATTTAAACACAATTAAGGCCCGAGGGCTTACAAGATAAAAAGAGATAAGGTGCCCGTAATCCCTTTCTTGTCTCTCTCCTCAGGAGGTAGGGCAAGGAGGCGAGAAGGGCAAAAGGGGCGCCTAGACGAGCTACGGGTGGCAGAAGACGCCAAGAGAGCATCCGGGGCTCCGCCCGGGGGCTCCGGAGGCCGGATGGAGACGGCGACGCCGGAAGTGGAGCTCGAAAAGGAGGCCGCGGGACGTCAACACGCTGTCGAGGGCATCTAGCCCTCGTACTCCGAGTTGACGGCCTTGCCGCCGGCCTCTTCCGCAGCCTCGCCACTCCGGCCGCCCGAGAAGACGAAGCCCCGGCAAGAGGAGCTTGCATGGCCGGAGAGAAGACCCCGGTGGTCGTCGCCGCGCGCAGGGGTGGTGACGGCGTCTGGGGCGAAGCTGGAAGACGAGGCAGCGGCCTTGCCGCCCGCCCTCTTCCTCTTCCGTAGCCTCCCTACGCCAGCCGCCCAAAGAGACGACCCCGGGGAGTTCACGGCGCCAGTGACGCGGACGATGGGGGTCGCCGGTGCCATGCGGAGCTACGACCGACACCTAGTCGGACCCGTCATCCCGGCGACCGCTCCCCTCGTCTTCGCTGTCGCTCCCCTCCTCGTCACTCTCGCTCGAGGAGGAGCCTTCGCTGTCGGAGGAGCTATCCACGCAGCACCGGGCCCGGGTGCCGAGGTCCCCGAAGACCTTGACGGAGAGGAGATCACCCTCCATCAGCTTAAAATGGAGGGTGAACCCCTCCATCAAGCTGTGGATCCGGGCGAACGACTTCCACCCTCGGCCAAGATACATCACGCCGGGGGCTCGGGATTCGACGTGGACTCGCGTACCACTGGTCCCGCAGCCCCTCATGCGCAGTCTCAGCATCTCATGTTGCTCTGCTTCCAGGACGTCCACGAAGGGAGCCGGGAGGCGGAGGCGACGGCGAGGCGCCCGGCGCAGCCTGATGATGAACTCGCAGGGGTCGTCCCCGAGATGAACCGCCGGGAGAAACAGAGCCGCCGGCGGAGGCGAGGCCGGCGCACCGCCCCGCCCGCCTCGAGCGCCTTGGCCCCGTCCACGGCCTCGTCCACGACCTCGCCCCCCTCCCCCTTCCCCTTACGGTTGGCTCCGTCACCACGGGTGCAAGGGGAGTAGGGGCGCGCTGCCTGGCGGCAACCCTTGCCGCCACCGAAGAAGGACCAGGGTTCCCTTTCTCCATGACAGTTGGGGAGAGGGGACCAGGGATCTAAGAGAAGAAAGAAGGAAGGAGTGCGGACCCTCATCACCCCCTTCCGCTCCTTATAAAAGGGGAGGAGTGGGGGCTCGGCTGCCCCGCCCAACCAATCAAAGCAGAGGAAGGGCAGGCGACGGGGCCGACCCTCTACTTCGACCCGCGTTGGCCCGGTTTCCTGCCTCCACCACCGCAACCCCAAGCGCATGGAGGACGCGTGGCGGGCGAGCAGGGCCGAGGCGACAGATGAGGCGACCTCTCCCCACCCCGTGATCGTGGGGGCGGGCGCCCCGAAAGCCGCGCCTCGACCCCGTTCGTTCACCAAGCCGCGCCTCCACGTCTCCCCCCACTTGAAAGTGGAGGCGGACGTTTCGCCTTTCCGAATAAAGGAATCATGCCCGACGTGACGCATGCCTGCGGGCCTCAAGCCCCGCGCACGCCACCCACGTCACGCACGCCTCGCACGCCTCGCCCCCCACGACACCGCGATAAGCGCGCGCCACTTGGGGAGGGCACGACGGGCACAGAGTTAAGGAGCAGCGCAACCCAGGCCACGCGTGCCCGTGCACTGTTAGGGCCTGGCCCAACAACGCTCGGCACCGTGTATGGCCCAGACCCGGGGGCTCCTGTCGGTGTACTAAAGTAGGGGTACCTCAGTACCCCGAACTTGTGCACGGGCAGTAGTAGCGTCCCGCGGCAAGGCTTGCCAGGGGAGCGACAAGAGTCTCCACGGCCCTTTCTGGGCCGGACGAAGGCCAAGTGACCGAGCCTAGAAGACCAGGCCCCGGCAAGAGGAGCTTGCCAGGCCAAGAAGGCGAGGTCCGGCAAGAGGAGCTTGCCGGGCCAAGGCGACAAGGCCCCGGCAAGAGGAGCTTGCCGGGACGACTAAGCCGAAGCACCAAGGCCCCGGCGGGAGGAGCTCGCCGGGACGGCCAAACCAAGGCACCCCAAGAGAAGCCCGCCGCGGCGCGCCGCGCGCCCCGGCAAGGCCTGACGAGCGGCAAGCTCTCAGGTGCGGCAAGACAACCACCGCGGCAAGCCATTTGCCGCGGCAAACCACCACCTCAGGCATGCGCTCTAGCTCACCTGCCCACGCGTCACTCTGGAGCTTCCCCAGAGGCACGTGGCGGGGCGCCGCGCAACCTGGGGCGCGCGGTGGCATGCGACGTTGGCAGAGTCGCCCCCGTGGCAAGCGGAGGCGCCCCTAACGGTCCGCCTCGGCACTGTTCGGGCGATCCAGACGGGCATTTAATGCCTTTGTACCCCGCCGTCAGAGTTAGGTGCGATAGCACTGTGCGGCCACTGTTCGCACAGTTCCTTGTCATTTTTACCCTCACCTGCGTCGCTACCTGTGGGAGACCCCTTAGCATATAAAAGGAGGACCCGGAGAAGGAACCCGGAGGGAGGACACCCAGTAGACCCTCGTCTACGTCCAGCTCCAACTTACTGTAGCTTCTTGCACTCCAGAGCAAGAACTCGAATCAACCAGACAAGCAGCAGTAGGGTTTTACGCATCCGTGCGGCCCGAAGTTGGGTAAAATCGTTGTGTGTGTGTGTCGCCTCGATCTGCTCTTTGTGCAACCTCCGCCCCCCGCCGAACCGAAAAGGGGCTCCGTCCCCATAGTTGCTCGTGGAGGCCGATCCCCCCCCGGCACTACTTGGTGTCCGCTTAGTCAACAAACGATTGTGCCAACTTGACCGTTGGATTGACATTCAACGTCTGTCGCGTTTCTTCAGTCTCTTCTTCCTCGAGCCGCCAAAGCCAAACCAGCGCCGGCAGGACCGCCTGCTCCCGCCTCCCACGGCTGGCTGTGATCTTCCCCAGCTCCTGTTCGTTCCCGTACGAGGCCTCACCATCGTCCTCCGCCTTGGTTCGCTCGCCGCGGCGCCGCCCTCCGGTGTTGTCAACATGGTCAACAACCGAGAGGAATAAGGAGATGACTGTACATGGTAAGGATGACAGTAGGGACCCAGCAGCGTGCGCAGTAATTTTGTTTTTTCAGGACGGAGAAGGGTATCAACTGGGTTGTGCGGGACCCACGGCCCGTCTAGCCCAGGATTTTATTTCATATGTTTAGCACATGACCAACCCAGTTTGTTTTTTTCCTTTCTGAAAATGGCTAGCCAACTTTTTTTTTGCTGAATAACCAACGCAGGCCTACTTGCTTTTCTACGCCCTGCTGGGCCGGAAATCTTTCAAGACGAGGAGGGATGCATTTTGCCCAGAAAATGGGCTATAAGTAATAAGAAATGGGCTATAAGTAATAATAAATGGGCTGTAAAATGAAAAAATACAGCAAACAGGCAATTACTTCCAAAATACCGTTTTCATTCGGATTTTGATATTTTAAATTTCATTGTTTTTGTGCGGGTAAAATTTCATTGAATTTAAATTAAGGTATATTTAGATTTAAAATTAATTTGAATCTGGCTAGAAATTTCGGGCTGTATGCTGTTTGGGACAGATTTGGAGGCTGACTTGTGGGTCTACTAGGTTGACGTGTACTTTGGTTTTGTCAACTTAGTCCACAAATGATTCTAGTAGCAGTGACCATTGGATGTTAATCCAACGGCCGTGCTGCTTCTTCAATATCTGATCTTCTTGCTCCAGCCTCCCAAACCAGCTCCGGTGGGACTGCCTGCTCCCGCCTCCCATTGCCAGCTGTGCTGCCGCACAGGCCGCACCGCCCCACCCTACTTCATTGCTGACCAGGCCATTCCTCTACTCACCCACACCTCCTGTTATTTTCCGGCGACGGCAGCCGGACCAGTAAACCCTCGTACTCCCCACCGTGTGGGCAACCATTGCCGAGTCTTCCCCGGCTCCGTGTCGTTCCCTTCCTAGGCCTCGCCATCGTCCACCGCCATGGTGCTCTCGGCGCGGCCTGGTCAACATGGTCAACGAACGACATCCATCGGTCGTGGACTGTACGCGCAAAATAATGATTCCTCCACCTGACAGCTGGGACCCACCGGAAGGGCCTCTGTATTTCGCTAAAAAAACGTTCCCCCAGCTGACATGTCGGACCCACCAGCTATATCTTCGCACGCAAGGAAGTGACTCCTTATTACACACAAAAAAATGAATACCCCTGCTAGCTGGGACCCACCATAGTGGGAGGATGACTTGTGGGCCAACTAAGTTGACGGGGACGGAGGGCTTTGTCAACTTAGTCAATATGAACGATTCTAGCTCCAGTGACCGTACGATGTCCATCCAACGTCCGTAGTGCTTCTTCAACCTCTGGTCTTCTTGCTCCAGCCGCCCAAAGCAGCGCCGGTCGTGCTGCATGCTCCTGCCTCCTGTTGCCGGCTGTGCTGCCACGGAGGCCTCACCGCCCCCTACTATTCCCACCGCCGGCCAGGCCCTGCGGCGACGGCAGCCTCACACCGCAGCCGAACCAGTGAACCCTCGTACTCCTCTCCGCGCGGGCTTCCACTGTCGCGTTTTCCCCGGCTCCGCGTTGTTCCCTTCCTAGGCCTCGCCATCGTCCACCGTCGTGGTGCTCTCCGTGCGGCGTGGTCAACGTGGTCAAGGAACGACTTCCATCGGAAGAGTACTGTACGTGGAGAGGCTGACAGCTGGGTCCATGGCCACAACCCAGTCTTTTTTGTGATTTGCCAAGTAAGTCGCTTTGTCAGGCCTGTTGGGCTGCAAATCTTTCAAGACGAGGAGAGCTTTCATTCGGCTGGCCGAGAAAATGGCCCATCAGTAATGAGAAATGGGTTGTACATTTTTAAAACACATCAAACCAACAATTAGTTTCAAATATCTTTTTTTAATTTCAAGATTTTAAATTACATTAATTTTTATGCGTGGAGAATTTGTTGGATCTTATATTGATATACATTTATTTTTAAAATCAGTTTGAATGCGAGTCGAAATTTCGGGATTAAAAACAGTTCGGACCGCACCGAAATATGCAAAATTTCGTATAATTTTTTAACCGTGGCCACAATATGGGCTGTAATGCTAACAAAAAGAATATGAGCTCCAAAAAAACCTTAAGAATTAGCAAATGGGCTGTAAATTATTAGAAATAATGGCAGATGGGCTGTATGCTGTTTTCCACAGATTTGAGGCTTTCCTTAAAAAAAGGTTGACGCACAAGCACTGACTATTGGATGTCCATCCAACGGCCGTCGTGCTTCTTCAATCTCTGCTCTTCCTGCTCTAGCCGCTCAAACAAGCGCCGACGAGATTGCCTGCTCTCTCCTCCCCGCGGCCGGTTGTGCTGCCGTGCAGGCCTCACCGCCCCACCGTACTCCCATCGCTGGCCTAGCCATCCATCTACTCACCCACACCTGCTGTTATTCTCCGGCAATGGCAGACGAACCAGTAAACCCTCGTACAGTCATACTCCCCTCCGCATGGGAAACAACTGCCGACTCTTCCCTGACTCCGTGTCGTCCCCTTCCTAGGCCTCGCCGTCGTCCACCGCCGTGGTGCTCTCGGCGCGGCGTGGTCAATGTGGTCAACGACCGACTTCCATCGGAAGAGTACTGTGCGTGGAGACGCTGACAGCTGGGTCCACGGACGCAACAAGGAAGTGCCTTCTTATTACACGCAAAATAATTATTCCTCTACCTGACAACGGGGACCCAGCGGACGGGCCACCGTATTTCGCGAAAAAATGTTTCCTTCCTGACTGCTGGGACCCACCAGCTACACCTCCGCACGCAAGGAAGTGCATCCGGGCAAAAAAACGAAATGATTAGCCCCCTGACTGCCGGGACCCACCAGCTATATCTTCACACGCAAGCAAGTGCGTCCGGGCAAAAAAAAAACGATTCGCCCCCTGACTGCTGGGACCCACCAGCTACATCTTCGCAGGCAAGGAAGTGCCTTACAGTCGGGACCCACCTGGTCGAAGCGTACGTAGCGTTGTCATTCTGGTCGCAAACGTGTATGTACATATATACTGGTGGATGTAGTGGCGCGCACGTGCCGTAGTAGAGGCGCGTACGTGTCGTAGTAGAGGCGCGCACGTAGCATGTACACACACGTACAGCGGCCAGGGTGCAAGAAAGAAAATACGACCACGTATGTGTACATACGAGCGGGGTCTCGAACGCCTACTCGCACATACGTACGGCGAGGGCTCGTGTACATGGTTGGGTCGGAACGGAGAAGCAACGTCGTCGTCGTGTTTATGGAGAGGCAACAGAATGCGTCGTGTTCATGGGGAGGCAACGGAATGCGCCGTGTTCATCGGGAGGCAACGGAACGCGTGGGAGCCAACCGGCTGGGTCAGGATGGAATGCGTGGTCGTGTTCATCGAGAGGGCTTGGATGGAACAGGCGATGGAAACGAGGCCTGGCATACTGCACAACGGAGGAAACGGACCTCCTACGGTCGAAACGGGGGTCCTGTTGACCGGGAGGGGTGTGGCGTACCGCAAAACAGAGGAAACGGACCTCCTACGGTCGAAACGGGGGTCCTGTTGATCGGGAGGGGTGTGGCGTACCGCAAAACGGACCTCCTACAGTCGAAACGGGGGTCTTGTTGATCGAGAGGGGTGTGGCGTACCACAAAACAGAGAAAACGAACTTGTGTTGGAGCGCTACGGTCGAAACGGAGGTCCTGTTTATCGGGAGGGGTGTGGCGTACCGCAAACGGGACTCCACAGGATACTGTTCATCTCCACCGTCGACCTCCTCCAGCCTCCATGGGCTCCTATTCATCCAGCCTCCACCGCGCGCTACTCCACCGGCTACTGTTCAACCACCCCTCCACCGTCTACTGTTCATCCAGCCCTCCACACCACGGGGTCCTATTCAACCACTCCTCCACGGGCACCCCTCCACCGTCTACTGTTCATCCAGCCCTCCACACCACGGGGTCCTGTTCAACCACCCCTCCACGGGCACCCCTCCACCGTCTACTGTTCATCCAGCCCTCCACCACACCACGGGGTCCTGTTCATCCAGAGGCAATGCCACCGCTCATTGTTCATCCAAACCCCCCGCAACGCTCATTGTTCATCCCAGAGGCAGCATCGATCGACTTCAGTTAGCAGCAGTAGCGAAGGAATCGCTCGATCGGGTTCAGTTAACAGCCATCGATCGATCGCTCGGGTTCAGTAGCGTGTAGCCTGCAGTGCAATCGCTCGGGTTCAGTTAGAGCCCAACGTCTCGCTTGGGTTCAGTTAGAGCCAACGCCTCGCACACACGCGCATACGTGTACAAGAGAAACGCGCATCGCTCGGCCCCCGACCTCTCACCATAATCGGGAACTCCCCGAAATTTTCCTCCCCCTTGCTTCTACCACGGTTTTTTCCGTCATGGACGGCCCAAAGAATGTCATGCAACTGCGTCTCCGGCTATCCCAAGACGAAAAGCCCATTTTCTGTCATGATTTTTTGTCATAGAAGTAGGAGCCTACCACATCTATGATAATACCGGGTTTTGTCACAATTATTGTCGTAGAAGTGTCATATGTATGACAGAAAAAATTCCGTTCGGCCCAAAATGTCACAGATGTGTCTTTTTTTTGTAGTGGGACTATCAAGAAATGTGATAGATATTGGATCAAGGGAGATGGGTATGAGACCCATAGATGTTACACCATAGTAGTAACCCAACCTTTGTGATCGGAGATCCCGTGAATTAGGATCTAGGAAGAAACAAGCTATTAGTTAACTAAGGAGAGTAATAAGTGACCGTCTGTAGGTGAAGATGCAAAACTCTCAGAGCCGTAGGGCTCAGAACTGTAAGGCAGGTTGGCAACATGCCTTAATGTGGTTCTATTGGCTATTATAGCAAAGATGTTGTCCTACAGAGCAATCTTGAAAGAACACACCTATATGAGCTTCGATTGTAAATGTCGCAGTCTCTGAGATTTGGGTGATCTCTAGTAAGCTCATGAATAGGCCAGGGAGTACGACGTATATGCTCCAAACCGCGAGGGAGCTTACTGGCAACCAGGTACTGGTTAAGACTTTGAATGAAACCTGTTCACACAAAACTAGCAATTCAAGGCATAGTCCATTGCCAAGTTGTGAATGGATGTAGCTTAAAGTTCTAGGCAGAAGTTCAACTTAACAGTCTCTGCTGAAACATTGGTATATTAAACAAGTGATGAGAAAAGGTAAATCTCTAAATGGGTATTTGAGATCTGGTGGGGGATTCTTAGAAGTAATGGGCCTGGCCCATTAAGAAAATCTGAAATCTCAAATGAGCCCATGTGTAAAATGGCAAGTGGTGGTGCTAAAGTTTAGTCCCACCCCAGAAGTGTCCCACCCCAGAAGTTGAAGAATTGGACCTCTTTATATAGTGGGTTCTCTTCACCAGTCTGAGTGGTGTGTTGAGAAGAGAGAGGGCTCCACACGCGCGCTCGCTCGCCTCGCCTCCCCGGGCCGAGGCGAGGCGAGGTGGCGCGTACATGCGACATGCGCATGAATGGTCCGCCGAAATCCTGTCCGTCGCCTTGCAGGGTTCGGCTTCCTTTTGCCGTTTTATTTCTGTGTCTTGGCAGACAAGTTAATGGTTCTTTGTCCAGTAAGTATACGACTTAGAAACCAAGTCGGTTTGGGCTTGTGATCGCGACACAATACCGCCTCCGGTCCTAATATAATGCTACCAGTTGCGGCCAAGGACACACTGAAAACACCTAGAGTTTTACCTCATCTCGCAACTTGCGCCGCCATCATAGTCTACTTCATCCCTAACACCGACGTGCATCAGTGTGCGGGAGAGCAGTTCTCTAGAACCATTCGTCCTTGCGATCCCGCACCGGGAGAGGATAGATTAGGTTTTTGGGAAGCGCTCTACGCGACTGCTCAAATTCGTCATCACGGGTCGTCTTCCGTCCAAGTTGCACGGTGCTACTCATCGTCGTCTTCATCGCCATCAACAACAAATCGTCGCCAACATCGTCATCAACACCGTCGCTCCTACTGCAACTGCCGAACAGTACGTCAATCATGATCTGTTCATGTATTTCTCTGAAGTTGCTATTATGTGTGCGATGCTGTTGTACATGATTTGCTGCTCTTCTAGTTTGCTAGATTGTTGCATGCTAGTCTCTGTCCTAGACTCCTAGTCATGAATTATTTACTAGAATTAATCAGATCTTGCCTAATATTCCAACACAAAATACATGAGAAAAGACGAACCCTAGCAAGCAGTTGCGGCGGAGAGGAGACGACCAATGAGAGAGCAGAGCAATAGAATAGCACGCTACTAGGGAAATACTTATAGGTAGGACATCAGTAGTAGCACTGGAAAATAACAAGCGCTGCTGCTAATTAGCAGTAGCGCTGGCATTGGGTAGCGCTACAAATAATGCTTTAGCAGTAGCGCTGGAAATGAGAAAAGCGCTACTGACAAGTGGGACCCAATGAGCACACGGACGCTAGATGTAGTAGTAGTGCGGCTCAAAATAAAGCGCTACTGCTAAAATCTTAGCAGTAGCTACTACTCATGGGCCCCACTTAGTAGTAGCACAACTTCTGACAAGCGCTACTACTGAGGACCATAGCAGTAGCGTTGTCTGGGAAATACCACTGCTGCTAGGCGTGGTTGGTGCCACCTTTTCACCCCATCCCCCTCCTCCCCCCTTTGCCCTATCCCCTTCCTTTCCCTCTCCCCTCTCTAAGTTATTTCTCCACCATTGTTGCCCTTCTTCTCTCTTCCTTCTAGCTATCTTCTCTCCCCATTAATGCCTCCCTCCACCATAATTCTCCTCCATAAATGTCCTCTTCTCTAGCTACCTCATTTATTTGGCTCTCCCTCCTTCCATACATATAGATCTAGCTAGCTCATCTCTCTCCCTCTCCATTAGTTAGCTAGAGTCATGTCTCCTCCCAACAACTAGATCTAGCTAGATATTTAGCCATCCACACACTTTCAATCGTCTCTATATAGGTAGCGAAGGCCTCATCTAACTGTGCTCAATCTCTCTCGGGATATAGGTGAGTAAAAAGTTGTGCATTTTAGGAATGGGAAAATGTGTGTTTGAGATATGGAGAGATTTGTGCGAGTGACATGCCGTCGAGTTGCTTATGTTTTGCCTCTCGGGAGATAGGTGAGTAAAAAGTTGTGCATTTCAAGAATGGGAAAATGTGTGTTTGAGATATGGAGAGATTTGTGCGAGTGGCATGCCCTCGAGTTGCTTATGTTTTGCCAAAATGTCGATTTATTTCCATTTCGGTGAATTTCGAGCAAACTCGATATGTCCTATTTTTAGGCAAGGTCATGCCAAATTTTTATATGACTTTGATGCATGCATGCATTTTGTTTATAACCCTTTTGATTGTTATACCGTGCAGTCGGTCATGAAGGTGAGTGGATGGAAGGTGGAGCAATACTTGCAATCCGCGGTGATGGACATGTAAGGAAATAATCAGACTAGGATTAGGTGTCCGTGTAGAAGATGCAAAGAAGGAGTCCTTTTGGACCCTTTTGATCGTGGCAGTTTGAAGACACACCTGCTGATGAATGGTTTCATGGATGGTTATACAAGGTGGATAAGTGAAGATGATGATGAGGACATCCACATGGTAGGGAATAACGACATGGGGCTAGAAGAAGAGATGACCAATCGACACGAAGACGATGGCACCGGACATGGCGGCAGGGAAGAGTCTGGACATGGCGGCGGCTGAGAAGATTCCGGACACGACGAAGAAGAGTCTGAACATGGCAAAGAAGAGGCAGCGGTCACGCCGCAGTCTTCGATGCTACTAAGTGCAGTCGTGCAGGACCCTCATGTTTGAGACCTCCTTCGCAAGAGTATGAATAGCGTGAGAGTTGCTTCTAGAGAGGAGGCCAAGCTGGTAAAACTTGAAGTAGACTCAAAGACTCCATTGTATGACGGTTGCAATCCCGAGGTGATCCGGTTGAGTTTCACGCTCGAACTTCTAAAGACGAAGGCCAAAAACAAATGGACAGACAAAAGCCTCGATGAGCATTTGAAGTATCTCCATAATAAAGTTCTTCCCGCGCGGAACCTGTGTCCTACTAGTGTCGAGGAGGCCAAGAAAATCGTTTGCCCTTTTGATTTACCGCACATCAGATACCACACATGCATCAACGATTGCATCATTTATCGGGGGAAGCACGCGGAATAAACCAACCGTCCAGTGTGCAATGATTCTCGATAGAAGAAGGCAGGAAAGAAAGCTCCTCGGAAAGTTGTATGGTACTTTCCGATCACTCCCCGTCTGCAGCGGTATTTCGTAGATCCTAAGGAAGCAAAGCTCATGCGCTAGCACGCGGAGAGGAAGAAGCCCAACGATGGAGATGATCCGAAGCTGAGACACCTCGCAGATGCTAGCTAGTGGGTAGCATTCAACGCCGTATATGGATTTGCTGCAGAAGATCCAAGGAACATCGTGCTTGGTGCGAGTAGTGATGGCATGAATGTGTTTGGAAATCAGAACACCAATCACAACACATGGCCCGTCTTTGTATGGATGTAAAACCTCCCCCCATGGAAGTGCATGAAGATAAAGTACATACACATGAGCATGCAGATTCAAGGGCCGAAACAACTGGGAAATAATATTAACCTGTATATGGAGCTTCTGAAAGAGGAGCTAGATACGTTATGGAAAACACCGACATGGACATGGGACGCCAGCAAAGGAGAGTATTTCTATATGAGAGCCGCGCTAATGACGACGGTGCATGACTATCTCGGTTACGGGTACACCTCAGGCTAGGTGTGCCAGGATAATGCGGATGCATGAGGTGCATGGATGATACAACGTCTCAGTAGCTTATGTCAACGAAAGATGGCATCTGGGAAAATCGTGTACATGGGGCATCGTAGATGGCTTGAGAAGGATGACCCGTGGTGAAAACGTGGAGATCTATTCAATGGGTTGGCTGAGCATCGGGGACCTCCACTAAGAGGAGCAGTGCCGAAATCAACGAGCTGTTGAAAAACTGGAAACACTGCCCCGTGCCAGGAAAGATGAAAAAGGCGCCGGAGCCGTTGCTAAAGGTATGAAAAACGAGGTCTATTTTCTAGGACTTGGGGTACTGGCCCAATCACGACACGCCTCATTGCCTTGATCGGATGCATATCACGAAGAATGTCCCCAATAGCTTGCTTGGCACACTGATGAACATGCCGGAGAAGACCAAGGATGGCCCGAAGGCAAGGAAATACTTGGAAGATTTGAAGATCAGGAAAGATCTTCACATGCCGCCCCGTGATACATCTCCGACGTATCTATAATTTTTGATTGTTCCATGCTATTATATTATCCATCTTGGATGTTTTATATGCATTTATATGCTATTTTATATGATTTTTGGGACTAACCTATTAACCTAGAGCCCAGTGCCAGTTTCTGTTTTTTCCTTGTTTTTGAGTTTTACAGAAAAGGAACGCCAAACGGAGCCCAATTGATGTGCCAATTTTTTTATGATTTTTTATGGACCAAAAGAAGCCCCTGGAGTAAAAGAGTTGGACTAGAAGAGTCCCGAGCCATCCACGAGGGTGGAGGGAGCGCCCTACCCCCTGGGCACGCCCCCTATATCGTGGATGACTCGTCGTGAGACCGACGCCAAAAATTCCTATAAATACAGAACTCTCCAGAAAGAAACCTAGATCGGGAGTTCCGCCGCCGCAAGCCTCTGTAGCCACCAAAAAGGGAGTAGTTCACCCTCGGGGCTGAGGGTATGTACCAGTAGCTATGTGTTCGATCTCTCTCTCTCTCTCTCTCGTGTTCTTGATTTGGCACGATCTTGATGTACCACGAGCTTTGCTACTATAGTTGGATCTTATGATGTTTCTCCCCCTCTACTCTCTTGTAATGGATTGAGTTTTCCATTCGAAGTTATCTTATAGGATTGAGTCTTTAAGGATTTGAGAACACTTGATGTATGTATTGCGTGGGATACCCATGGTGACAATGGGGTATTCTATTGATTCACTTGATGTATGTTTTGGTGATCAACTTGCGGGTTCCGTGACCTTGGGAATCTATGTATAGGGGTTGGCACACGTTCTCGTCTTGACTCTTTGGTAGAAACTTTGGGGCACTCTTTGAAGTTCTTTGTGTTGGTTGAATAGATGAATCTGAGAATGTGTGATGCATATCGTATAATCATACCCGCGGATACTTGAGGTGACATTGGAGTATCTAGGTGACATTAGGGTTTTGGTTGATGTGTGTCTTAAGTTGTTATTCTACTACGAACTCCAGGGCTGTTTGTGGCACTTATAGGAATAGCCCAATGGATTGATCGGAAAGAATAACTTTGAGGTGGTTTCGTACACTACAATAATCTCTTTGTTTGTTCTCCGCTATTAGTGACTTTGGAGTGACTCTTTGTTGCATGTTGAGGGATTGTTATATGATCTAATTATGTTATCATTGTTGAGAGAACTTGCACCAATGAAAGTATGAACCCTAGGCCTTGTTTCGAAGCTTTGCAATACCGTTTTTGCTCACTTTTATTACTTGCTACCTTGCTGTTTTTATATTTTCAGATTACAAAAACCTATATCTACCATCCATATTGCACTTGTATCACCATCTCTTTGCCGAACTAGTGCACCTATACAATTTACCACTGTATTGGGTGTGTTGGGGACACAAGAGACTCTTTGTTATTTGGTTGCAGGGTTGCTTGAGAGAGACCATTTTCATCCTACGCCTCCCACAGATTGATAAACCTTAGGTCATCCACTTGAGGGAAATTTGCTACTGTCCTACAAACCTCTGCACTTGGGGGCCCAACAACGTCTACAAGAAGAAGGTTGTGCAGTAGACATCACCCCGTAAAAATTCGACAGAGGAGAAAGAGACGGAGATGGAGGAGGGGGAAAGGGGCATAAAAGTCAATAAGAAGGAGGATAATTATTGCCACCCTTCTTGATTCACCTTAAGTGCGAAAGAGATCGATCAATTCATCAAGTGCCTTATGGGAATCAAAGTCAGTCGTAGTTACTGTGGGAAGCTAAGCAGATTTGTAGACACCAAGAAGAGAAGGTTCAGCGGGATGAAGTCTCATGACTGTCACGTGATTATGACGCAGATACTCCTGGTTTCCATTAGAGGGATAATGGACAAGCACGTCCATGACACGCTTACTGGTCTCTGCAACTTCTTCGATGTTATCTCTGGAAAGTCCATCAGTGTGAAGCAACTTCGAAGGCTACAGGAAGAGATCATTGTCATACTCTGTGAGCTTGATATGTACTTCCCACCCACGTTCTTTGACGTCATGGTGCATCTGTGTGTCCACATCGTGGACGACATCGTCGACCTCGGGCCGGCATTCCTTCACAGCGTGATGCCATTCGAGAGGATGAATGGGGTCATCAAAGGATTCGTTCGTAACATGTCCCATCCAGATGGGAGCATCGTCTAGGGGTATTTGACGCATGAGTGCATCTCCTTTTGCGAGAATTATATAGGCATTGGAGACCCTGTTGTTGGTCTGGACGTCAAGAAGCATGATGGGAGGCTCGAAGGAGAAGGTCACAACAACGGTCGGAGGTAATTGCACGTGGACTACTCGGATCGACATAATGACTTTAACAGGGCTAACTTAGTAGTGCTACAACACCTAGATGTGGTAGATGATTATGTGACACAACACAAAGAAACCATCGCAAAGAAGTACCATGATAAGGGGATGTGCAAGACGGACGATGAAGTTACTGTAGAACACAACGCCACTTTCTTGTGTTGGTTCAAAGAGCAAGTTCTTGCTAATCCCCCAGAAGAGGGCAGTTCAGACAGATTGCTCATACACGCCTTAGCACATGGCCCCCCGCCCAAACTCGCGACCTATCAGGCATACGATATCAACGGGTACATGTTATGCACGGAGGCCAAATACATGGACAGTGATTACTAGAACTCAGGGGTGAAGATTGAATGCGTGACCGATGCCAACGACACAACTAAAAGATTCTATGGAAGGGGCGAAGAGATCTGGGAGCTTGACTATGCTGGAATGCATGATGTGTCACACCCTGATTTTCATGCCACAACACTTAAGCTAATAAATCATGATAAAATGTGGTTTGACAAAAACTTTTGAGCGTTTTGTCTTTGCTTTGATTGAATGGTTGACTGTTGTTTGCTGGTGCTCTAAAAAATCAAATAAATTATCCAACTCTTATACTCCTTCTCCTTGATCCAAAACCTCTTACCAATCATCATGCCATGTGTATAGTGCAATATAGTATTTTCTTACAAAAATAATTTGGCCAAATAGTATTTTCAAAAATTAGTTTTCCAAAAACCCCTTGATTGAGGTTTGCACTGCAAGTACTTAATTAAGGGCAGTAAAAATCTTTCCAAAAATATTTTTGACTCCTATTAGATATAGGTTACCCAGAAACCACAAAAATATAACTTTAAAAGTTATTTTCCTATTTTATTTAAAGGATTTTTCTTAAGGCCAGAAATGGTCTTTAATAGGTTAAAATTGTTTTAAAGATTTAGAAATATTTGAGAAAAATTAGGGAGACTCAATGGACATATATTTTCCATATATATGAGTTTCAACACATGGTCATGATCAAAATATTGGACAAAACCTCCCAAAACCATTTCTGCTCATTTCAAGGATTTGAAATATTTCTACAGAAAATATTTTCATAAAAATCCAAGAAAATTCTAACATGTCACATATGACATTTTTGATGATCTTGCCAAGTACCATGTCATGGATAATAGTATAACCCCATGAAACCCTTTCAAAATCACTTCTGTCCTTTTTCAAGTTTGAACATTTTTGCACTGTCAAACATGTCCAAATGCTCTCAAACTTGGTGCACATGCTCAAATGGTGTAATAATGCATCTAGACCAAATGGCACAAGTTGGATAGAATGTTATCTTGATCAAAGTACCCCCAAACCCTTTCTGTCCAGAACCAAATTTGAACAAGTTTGTGCTGCCAACTTTTTCTCCTTGACCCCAACTTTTGTGAGCATGTTCACATGACCAAATGAGGCCACTACACCAAGTGGTGCATCAAGGAGAATTGATTTGCATGACTAAATCTTGGTAAAGCCATTTCTGCTAATTTCTAGGGTTTACCCAAGTTACATTGGCAACTTTTCCCAAATGAGCTCAAATTTGGTGGCACACCCTATTTCTAAGTGTCATTCCATCCTGGTAATTATCATGGCAAGTGGAATTAATTTTCTTGCCCAAACCAACAACAAACACCTTCTGCCATTTTTCCAAAATCATCATTTTGACCTCTTCCACTAATCTCCATGAGCCCAAGTTTTTACCACAGCTGCCCCAGGTCACCTCCTACCTCCAGTAGCTCCCCCTCTTACAAAGCTCCATGATTGATGGGGTAAAACTCCATTTTCCCCCTCTGGACAGCCACTGTTCACCTCTCTCTCCACCTCCCCTCTCATCTACTGGCTCTCTAGGGCATCCAATGACACTCCTACATTGTTTACTCACCCCCAAAACCCCCAGACACTAAAGGACATGCTCATGGCACATAAACAATGCCAGTGCATGCAGAGCTCGCGCTCTGGAGCACGCTACAGTGCTCTCCCGCACTGTAGCTCACCCATGCCAAGGGCATACGATAGCCTTGGGCGTCGGGGTGATGTCTCCTGAGGTGGCCCCGACGTCCGGGACACGGCAAGCTGCCGGCCCCCTCCTGAGCCTCTCTCCTCACTCCTCCTAGAGCTCACGCAAGCGCGTCCTGGACCGCGCCCATGGTGCACCGGTGCCCCCCCTATATAGAGCCTTCCCCCGAGCTCTTCCTCTCCTCTGCTGGACCCCCATCACTCCCATGAACCTCTAGGACATGCCCATTCTCCCCCTTGTGCCTTCTTCCCACCTCCATGGCCGGGGTACCGCCGCCGGCTTCCACTCTGGTTCGGGCAAGGGCGGGCTTCTACCCTCCTCCTCTCCACACCAGAAGAGCCGCCAAGGTCCGGCGATCCTTCTCCCCCTATCTCCCAGGCTTTTGGGGCACTGCGCTCACTGCACATCATCGCCCGGGCTTCCGCCCGCCTCTGCCGGTGCCGGGCACGGCTCGGCCATCTCCCTGCCGTCCCTGAGGGCGCCCCCTGGTGCGCCGCTTCTCGGCGACCCTTCTAGTGGCCGGGGCTTTGCCGGGTGTGGCCTGTGCCTCCGGGGGCAAGCACCAGCCACCGCGCTGTCGAGCTTGATCCCCCTCTGTCCCGAGCGCGCGACGAGGGAGACGACCCTGCGGTCGGGGCCCACAGGTCAGCGACCCCGTCGGCCAGCCACGTCATTAAGTGGAGACGCCCCCACCGGGTCTTCGCCTCTCTGCAGCGAAAGCACCCACGGGGAATACGCCTTCGGCGTGGCCCTTCAGCACGCGTGCGGCCGAGCCTCTGGGCCGGCCTAGTGGCGCCCTACTGCGAAACCTCGCCCAGTGCGCGCTGCCACCGCCCAGATCCGGCCCATTTAGGAAAATCCTTTGTCTTTTTCTTTTTCCAGTCATGTTCAAAAATCCATAAATAATTCAAATTAACTCCAAATTTGATGATTCAAAGTTCTAGGGGATCCACAAATCATGATCTATCACATGGTGTTATTTGCACATTTTTCCAGAAACTTTCTCTTCAGAAATATTTATCAAAACCCCATTTTCCATTTCTGTGAGGAACTTTAGTAAATCACAGAGAGCCCATTTTTTATCCAAATTCCATGGTTCAAAATCCTAGGTGTCTATAAGTTCAAAACTTAGTTTTTGAACATTTTTACTAATACTTTCTGTATCACCTCAAATAATGGTCTATTTCTTCATATATAGCCAACTTTGCAAATTCATAGGAAATCCATTTGAACTCCAAATCCAATGAAACCAATTCCTAGATGCTTCTAAAATCATCCTTTGTTAAATGGGTGCCTTTGCTCATTTTTCAAAAATATGTTTCTGTACACTTCTTGCAATTCCATAAACCCCTTGATTCCATCATATCGAAATGTTTAGAAATATCCATTGATCCACTTCCAATGAAACCACTTTGGTCATTCCTCATATGACCAGGGGTATCCAATAAAAGTCAACTTCATATTTTTAGAGCACTTTTATTTTCTGCCTTGTTGTGTTGATTATTATGATTGTTTCGACGTTAGTTGACGAAGTAGACAGAGTACTTGGAGAAGGACCAGAAGATCTCAAGACTCTCATGAACCAGGCAAGCAGCCCTTTGACCATGTCTATGAAACCCTTTTTATGCATGTCATATAGCACTTTATTAGTGTTGCTTCGAAATCATGATGAGATGGTAACCACTTTGGTGGGTTGCCTTCGTTACTTCCTCGTTGATACCTGCATTATGCATGACCCTACCTTCTTATGAGGGTTATGCCGGTGGGAGTAGATAGGATGCTAAAGTAGTTGCTACGCAAAAAGGGACGGGAATATGCATGGTGATGGAGACAAAGTATTTTCAAAGGACTTTTTGAAAACCCCGTCGGGTGCCACTTATGCCCGAGGGAGATGATGAGTTGGGTAACCACTTGATGATGAAGTGGTGTACCGAGGCAAGTGTGTGTGTTGTTTTTCAAAATGGATTGGTTTAAGTTGCGACCGTTATTCCAACCTTACATGCGCAACCACTCTACCCTTGTATGGGAAAGGGCATTATTAATTACCTAGGCCGATACTAGCTTGGAGCCCGCATTACTAGTGACGGGAGAGTTGTTGGTGCGCTCTCTCGGGACGGGGTCGTGCCAGGTAGGGCGGCCATGACTGTTTTTACAGGGCACCGGATACACCGTTGTGTCCCCTCTCGGATGTTACGATCTCGAGTGAGTCTCGTATGATGTACATCGTGAGGATATGGAACAACGAGTGGACTCCATGTTAGTGTCGTCTAGGGAAAGATAGTGATCGGGTGCTTACCCCGGGTACTTGAGGTACCGCGGGTCGTGGATGACACAGATGTTCCCCGGATCTTGTGGGTAAAGTGTGCAACCTCTGCAGAGTGTAAAACTATTCGAATAGCCGAGTCCACGGTCAAGGACAGTTGGGTAACCGCTCTTGGGCTACGTCCACTTGTTTACAAACCAGTGTGAGTGGGAAGAACTACTTGGGTCAAGTCAAGGACTTGACATGATTGAGTTGGGTTGGTGCCCACTCTATTTATGTTGATATCTGTAACCTGTCCTCATGGTTACTTGAATTCTCCTGATGCATGTCTTACAAGTTGTTGAACATGTCATTGCACTCAAAACTAGCTTTCCGCAAAAGTTTACCTATATCATGCATTGTTGTACCTTGAACAAAAAACATGGGTTGCTTGCGAGTACATTCAAAGTACTCATTGGCTTGCCACTGGTTATTTTATTGGCCAGGAATAAAAGAATAGGATATGATGAAGAATACTTCGGTGACGAACATGCGAGCTAGGACGCTTCCCAGTCAGAATGCCTGTAGGGTTAAGGCAGATAGCATGGGTCCAAGTTATCGACGAAGATTTCCGCTGCAATGTTATACTCAAGACTTGACCATAATGGTCCTACTTGTGTAATACGGTATGTATGGATATAAGACTCTTGTTATTCAGCTTCTGTGTGTTCAGTGAGCATTGATCTCTGGGATCACTGTACATGTGCATTCGGTGATCACGACTTATGAGTCGGTGTCCCCACATAATGCGACAATGTTCTGTGTCAGATGGGCTAAGGATGTCGTAAGATAAAACAAGTATTTTACTACCATGTCTATACCCGACGCGAAGAGCGCTACTGTGAACGTTAAGGTCATCGCCAAAACTGAGCCATGGGTATTGATGTCTTCTACGCAACTTTATTCTTGTAGACTCGTGTTGGGCCTCCAAGTGCAGAGTTTTGTAGGACTGTAGCAATTTTCCCTCAAGTGGATGACCTAAGGTTTATCAATCCGTGGGAGGCGTAGGATGAAGATGGTCTCTCTCAAGCAACCCTACAACCAAATACAAGAAATCTCTTGTGTCCCCAACACACCCAATACAATGGCAAATTGTATTGGTGCACTAGTTTGGCGAACAGATGGTGATAAAAGTGTCATATTGATGGTAGAAATATATTTTTATAATCTGAATAAGTAAAAACAGCAAGGTAGCAATTGATAAAATGGAGCAAAAACAGTATAGCAATGCTTGAAAATGAGGCCTAGGGTCCGTACTTTCGCTAGTGCAATCTCTCAACAATGCTAATATAATTGGATCATACAACCATCCCTCAATGTGCGATGAAGAATCACTCCAAAGTTCATATCTAGAGGAGAACATAAGAATAAATTGTTTATAGGGTACGAAACCACTTGAAGCTATTCTTTCCGTTCGATCTATTCAAGAGTTCGTACTAAAATAACAGAAAGCTATTCTTTCCGTTCGATCTATCCTAGAGTTCGTACTAAAATAACACCAGAGCAAATTCATATTCATAATACTCAATCCAACACAAAGAACTTCAAAGAGTGCCCCAACATTTCTACTGGAGAAACAAAGACAAGAACGTGCATCAACCCCTATGCATAGATTACCCCAATGTCACCTCGTGAATCCGCGATTTGAGTGCCAAAACATATATCAAGTGAATCAATATGATACCCCATTGTCACCATGAGTATTCATTGCAAGACATATATCAAGTGTTCTCAAATCCATAGAAGTATTCAATCCGATAACAACGAAATCTCAAAGGGAAAAACTCAATTCATCAACAAGATAAAGAGGGGAAAACACCATATGATCCGAGTATATTAACAAAGCCAACAATACATCAAGATCGTGACATCTCAAGAACACGAGAGAGAGAGAGAGAGAGAGAGAGAGAGAGAGATTAAACACGTAGCTACTGGTACAAACCCTCAGCCCCGAGGGTGGACTGCTCCCTTCTCATCGTGGCGGCCCCCGAGATGATGAAGATGGCCACCGGAGATGATTCCCCTTCTGGCAGGGTGCCGGAAAGGGTCTAGATTGGTTTTCGGTGGCTACAGAGCCTTGCGGCGGTGGAACTTCTGATCTAGGTTCACCCCGAGGGTTTTTGGAATATTTGTGAATTTATACGGTAAAGAGGGGGTGTAGGAGGCCACCGAGGTGGGCACAACCCACCTGGGCGCGCCTGGGCCCCCACACGCGCCCTGGTGGGTTGTGCCCCCTCGGGGCACCCCCCAGGTGCTGCTCTGGCCCATCTTGGGTGTTCTGTTCCATAAAAAATCTCCAAGAAGTTTCGCGGTGTTTGGACTCCGTTTGATATTGATTTCCTATAATGTAAAAAACAAGCAAGAAAAGAACAACTGGCACTGGGCACTGGGTCAATAGGTTAGTCCCAAAAAATGATATAAAGTTGCTATAAAATGATTGTAAAACATCCAAGAATGATAAAATAACAACATGAATACTTCATAAATTATAGATACGTTGGAGACGTACCACCATCCCCAAGCTTATCCTACTCGTCCTCGAGTAGGTAAATGATAAAAGAAATAATTTATGAAGTGTGAAGGCTAGCAAAGTGCATAAGTTTGATCAATGACAATTTCAATCACTTTTCCTAGCATCATAACAGCAATTCTTTCTCATAAAATTTCTCATGTTAAAGTAGCAACCAATTCACATGTTAAGGTTTAAACAATGAATTCTCTTGGAGCTCAACAACCTATGTTCTCAGTCACCAAGCAATTGTAATTCAACTTATTCAAGAGAGTCTAAGTAAGAGCTCCACATACTCAACCAACATATAATCTTCTATGATTGCTAACACTCACCGCGTACACATGAGCAAAACGTTTCAACCGGACACATAGAAAGATAGGGGCTTATTGTTTTGCCTCCCAACGTATTCACCTCAAGGGTGATGTCAACAATATTAACTCGTGCTACCCATATTCAACTGGACATATGTGCCTAGATCTTTCCTCACCACATGATGCTTGCCAAAAGAGAAAAATAAAAAGGAATAGAGAGAAAAACTTTGACTCTTGAATGAAAGTAAATACATAAAAGTAAAAGATAGGCCCTTCGCAGTGGGGAGGAGAGGTTGCCATGCGCTTATTTGTTTGCATGCTCAACCCCTTAGTACAAAAGAACATCACGTTATATTGCCCCTTATTATAGAAACCTTTATTATGCAGTCTGTCACATTTATTCTTTGCCATCACAAGTTCGTGCAACGCTAAATTTCTCTTAAACTAAATGATCTAACACTTTTAGAAGAAATTTTTATTGCCTTTTTGCACCGATGACAACTTACTTGAAGGATCTTATTCAATCCCTAGGTAGGTATGGTGGACTCTTGAAAATAAGATTTGGGTTTAAGGGTTTTTGGTGAAGGAAATATGCCTAGAGGCAATAATAAAGTTGTTATTTATATTTCCTTATATCATGATAAATGTTTATTATTCATGCTAGAATTGTATTAACCGAAAATTTAGTACATGTGTGAAAAAATAGACAAACAGAGTGTCACTAGTATGCCTCTACTTGACTAGCTCGTTGAATCAAAGATGGTTAAGTTTCCTAGCCATAGACATGAGTTGTCATTTGATAAACGGGATCACATCATTAGGAAGGATGTGATTGACTTGACCCATCCGTTAGCTTAGCATGATGATCGTTTAGTTTGTTGCTATTGCTTTCTTCATGACTTATACATGTTCCTATGACTATGAGATTATGCAATTCCCGAATACCGGAGGAACACTTGGTGTGCTATCAAACGTCACAACGTAACTGGGTGATTATAAAGATGCTCTACAGGTGTCTCCGATGGTGTTTGTTGAGTTTGCATAGATCGAGATAGGATTTGTCACTCGGTGTTTTGGAGAGGTATCTCTGGGCCCTCTCGATAATTCACATCACTATAAGCCTTGCAAGCAATGTGAATAATGAGTTAGTTGCGGGATGATGCATTACAGAATGAGTAAAGAGACTTACCTATAACAAGATTGAACTAGGTATTGAGATACCGACGATCGAATCTCGGGCAAGTAACATACCGATGACAAAGGGAACAACGTATATTGTTATGCGGTTTGACTGATAAAGATCTTCGTTGAATATGTAGGAACCAATATGAGCATCCAGGTTCCCCTATTGGTTATTGAGCGGAGACGAGTCTCGGTCATGTCTACATAGTTCTCGAACCCATAGGGTCCGCACTCTTAAACGTTCGGTGACGATCGGTATTATGAGTTTATGTGTTTTGATGTACCGAAGGTTGTTCAGAGTCCCGGATATGATTACGGGCATGAAGAGGAGTCTCGAAATGGTAGAGACATAAAGATCGACATATTGGAAGCCTATGTTTGGACATCAGAATGGTTCCGGGTGAGTTCGGGCATTTACCAAAGTATCGGGGGGTTACCGAAACCCCCCGGGGAGTATATGGGCCTTACTGGGCCTTAGTGGGAGAGAGGAGGAGGCGGCCAAGGTGCGGGCGCCCCCCAAGCCCAATCCGAATTGGGGTGGGGGGCTGGGCCCCTTTCCTTCTTCCTCTCTCCTCCTTCCTTCCTCTCTTACTCCAACTAGGGAAGGGGGGGAATCCTACTCCCGGTGGGAGTAGGACTCCCCTTGGGCGCGCCATAGAGAGGGCCGGCCCTCCCCTCGTCCACTCCTTTATATACGGGGGAGGGGGCACCCCATAGACACACAAGTTAATTGTTTAGCCGTGTGCGGTGCCCCCCTCCAGAGATTTCCACCTCGGTCATATTGTTGTAGTGCTTAGGCGAAGCCCTGCATCGGTAACTTCATCATCACCGTCATCACGCCGTCGTGCTGACAAAGCTCTCCCTCGACACTCAGCTGGATCTAGAGTTCATGTGACATCACCGAGCTGAACTTGTGCAGATCGCGGAGGTGCCGTACTTTGGGTACTAGGATCAGTCGGATCGTGAAAACGTACGACTACATCAACTGCGTTGTCATAACGCTTTTGCTTTCGGTCTACGAGGGTACATGGACAACACTCTCCCCTCTCATTGCTATGCATCACCTAGATGGATCTTGCGTGTGCGTAGGAATTTTTTTGAAATTATTGTGTTCCCCAACATTTGGATGCACAAGTAGTATCTCTACTTGGTGCGGATTTTTTGGCTAGCAAAGATGGGGGGCAAGCACCACATGTTTGAAGGATCTATGATAATATAACTTCTATGTGAATATGAACAAACATAAATCATTACTTTGTCTTCCTTGTCCAACATCAACAATTTTGGCATATAATATTTTGATGGGGGCTCACAATCAGAAAATATTTCCAAGATAGTGTATTTGCATGTGAAAGTTCTCTTCCTTATACTAATTATTCGTGAATTTTGCTTGTATGACCAAAATTGTGATTGTCAAGCCTCAAAATATTTCACTTTCTAAACCCAATGTGAAGCTACCACTAGGCATGACATGATTTCAACTTCATGACATTCAATTTATTCAACATTTTACTCATAGGATATAAGTGAAACACAAGAGCAATTCGAAAGAAAAGAGCTTCGTTGACGGGACGTGAATGCCGCTTACTTAGCCTCCTTGGCAATTATTTGAGGAGTCTATTTTATTTAAAAACTTACAGATCTAAGTATTTTATTAAAACAGCAAGCAGAACAAAATCAAATGACGTTCCAATGATAGCACAACTCATGTGAAGAAGCAAAAACTTAGGCTCAACCGACTAACCAATAATTGTTGAAGAAGAATGGTGGGATGCCTACCGGGGCATCCCCAAGCTTAGATGCTTGAGACTTCTTGAATATTATCTTGGGATGCCTTGGGCATCCCCAAGATTGAGCTTTGGTGTCTCCTTAATTATTCTCATATCACGGTTTTCCTAAATCTCGAAAGCCTCATCCACACAAAACTCAACAAGAACTCGTGAGATAAGTTAGTATAAACTAATGCAAAAACCTTATCATTCTCTACTATAGAAAATCACTAAAATTATTATTAAACATTGCATACTAAATTCCTCTTCGTATTTAATACTCCTATCCTCAAATAGAATCATTAAACAAGCAAACATATGCAAACAATGCAAATATAACAGCAATCTGCCAAAATAGTACAGTGTGTAAAGAATGCAAGAGTATCAATACTTCCTTAACTCCAAAAATTATGAAAATTTACCACACTGTAGAAAATTTATCAGAGCTTATTGTGCAAAAAGTTTTAACATTTTATCACATTCTTACTTTTCTGGGGATTTTTTGCAACACCGATAAACTTTCTGTTTTCAAACAGCAACATGTAGACTTGCAAAATAAGCATGACAAAGGCTAAACTTGACATTTTTATTGAAATGAAAGATGCAAAACTTTATTCTAAATAACAGAAAGAAAATCCTAACAAAATAAGCAAAACACATATCATGTGATGAATGAAAATATAGCTCCAAGTGAGGTTACCGATAATGTTGGAGATGAAAGAGGGGATGCCTTCCGGGGCATCCCCAAGCTTAGTTGCTTGGATATTCCTTGAATATTACCTTGGGGTGCCTTGTGCATCCCCAAGCTTAGGGTCTTGTCACTTCTTATTCTCCTCATATCGATATCTCACCCAAAACTTGAAAACTTCAATCACACAAAACTTAACGGAACTTCGTGAGATAGGTTAGTATGATAAAGATCAAACCATTTCACTTTAGTACTGTCAAAGACAAGATTCATAATTGTTTCCACACAATTCCTACTGTAGCATATCATTTCCACAATTTATATTGAGCAATATAAGCCATAGAAACTAGGAAACAAGAAAACTATGCATTGAAAACTGAATCTGTCAAAAACAGAATAGTCTGTAGTAATCTGTACTCCAACCATACTTATTCTACTCCAAAAATTCTGAAAAAATAGGAAAACCTGGGAAATTTGTATATTGATCTTCTTCAAAACGAATCAACTCAAAATCACTCTTCTTTTACAACCAAGAATTATTTTCGTGAGCGCAAAAGTTTCTGTTTTTCAGCAAGATTAAATCAACTATCACCGTAAGCCATCCCAAAGGTCTTACTTGGCACTTTATTGAAACAAAAGCTATAAAACATGATTAATACAATATCTTAATCATGTTAACACACAAAACAGTAGGGTTAAATGTTGGGTCGTCTCCCAACAAGCGCTTTTCTTTAATGCCTTTTAAGCTAGGCATGATGATTTCAATGATGCTCACATAAAATATAAGAATTGAAATGCAAAGAGAGCATCATGAAGCACATGACTAGCACATTTAAGTCTAAAACACTTCCTATGCAAAGGGATTTTGTGAGCAAACAACTTATGGGAACAAGAATCAACTAGCATAGGAAGGAAAACAAGCATAAATTCAAAACTTTCAACACATCAAGAGGAAACTTGATATTATTGCAATTCCTACAAGCATACGTTCCTCCCTCATAATAATTTTCAGTAGCATCATGAATGAATTCAACAATTATAGCTATCACATAAAGCATTCTTTTCATGATCCACAAGCATAGAGATTTTATTACTCTCCACATAAGCAAATTTCTTCTCGTCAATAGTAGTGGGAGCAAACTCAACAAAATAACTATCATGAGAGTGAAAATTAAAATCATGATGACAAGTTTCATGGTTATCATTATTATTTAGAGCATACATGTCATCACCATAATCGTCATATATAGCAACCTTGTTCTCATAATAATCAATTGAAATCTCTTCCGAAATAGTGGATTCATCACTAAATAAAGTCATGACATCTCCAAATCCACTTTCATAATTATTACAATAAGATTCAACACCCTCCAAAATAGTGGGATCATTAGTACCTAGAGTTGACACTCTTCCAAACCCACTTTCATCAATATAATCATCATAAATAGCAGGTATGCTTTCATCACAATAAATTTTCTCATCAAAACTTGGGGGAGTAAAAATATCATCTTCATCAAATATAGCACCCCCAAGCTTGTAACTTTTCATATCCTTAGCATCATGGATATTCAAAGAATTCATACTAACAACATTGCAATCATGCTCATCATTTAAATATTTTCTGCCAAACATTTTATTGACTTCTTCTTCTAACAATTGAGCACAATTTTCCGAACCATCATTTTTAAGAAAGATATTATAAAGATGATCAATAATATGATGCAACCTCATTTCCATTTTGTATGTAGTTTTCTTTTATAAACCAAACTAGTGATAAAACAAGAAAGTAAAAGATTCAATTGCAAGATCTAAAGATATACCTTCAAGCACTCACCTCCCCGGCAACAGCGCCAGAAAAGAGCTTGATGTCTACTACGCAACTTTATTCTTGTAGACTCGTGCTGGGCCTCCAAGCGTATAGTTTTGTAGGACAGTAGCAATTTTCCCTCAAGTGGATGACGTAAGGTTTATCAATCCGAGAGAGGCGTAGGATGAATATAGTCTCTCTCAAACAACCCTGCAACCAAATACAAGAAATCTCTTGTGTCCCCAACACACCCAATACAATGGAGAATTCTATAGGTGCACTACTTCGGCGAAGAGATGGTGATAAAAGTGTAATATTGATGGTAGAAATATATTTTTATAATCTGAATAAATAAAAACAGCAAGGTAGCAAATAGTAAACGGGCACAAAAACTGTCGGTGTACAAAAGTCGGGGCCTTTCTGTACCCCTTTACTTGTGCACGGGCAGTCGTAGCCACGCCTGCGGCCATGCTTGGCGGGGCAGAGGAAGGAAAGGTACAAGACCACCAAGGCAGCACTCAAGCCACAGGCATGAAGAGCAAAGGGGCAAGACGGATTTCCCCCGACAACACCCTTGCCGGTGCGGCCTACATAGCCCCGACAAGAGCCTTGCCTGGGCGACTTGCCCAATACCAGCGAAGCCGCCACCCTTGAGCCTGAGAGTTCTGACACCATCGACAATGTCGAGACCAAGACCCGGGGCGCCTGCGTGGTGGCATGCAGATCTTTGTGAAGACCAAAGGCTTGCAAGTCTAGATAATAACCAGAAGGCGAAGATCCCCGGCAAGATCCTTGCTGGGGACGGCCGAAGACTCCCGGCAAGATCCTTGCCGAGGACGGCCACGAAACCCCGCCAAGACCCTTGCCGGGGGCATCTGCGAGGCCGTGGCCAGCCTGCACCTACCAAAGTTTTGCTGCCCCGCGGCCATTCCGGCGTGGCAACCAGCCCGCCAACTAGGCGAGCACTTGCGTGGCAGCATGCAGCTTCTAGGCCAACTAGTCAAGCACCTGCGTGATGGAATGCAGATCTTCGTGAAGACCCTGTCACCGCACTAGCACAGCGACCAGCCAGCCAGCATGGCGTTGCATGCCTCGTCAGCTGGGACGCGCGTCAAAGCAAGGCGAGGCGGCAATGGGCGGGACAAGCTCTGTTGCTGTCCCCGATAAAGCAAGAGGGCACGTAGGCAGCGCATTAAATGCGTTTTTCCTACATTGTCAGGCGATAGTCTTGTACACTGTAGATACTTTCCACCTCCTGTGTGCCACTGTGGCGACCCCTTTGACATATAAAAGGAGGCCCGAGGCGTACTGTGGAAGGATTTGGACTTTTTGGACTGGGCACGCATAGTAGTAAGTCCAAGAACTGAAGAACACAAGAGAAACACAGATAAGTTGGACTAGGGTTTTATGCATCATTTGCGGCATGAACCTGGGTAAAAATCCCCTTGCATTGATCACTAGACCTGCTCTTTGCACAACCCTTCGCCCCCGCCAACCATAGAAGGGATTCGCTGGGATCCCATAGGTGTCATTCCCCGACATCTTTGGCGCGCCAGGTAGGGGGCGTGAGGCTGTGAAAATCTGGTCTAGAAGTTAGCGCATCGACTCCTTCATCGCCATGGCTCCCAACAAGAAGGGGATCACAGCGATCGGTTCGTCTAGAGCCGAACCGCCTGTACCAGCGCGGGCGGGCGACGGAGCGGCCGCGGATGGTGGCGGAGATGCGGCCCGCGAGCCTTCATGGTACCCTGGCAATCGGAGCCAGGTGAGCGACATCGTTAGCCCCCAAGACAACGAGCTGCACGCCGCTGCGTCCAGGGGTAGGGCCAAGCTGCCCACGGGCGGCGCGGCAACCTCCAGGACGCCCTAGCGGACACCCGCGCCGCAGTCTGTCTAGATCGTGCATGACGAGCAACGCCGCGACGTCGGTGCCCCCGGGCGCCGCCGCGGGAAGAGCCCTTTGCGCCACTCTCGAGATGCACCGGGCCAGCATGCGCGCCCGAACGCTGGCGGAAACGGCGCGTGATACGTCTCCATCGTATCTACTTTTCCAAACAATTTTGCCCTTGTTTTGCACTCTAACTTGCATGATTTGAATGGAACTAACCCGGAGTTACGCTATTTTCAGCAGAATTGTCATGGTGTTATTTTTGTGCAGAAATAAAAGTTTTCAGAATGACCTGAAACTTCATGAAGAATATTTTTGGAATTTATAAAAAATACTGGCGAAAGAATCAACACCAGGGGGCCCACACCCTGTCCAAGAGGGTGGAGGGCGCGCCCCCTATCTCGTGGCCCCCCTAAGGCTCCACCGACCTCAACTCCAACTCTATATATTCACGTTTGGGGAGAAAAAATCAGAGAGAAGGATTCATCGTGTTTTACGATATGAAGCCGCCGCCAAGCCCTAATCTCTCTCAGGAGGGCTGATCTGGAGTCCGTTTGGGGCTCCAGAGAGGGGAATCCGTCGCCGTCGCTATCATCAATCTTCCTCCATCACCAATTTCATGATGCTCACCGCCGTGCGTGAGTAATTCCATCGTAGGCTTGTTGGACGATGATGGGTTGGATGAGATTTATCATGTAATCGAGTTAGTTTTGTTAGGGTTTGATCCCTAGTATCCATTATGTTCTAAGATTGATGTTGCTATGGCTTTGCTATGCTTAATGCTTGTCACTAGGGCCCGAGTGCCATGATTTCAGATCTGAACCTATTATGTTTTCATGAATATATGTGAGTTCTTGATCCTATCTTGCAAGTCAATAGTCAAGACCACTCCCGGTGATGACCGTAGTTTGAGGAGTTCATGTATTCACTAAGTGTTAATGCTTTGGTCCGGTACTATATTAAAAGGAGGCCTTAATATCCCTTAGTTTCCAATAGGACCCCGCTGCCACGGGAGGGTAGGACAAAAGATGTCATGCAAGTTCTTTTCCATAAGCACGTATGACTATTCGGAATACATGCCTACATTACATTGATGAACTGGAGCTAGCTCTGTGTCACCCTATGTTATAACTATTGCATGAAGAATCGCATCCGACATAATTATCCATCACTGATCAATGCCTACGAGCTTTTCACATATCGATCTTTGCATAGTTAATTTTCTGTTGCCACTGTTACAGTTACTACAAAACTGCTACTGTTACTTTTGCCACTTTTACCGTTACTTCCATACTACTTTGCTACTAAATACTTTGCTGTAGATATTAAGTCTTTCAGGTGTGGTAGAATTGACAACTCAACTGCTAATACCTGAGAATATTCTTTGGCTCCCCTTGTGTTGAATCAATAAATTTTGGTTGAACACTCTACCCTCAAAAACTATTGCGATCCCCTATACTTGTGGGTTATTGATACGTCTCCAACGTACTATAATTTTTGATTGCTCCATGCTATATTATCTACTATTTCGGGCAATATTGGGCTTTATTATCCACTTTTATATTATTTTTTGGGACTAACCTATTAACCGGAGGCCCAACCCAGATTTGCTGTTTTTTTGCCTATTTCAGTGTTTTGAAGAAAACGAATATCAAACAGAGTCGAAACGGAACGAAATCATCTGGAGAAGTTATTTTTGGTAGGAAAGCCACATGATAGACTTGGACTCTACGTCAGGACATACGGGAGGTGCTCACGAGGGTGGGGGGTGCCCCCCCTTAGGGCGCGCCCCCTGCCTCGTGGGGCCCCTGTAGCTCCTCCGATGTACCCCCTGCACCCATATATACTCTCGTACCCTAAAACTTCCAGAACAAAGATTGGATCAGAAGTTCCGCCGCCGCAAGCCTCTGTAGCCACGAGAAATCAATCTAGGCCCTCTCCGGCACCCTGCCGAAGGGGGCCATCATCATCGGTGGCCATGGAGGAGTATCCCGAAGGGGACATCATCACCATGAAGGCCAAGGACTAGAAGGTGGAGGCCATGGAGGAGGAAGCACAAGGGGAAGAACCTCTCCTCCTCTCTTTCGGTGGCGCCGGAGTGACATCGGGAGGGGAATCATCGCCACGGTGATCGTCTTCATCAACATCACCATCATCATCACCATCCTCATCTCTTTTACGCGGTCCACTCTCCCGCACACCGCTGTAATCCCCTACTTGAACATGGTGCTTTATGCCACATATTATGATCCAATGATGTGTTGCCATCCTATGATGTTTTGAGTAGATATCTTTTGTCTTTGGGTTGATTGATGATCTAGATTGGTATGAGTTGTATGTTTTACTTTGATGCTGTCTTATGGTGCCCTCCGTGTCGCGCAAGCGTGAGGGATTCCCGCTGTAGGGTGTTGTAATACGTTCATGATTCGCTTATAGTGGGTTGGTGAGTGACTTAAACACAAACCTGAGTAAGAGGGATTGTTGTGTATGGGAATAAAGAGGACTTGATGCTTTAATGCTATGGTTGGGTTTTACCTTAATGATCTTTAGTAGTTGCGGATGATTGCTAGAGTTCCAATCATAAGTGCATATGATCCAAGTAGAGAAAGTATGTTAGCTTATGCCTCTCCCTCATATGAAATTGCAATAGTGATTACCGGTCTTGTTAACAATTTCCTAGGACAATTCCGCACACCGATCCACCATTGTTCCACACTCGCTATTTATATTATTTAGTAATATATTCTAACTTTATGATAACAACACCTACTTTTATATTTTAGCTCTCCGATACCATGCAAAGTTATCCTCTCCATACCCACAACGTAGTTTTATTTCTCGTTGCTAGTTGGAAGCAAACGTTCGGTGCACGTAGAGTCGTATCAGTGGCAGATATGGCTTGAGAGAATATTTATCTTACCTTTAGCTCCTTGTGGGTTCGACACTCCATACTTATCACTTCCACCTTTGGAAAGTGCTACGATGATTCCTTGCACTTGGGGATTATCAAGCTCTTTTCTGGCGCCGTTGCCGGGGAGCAATAGCGTGGGGTTGATATTATCCTGTGCGCTTGTTTGCTTTCTTCACTAAGTAGATTTTGTTTTTATACAAAAATTTAAAAAAAAATGAAAATACAAAAAAATTATTACTTGCCTCTCATGCCTAAAAAGTTTTTCAAAAAGAGAGGTGATTGGAAGGTTTTGCATTGAAGAAGTGAGGGTCGACCTTGAGCACTTGTGCTCATGCTCAGGGAAACAATGTAGATTTTTTCATGGAAGTTTCTCTGTAAATAATTGTCTCCTTGTATATATTCATTGTATTATAAAAATAATGTGCCAAGCTTGGTTTTAGGATGGTTAAATTGCTTGTTTGCTTTGTGCAGAACAGAAAATAGAAACTTTGGCTGTAGTGCATGAATTTACATTTTTTATTGGAAATTAAAATGGTTATTATTATTTTTGCACATTACTTCTGTACAAATTTTTCAAATTGTAAAATTTAGTTTATAATTTTAGGAGTTACAGAAGTTTGTCAAACTTCCAGATTACTACAGACTGTTCTATTTTTAACAGATTCTGTTTTGCGTGTGTTGTTTGCCTATTTCGATGAATCTATGGCTAGTATTGGGAGGTATGAACCATAGAGAAATTGGAATACAGTAGGTTTAACACCGATACAAATAAAGAATGAGTTCATTACAGTACCTAAAGGTAGTGATTTGCTTTATTACACTAACGTATCTCACAAGTTTTTGTTAAATTTTTGTGTGGATGAAGTGTCCGAAGGTCGAGGAGCTATCAATATGAGAAGAATAAAGAGAGGCAAGAGTTCAAGCTTGGGGATGCCCAAGGAACCCCAAGTAAATATTCCAAGGATACCCAAGCATCTAAGCTTGGGGATGCCCCGGTTGGCATCCCATCTTTCTTCTTCAACAATTATCGGTATACCTCGGTTTTTTGCTTTGTTCACATGATTTGTGTCCTTTGTGTTTTTGTTTTTCATTCAAGAACCATGCTAGCATGAGATAGCCCTTCATAAATTTATAGAATACTTCATGTGTTTCACTTAAATCTTTTAAGTATGATCTTATAGAATTGCTCTTTGTGCCTCACTTAAATCTTTTGAGTATGGTTTTATAGAATGCTTCATGTGCTTCACTTATACACTTTGAGCTTGGATATTGGCTAGTCTATATTGATTGTAGAATGCTCCATGAACTTCACTTATATCTTTTGGAGTATGAATAATACTATCATTTAAAGTGGGTTTGGAAGAGTGTCAACTTTAGGAATTAGTGATCCCACTATTTTGGAAGATGTTGAATCTTAGTGTGATTTTTATGAAAGTGGATTGGGAAGAGTGTCAACTTTAGCTAGTAATGATTCCACTATTTCGGAAGAGGTTCCAATTGAGTATGAGAACAAATTTGCTATCCATGATGCCTCTGAAAATTATTATGAGGGAGGAATACATGCTTGTAGGAGTTGTATTAATATTAAGTTTCCTCTCTATGTGCTTAAAGTTTTGAAGTTATACTTGTTTTGCCTTCCTATGCTAGTTGATTCTTGTTCCCATAAGTTGTGTTCTCAAAAAATCCCTAGGCATAGGAAGTAGGTTATATTTAAATATGCTAGTAATATTCTTCAAGATGCTCTCTTTGTGCTTTACTTCCTATCTTTTATGAGAGCATCATTGAAATCATCATGCCTAGCTAAAAGGCATTAAAAAAGCGCTTGTTGGGAGACAACCCAATATTTAATATTACTGTTTTTGTGTGTCCACATGATTAAGCTACTGTAGTAATCATGTTTTATAGCTTTTGTTTCAATAAAGTGCCAAGTAAGACCTTTGGGAAGACTTGGGTGAAAGTTAATGTGATCTTGCTGTAAAAAACAGAAACTTTGCGCTCACGAGAATAGATGTCATTTTTTTACAGAAGAGTGCTTTTGAGTTGATTCTTTTTGACGAATATTAATAGACAAATTCTTCACGTCCATCAATTTATTTCATAATTGCTGGAGTAGCAGAAGTATGGTTATTGTTCAGATCATTACAGACTGTTCTGTTTCTGACAGATTCTGTTTTCATTGCATAGTTTGCTTATTTTCTAGTTTCTATGACTTATATTCCTCAATATAAATTGTAGAAATGAGAGGGTACAGTAGGTATTGTGTGAGAACAATTATGAACTTTGTCTTTGACAGTATCGAAGTGCATGGTTTGCTCTTTATCATACTAACCTATCTCACGAAGTTGGTTAAGTTTTGTGTGATTGAAGTTTTCAAGTTTTGGGTGAGATATCGATATGAGGAGAATAAGGAGTGGAAGGACCCTAAGCTTGGGGATTCCCAAGGCACCCCAAGGTAATATTCAAGGAAGACTCAAGTGCCTAAGCTTGGGGATGCCGGGCATCCCCTCTTTCGTCTTCAAAACTATCGGTATACTTTACTCGGAGCTATATTTTTATTCATCACATGATATGTGTTTTGCTTGGAGCGTGTTTTCAATTTTACTTGCTGTTTGAATAAAATCATTGGATATGAAATACTAAATGAAAAATAATCCTCCCATGGCTAGTTAATTATTTGACTACTCAGTGTCCTTCACTCATATCTTTTGGAGTAGTTTGTCATTCGCTCATGTGCTTCATGTATATCCTATGAGTAAATGGTTGAATAAATTGAATGTCATAAACCTGAACTTATATATGTTTCATATGCTTATAACATGGGGAGTAATGACTTCACACATAATAAGTATGGTTAGTGAACTTATTGAAAGATAGCAAACGTAGAATTGGTCACTTGAACAATTCATGAAAGAATATTGAAGGAAGAGAGGTTTCACATATAAATATACTACCGTGGACATCTCTTATGATTGGGAGCACTCATTAAAATATGACATGCTAAAGAGTTGATGTTGTACAAGGAAGACAGCGTAATGAGTTATGTTTTCTTATATCTGAGATAAAGTATATTGTCATGGATCCTCTAACATGTTGAGCTTGCCTTCCCCCCCTCATGCTAGCCAAAATTCTTAGCACCAAGTAGAGATACTACTTGTGCTTCCAAAATCCTTAAACTAGTTTTGCCATGAGAGTCCACCATATCTACCTATGGATTGAGTAAGATCCTTCAAGTAAGTCGTCATCGGTGCAAAGCAATAAAAATTGCTCTAAATATGTATGATTGATTGGTGTGGGAGAAATAAACTTTGTATGATCTTGTGACGTGGAAGTAATAAAAGCGACGGACTGCATAATAAAGGTTCATATCACAAGGGGCAATATAAAGTGATGTTCTTTCACATTGAGATTTTGTGCATCCAACCATAAAAGCGCATGGCAACCTCTGCTTCCCTCTGCGAAGGGCATATCTTTTATTTTTATCTTCTACCTTATGCAAGAGTCATGGTGATCTTCACCTTTCCTTTTTCATTTTATCCTTTGGCAAGCCCAGCATGTTGGAAAGAACATGATATATATATATATATATATATATAATTGGATGTAGGGGAGCATGAATTATTATTGTTGACATTACCCTTGAGGTAAAAGGTTGTGGGGTGAAGCTATAAGCCCCTATCTTTCTTTGTGTCTGATTAAAACTCCATAACCACAAGTATTGCGCGAGTGTTAGCAATTGTGAAAGATTACATGATAGTTGAGTATGTGAAGTTTGCTAAATCAAAACTCTGACATAGACTCTTCCTGAAAATAGGATGAATTACAATTGTTTGATGACTAAGAATATCGTTTGTTAGTTTTCAAAAAAGTTTATGATCCATACTTTAAACTTGTGACTTGCTCATTACTTGATCATGAAAAGTTTTATGAGATGAGCTATTGTTATGATATGTAATGATGCTAGAAAAAGTGATTGGAATTATCATTGATTAAACTTAAGCACTTACTAGCATTCCACATAAAAAATTATCTTTTTATCATTTACCTACTCGAGGACGAGCATGAATTAAGCTTGGGGATGCCTGATACGCCTCCAACGTATCTATAATTTATGATTGCTCCATGCTATATTATCTACTGTTTTCGGGCAATATTGGGCTTTATTATCCACTTTTATATTATTTTTTGGGACTAACCTATTAACTGGAGGCCCAGCCCAGATTTGCTGTTTTTTTGCCTATTTCAGTGTTTCTAAGAAAAGGAATATCAAACGGAGTCGAAACGGAACGAAATCAACTAGAGAAGTTATTTTTGGAAGGAAAGCCACCGGATAGACTTGGACTCTACGTCAAGAAATACGGGAGATGCTCACGAGGGTGGGGGCGCCCCCTTAGGGCGCGCCCCCTGCCTTGTTGGGCCCCCGTAGCTCCTCCGACGTACCCCCTACACCCATATATACTCTCGTACCCTAAAACTTACAAAATAGAGATTGGATCAGAAATTCCGCCGCCGCAAGCCTATTTAGCCATGAGAAATCAATCTAGGCCCTCTCCGGCACCCTGCTGGAGGGGGCCATCATCATCGGTGGCCATGGAGGAGTATCCCGGAGGGGCCATCATCACCATGAAGTCCAAGGACCAGAAGGTGGAGGGCATGGAGGAGGAAGCACAAGGGGGAGAACCTCTCCTCCTCTCTTCCGGTGGCGCCGGAGTGCCATCGGGAGGGGAATCATCGCCACGGTGATCGTCTTCATCAACATCACCATCATCATCACCATCCTCATCTCTTTTACGTAGTCCACTCTTCCGCACACCGCTGTGATCCCCTACTTGAACATGGTGCTTTATGCCACATATTATGATCCAATGATGTGTTGCCATCCTATGATGTTTTGAGTAGATATCTTTTGTCTTTGGGTTGATTGATGATCTAGGAGTTGTATGTTTTACTTTGATGTTGTCCTATGGTGCCCTCCGTGTCGCGCAAGCGTGAGGGATTCCCGCTGTAGGGTGTTGCAATACGTTCATGATTCCCTTATAGTGTGTTGGTGAGTGACTGAAATACAAACCCGAGTAAGAGGGATTGTTGCGTATGGGAATAAAGAGGACTTGATGCTTTAATGCTATGGTTGGGTTTTACCTTAATGATCTTTAGTAGTTGCGGATGCTTGCTAGAGTTCCAATCATAAGTGCATATGATCCACGTAGAGAAAGTATGTTAGCTTATGCCTCTCCCTCATATGAAATTGCAATAGTGATTACCGGTCTTGTTAACATTTTCCTAGGACAATTCGCGCACCGATCCACCATTATTCCACACTCGCTATTTATATTATTTAGTAATATATTCTAACTTTATGATAAAAGCACCTACTTTTATATTTTAGCTCTCTGATACCATGCAAAGTTATCCTCTTCATACCCACAACGTAGTTTTATTTCTCGTTGCTAGTTGGAAGCAAATGTTCGGTGCACGTAGAGTCGTATCAGTGACAGACAGGGCTTGAGAGAATATTGATCTTACCTTTAGCTCATTGTGGGTTCGACACTCCATACTTATCACTTCCACCTTTGGAAGTGCTACGATGATTCCTTGCACTTGGGGATTATCAGTTATCAAGACTATTTTCAGGTGCCGTTGCCGGGGAGCATAGCTCTAATCTTTGAGTCACTTAGGATTTATATCCACTGATCACTATGAGGAACATGAAAGACGAAAAAACCCAAATTTATCCCTCAACTACGAGGGGAGGTAAGGAACTGCCATCTAGCTCTGCACTTGATTCTCCTTCTGTTTTGAGTAAACTTGCGACACCTAAACCTGCTTGTGCTATTAATTCTGATATGTCGCATGTTATTGATGATGCCACTTCTTTTATGCATGATACTTATGATGAAACTACTTCTATGTATGCTTGATAATACTGTGCCACTAGGTGAATTTCTAGATGAACAACTTGCTAGGGCTAGAGAGAATAAAATTATTGAAACTGATAATATTGATGAAAGTGATGATGAAGATTCTCCCCCTAGATAGGAATTGCCTGTTGTGCCTGAGGGTTATTTTATGGATGAAGAAACTGCAAGAGATTTTCTTGCTTGCCATGATAGATATGATCTTATGAAATTATTAGCTAAGCTGAAACAAAAATCTTTGAATGCTAGAATGAAATATGACCCTGCTTTTGCCACTTCACCTATCTATATTTCTGATAAGGATTATGATTTCTCTATCGATCCTGAGATAATTACTTTGGTTGAATCTGATCCTTTCTATGGCTATGAATCTGAAACTGTTGCGGCACATCTTACTAAATTAAATGATATAGCCACCCTGTTTACTCATGAGGAAAAAATCGTTACTACTATATCCTTAAGTTATTTCTGCTCTCATTAAAGGGTGATGCTAAAACATGGTTTAATTCTCTTGATCCTGGTTGTGTGCGTAGTCCCCGGGATATGATTTATTACTTCTCTGCTAAATATTTCCCTGCTCATAAGAAACAAGCTGCTTTAAGGGAAATATATAATTTTGTGCAAATTGAAGAAGAGAGTCTCCCACAAGCTTGGGGGAGGCTTCTCCAATTACTTAATGCTTTGCCTGATCATCCTCTCAAGAAGAATGAAATACTTGATATCTTTTAGAATGGACTAACCGATGCTTCCAGAGACCACCTGGATAGTTGTGCTGGTTGTGTTTTCAGGGAAAGAACTGTTAATCAAGCTGATTTGCTATTGAATAATATGTTGAGTAACGAAAATAATTGGACATTTCCTGAACCAATTCCTAAGCCAACTCCGAAGAAAAGGGGTATTCTATTTCTCAGTCCTGAAGATATGCAAGAGGCAAATAAATCTATGAAAGAAGAGGGTATTAAAGCTGAAGATGTTAAGAATTTACCGCCTACGAAAGAAATACATGGTCTTGATAACCCGACACAGGTAGTAAAGGTAAATTCTCTCTATAGACTTGATGAAGGTGATATCCCTCGTTATAAGTCTGCTAGCCAATGCTTAGATGAGTTTGATAATTTTATTGTTAAACAAGAAAGCTTCAATGCTTATGTTGGTAAACAATTGAAACACAATGCTTATATGATTTAACACTTGAGTGATTATATGTCTAGAGTTAAAGGTGAACTTAAACTTATTAGTAAACATGCTTCTATGGTTACCACTCAAGTAGAACAAGTGCTTAAAGCTCAAAATGATTTGCTCAATGAATTAAATAATAAGAAAATTGACAATGCTATTAGAGTTATGACTAGAGGGGGTAAAATGACTCAGGAACCTTTGTATCCTAAGGGCCACCCTAATAGAATTGAGCAAGATTCTCAGAGAAAAAATGTTGATACACCTAGTACTTCTGAGAGGAAGAAAAAGAAAAACGATAGGACTTTGCATGCTTCTAGTGAACCTGTTGTTGACACACCTGAGAATCCCAATGATATTTCTATTTCTGATGCTGAAACACAATCTGGTGATGAACATGAACCTAGTGATAATGTTACTGATGATGTTCATGTTGATGCTCAACCTAGCAATGACAATGATGTAGAAATTGAACCTGCTGTTGATCTTGATAACCCACAATCAAAGAATCAACGTTATGATAAGAGAGACTTCGTTGCTAGGAAGCACGGTAAAGAAAGAGAACCATGGGTTCAGAAACCCATGCCTTTTCCTCCTAAACCAACCAAGAAAAAGGATGATGAGGATTTTGAGCGCTTTGCTGAAATGATTAGAACTATCTTTTTGCGTATGTGTTTGACTGATATGCTTAAAATGAATCTTTATGCTAAGTATATGAAAGATATTGTTTCAAATTAAAGAAAGATATCGGGAGCTGAAATTTCCACCATGCTTGCTAATTATATCTTTAAGGGTGGAATACCAAAGAAACTAGGAGATCCAGAAGTACCAACTATACCATGCTCCATTAAAAGAAACTATGTTAAAACTGCTTTATGTGATCTTGGAGCCGGTGTTAGTGTTATGCCTCTCTCTTTATATCGTAGACTTGATTTGAATAATTTGACACCTACTGAAATATCTTTGCAAATGGCCGATAAATCAACTGCTATACCTGTCGGTATTTGTGAGGATGTGCCTGTTGTGGTTGCAAACGTTACTATTCTAACGTACTTTGTTATTCTTGATATTCCCGAGGACGATAGTATGTCGATTGTCCTTGGTAGACCTTTTTTGAATGCTGCAGGGGCTGTTATTGATTGCAACAAAGGCAATGTCACTTTTCATGTTAAAGATCATGAGCATACGGTACACTTTCCTAGGAAACAACCTCAAGTCCATATTATCAATTCTATTGGAAAAATTCCAACTATTACTATTGGAGGTTTTAAATTTCCTCTTCCTACTGTCAAAAAGAAATATGATATTCTTATTGTAGGGGATGTGCATATCCCCGTTGAGGTAACCTAGTGCTATTTGAAAATTCTCCGGTTTCATGCGATTCGGAATGAGTTTGTTAACAAGACTTGATCAACCTTGTTAGTGGATTCCTTTTGATGAGCATGAGATGGATGAAGTTAGAAAGCACAATTCTCTGTACCCTCCTTTTACTTTTTATTATTTAGATTAAATAAAGCAAAAATAGTATTTTTTTTGTCTGTTTTTTGAATTATCCATGCAATAAAAAATACCCCGAATATAAAAGTTCTCCAAATGCCCTGAAATTGAAATATGATTTTTTATAGAATATTTAAGAATATCTAGCACTGAGAACACATCAGGGGGAGCCACCACCTGACCACGAGGGTCCAGGGTGCGCCCACCCCCTAGGCGTGCCCCTTGCCTCGTGGGCCCCATGTGCCCCCTCCACTTATTCCAGCACCCACACACTTTGTCTTCCTCCAGAAAAAATCACCACTCAGCTCAAACTCGTGCTCTAGCTTATTTTGCTGCGATTTTTGATCTCCTTGCTCAAAGCTCCACTCACAAAATTGCTTTGGGGGATTGTTCTTCAGTATGTGACTCCTCCAATGGTCCAACTAGTTTTTGTTCTAGTGCTTCATTCATTGCAAATTTTTGCTGCTTAGGTGACCCTGTTCTTGAGATTGCATGTCAAATTTATTTGGTCTCAAGTAATTCTAATGCATGATATAGTCTCCAGGCACTTGTGGGAGTAGTTGCTATCAATCTTGTTGAGTTTGGTTCACTTTTATTTTGGGTCACTAAAAATTTCAGAAATTTTCAGAGAAAGAAAATGATGAAGAGATTGTTGAGAGGCTCTTCGAGCAAAAGCTCGAAGGATAAGCAATGTGAAGAGAATGAGAAGCCCAAATATAATCTTCCTCGCACCGCAGAAGTTTGTCCGTGTGAATGGCCTTGTGATGAGTTCTTGAGAGCAGTCGGGATTCATGATGACTTTTATTATTTGGCTGAGAATGCAGGCCTCACCGACTTCCTCCGCGACCATCGCGAATAGTATCTCCTCCTCACTAATATTTTCGTGCAAAATTTTCACTTTCATGCTAAGAAAATCACCACCTTCAGTGGAATTTCACTGATATGATGAGGTTAAGGAGATGTCAGTACATGATTTCTGCCGGGTCTGTAAGATACCCTTTGAGGGCAGCATAGAGGAACCACACCGTAATTATGTTGAGGGATTTATTGATAATCACTAGCATACATTTTCCTGTTCTACGTTACTTTGCAATATTTGCTAGTAGATGCTTAATTGGTCGTGGGAACGGTGTGCCGGATCAGGGGTTTCGGCAAAACCCTCAAGGTTCAAACACTGGGGTGCGCACGAAGATCTCCGCCTACCGATCCATGTGCTAGCTTCGCTAAGATCTCACGGACTAACTCAACGAACTCTCAACACAAAGAACACAAGATTTATACTGGTTCGGGCCACCGTTGTGGTGTAATACCCTACTCCAGTGTGGTGGTTGTGGATTGCCTCTAGGGCTGAGGATGAACAGTTACAAGGGAAAGAACAACCTCCTGAGGTTGAGGTGTTCTTGTGCTCGGTGTCTGGCTAAGGGTTGGCTCCAGATCCTATTCGATGGCTGAGGCTCAGTTCCAGTTGCCTCCTACAGTGGTGGCTAGTCCTAATTATAGAGGCCCTAGTCCGCTCCCCAAATATTGAGCGGGAAGGGAGCCAACAATGGCCAATTTGAAAGGGGACAGCTAGTACAGCTTATCCTGACAAAAGCAGTCTTCGCCTGCAAAAGGCTATGGTGGTGATGCCGTCTTGGGCTCCATGGTGACCTCCGTCTTGCCGTCCTACTGGTCTTGGTCTCGTTGCACTGATATGGAAACCTTTGCTTGACGCCTCGGTACTCCACGCATGCGCATGCCCCCTTTGCATCAAAGAGGAAACAAGGACACTGCGCGTTGGCGCCCGCTTGATCTTGATCGTCATGGCTCACGTCATGAGAACCTCGCGAGGTTTGCCTCACCTTGAACTCTCCGCCCCTCACGAGCCAATCGGGGGAGGCCTCTCCCGAGGAGACCTTGTGTCGTCCGCCTCATGAGGCTTGGCCCCTCGGAAGGGTCTCGAGTGCCTTGTTGATGAAGATGGGCCGTCCGGGCCCGCTCGCAGAGCCATGCTGTGGGCCTCAGGCAGGCAGGTCTGGGGACCCGCGTTCCCAGAATGCCGACAGTAGCCCCCGGGCCCAAGGCGCGCTCAGGCTTGGCTTCGAGGCGAAGCCAAAGGTCAAGTGCGAAGCGTCATGGGCCCCAATAGCCCACGGCCTTGGTCGACGTGTGGCGGTTGATTGGACGTGGGCGTCTCCGCTTCCGCACGCTGCCTCAGCAACCGCCCGACTTGACAAGTCCCTGTGACATGCAAGGAAAAATCATCATTACCTGTGATCGTGGGGGCGCTGGTTGGCCTTCTCCTGCTATAAACGGGGAGGGGGCAGAGCCCCCGTCGCCCATCTCTTCCCATTTTGCTTGTTTCTCCCCTTTGCTCCATTGCTAGCAGCGACATCAAATGGCGCCATCGAGGAGGTTTTCTGATGCGGAGAAGGGCAAGACTCCCCTCGATGGGCCAGTGCCGCTCCCGCCGAAGAAGAGGCCGGTCCACCACCGTGGCACGGCGGCGATGCAGGTGGTGACGAGGCCTTGGTGCGAGCGGCCTCCTCCCGGTTATCCATTACCCCTGTACGCCCAAGCCGGGGGCTCAGCAGGGAGAGGCAACGAGCATCGGCGCACGCGCCGCGGCCACGGTCGTCGTGCCGTGATGGCGCACGTCGTCGCTCCTAGAGTCCACGACGCGGACTCCCGCGCGAGCTCGTGCTGTGGGCAGCGATGCCACCGAGCTCTTGGATCCGCTTCACTTCTTTGTTTTGTGCTGAGATGCTGCCGTGGGGGCCCCTTGAGCTTTGGCTGCAGCACGCCGACTGCGACACCCGGCTACTGGAGCGGAGGTTGAGGCCGTCTACCCGGGGAAGATCTTCATGACCCGAGGCTGGGGCGAAGTCGCCCTGGTGTGTCGTTGATACGTCTCCAACGTATCTATAATTTTTGATTGCTCCATGCTATATTATCTACTGTTTTAGGTAATATTGGGCTTTATTATCCACTTTTATATTATTTTTGGGACAAACCTATTAACCGGAGGTCCAGCCCAGATTTGCTGTTTTATGCCTATTTCAGTGTTTCGAGGAAAAGGAATATCAAACGAAGTCGAAACGGAACGAAATCAATTGGAGAGGTTATTTTTGGAAGGAAAGCAACCCATGGAACTTTGAGTGCACGTCAGGGGAGATACGGGCTGCCCACGAGGGTGGGGGCGCGCCCACCACCGTAGGGCGCGCCCCCTGCCTCGTGGGGCCCCCGTAACTCCACCGACGTACCCCTTGCACCCATATATACCTACGTATCGTAAAACTTCCAGAACAGAGAATAGATCTGGAGTTCCACCGCCGCAAGCCTTTGTAGCCACCAAAAGTCAATCAGGACCCTGTTCCGGCACCCTGCCGGAGGGGGGGAACCCTCACCGGTGGCCATCTTCAACATCCCGACACTCTCCATGATGAGGAGGGAGTAGTTCACCCTCGGGGCTGAGGGTATGTACCAGTAGCTATGTGTTTGATCTCTCTCTCTCGTGTTCTTGATTTGGCACGATCTTGATGTATCGCGAGCTTTGCTATTATAGTTGGATCTTATGTTTCTTCTCCCCCTCTTCTCTCTTGTAATGGATTGAGTTTTCCCTTTGAAGTTATCTTATCGGATTGAGTCTTTAAAGATTTGAGAACACTTGATGTATGTCTTGCCGTGCGTATCTGCGGTGACAATGGGATATCATGTGATTCACTTGATGTATGTTTTGGTGATCAACTTGTGGGTTCCGCCCATGAACCTATGCATAGGGGTTGGCACACGTTTTCGTCGTGATTCTCCGGTAGAAACATTGGGCATTCTTTGAGGTTCTATGTGTTGGTTTGAATAGATGAATTGAGATTGTGTGATGCATATCGTATAATCATACCCACGGATACTTGAGGTGACATTGGAGTATCTAGGTGACATTAGGGTTTTGGTTGATTTGTATCTTAAGGTGTTATTCTAGTACAAACTCTAGGGCTGTTTGTGACACATATAGGAATAGACCAACGGATTGATTGGAAAGAATAACTTTGAGGTGGTTCCGTACCCTACCATAATCTCTTCGTTTGTTCTCCGCTATTAGTGACTTTGGAGTGACTCTTTGTTGCATGTTGAGGGATAGTTATGTGATCCAACTATGTTATTATTGTTGAGAGAACTTGCACTAGTGAAAGTATGAACCCTAGGCCTTGTTTCCTAGCATTGCAATACCGTTTGTGCTCACTTTTACCGCTTGTTACCTTGCTGTTTTTATATTTTCAGTTTACAAAAACCTATATCTACCATCCATATTGCACTTGTATCACCATCTCTTCGCCGAACTAGTGCACCTATACAATTTACCATTGTATTGGGTGTGTTGGGGACACAAGAGACTCTTTGTTATTTGGTTGCAGGGTTGCTTGAGAGAGACCATCTTCATCCTACGCCTCCCGCGGATTGATAAACCTTAGGTCATCCACTTGAGGGAAATTTGCTACTCTCCTACAAACCTGTGCACTTGCAGGCCCAACAACGTCTACAAGAAGAAGGTTGTGTAGTAGACATCAGTCGTGCAGAGGGTGCCCTCACGATCCACTTCGAGTATGACAGCGCCTCCATGCTGTTCTTCAAGGTCTTCGACACAAAAGGCCGCCGTCTAGAGTGTTGCTCCGGGAGAGGTCATCAGGGTGACACTGCAGGGGCAGGGCCCGCTGCCTGCGTCGCCGGCGGCTCCCATTGAAGCCACAGCGACACTTGGGAGTCCAACAATTCTCCCGAGCTCTACGAGACTCCGGAGACGAGTGACGACAACTACATGCCCCCAAGCTCTCGCCGATCCCGGAGCAGGGCTGCAGCGCCCGGCCGCCGCCGCCGCTGATCTGGATGAGGTTGGCGCCAGCTTCTGGCGGCCCACTGTTTATGATGGCGTCATCCTCAGGGTGCGTGTAGATAGGAATCCCGAAGTTCTTGTCTTTCGTTCCCTGTGAGGAATCAAGGATTACCCCGTGGGGGCATGTAAAGGGTTTGTAATGTCTTTGTCAATATTACCCTTATTGTGAACTCTCGCGAGCGCGAGTCCTACCTCAGCTTGGTCTCCCCTTTCTGACCTCGCGGCGACTTGGTGCTATATGCTGACAGGTCCCGGTCCCCAGGCAAGCTGCAGCCGTCGCTGGTATGCCAGGTCGCGTCCGTGGTCAAGGCCAGGAGGTGAGCGGCCCGAGGTCCAATAAGAGCCCTAAGGCGCGATGCTCAAGAGGTCCCCTTTAGCGCTCAACCAGCCGTCGAGAGGTAGGAAAGGGCGGTGACATTGCAGCAGCAGGGCTGCGACTAGTGTGGTTCCTAGTCCTTAGCGGTTTAGCCAACCCGGGCACGAGACTTATCTTGATGGTCCGAAGTCGGTTCCTCGCGACGCACTAGATTCGGGCATAGGTGTCCGTAGCATAGACAGGCCAGGCCCATACGAGCCTCTCCCTCTTCTCCGCACTCTCCTTTGTGCTCTACATCCTCAGGTCCCGGCCCGCAAGCGAGCTCAACCGCCGCTGGTATGCCAGGTCGCGTGCCGTGGTCAAGGCCAGGGGGTGCTGGAGAGCCAGTAAGAGCTTCTGAGTCACGATGCTTAGGAGCCCCCCTTTTAATGCGCAAGTGGATCACACGGGAGAAGAGGGAGCTCGCGGTGCCGCCTGCTATCGTCCTCAGCAAATTCCTGCGAGCCATCACAAGGAGAGACACAGTTTGCCATTATAGTTGCCAGGCGGCCATAGAGAACAGGGGCACTGAGGGCCTGGTGAGGTGGCGCGCGTGGCCAGAGCTCGGCCGCTCAGATTTGTCAACGTTGCAGGGACGGACCCAAGCACAAGCGTCGTGCCAGAGTGAGCAACTCCCGGGGTAAGTGCCAATCAAGCAGGTAATATTCATAGGTAGATTAAGCATGGAAAGCATACTGGCTTAGGTAAATGCGGGAAGGATACAGGCCACTGGGCCAGGCCCGAGCGGCTTGGGGATGATGCAGCCCGAGGGCCGCCCCCAACAAGGTAAGCTAAGGACATAAAAAAGGATACATGCCACAGGGACGGACCCACGCGACCTAGGAATGATGCAGCCCGAGGGGCGCTCCCAGCTAAATGAACTTGGAAAATGTCACCTAGTTCTATTGATGAAGGGATGTTGGAGCAGTTGAAGGTACGCGGCGAAGCGGTCGCTCCTCACGAGCCACCGGGGCCCTGAGCCTCGGGAGGCTCTAGGGATCCAGGCAGTTTCTTAAGGACTGTCTCCATCTCTATCAGGACGGCGTGGTGCCTGGCCTCCTAAGTCGCCAGGGCGCGCCGCAAGTTGCGCTGATAGGCGGACGCCACGCTCGGTAGGCCAAAAGGCATGCGAACGTAGCTGTCTGGTGGACCCTCGTAGCGTCCCACGCGCAAAGGCCAAAAGAGCTCCTGAGATGCGGCCCTGTTGAGCCCTGGGACGTCGATGTAGACGCGCGGCCTGGCATCCTCGCCTAGATGGGGAGCTGCGCCTGGTGAGCAGCGGCCACCGTGCATGGCCCATGCGTCTTGCAGTTCCTGAGTGGTCTCGGTGATGAACTCTTGAGCGGTGGGCGCTCCTCGCCATGTGTTCTCCTGAGGGAGACGTGCCGTGAAGCATGCCTCCAAGTGGTGCCCAAGCGCCTCCCTCATGACGTTGGCAAGGTCTGAGGCCCTCCGGAAGAGAGCCCCCGAGCCCTGCCCGAGAAGGGCGCCGGGCGCGCTTTCCTATGCGATGGAGGGAGGCGCCCTAGGTGCGGGCGCCGATCCTGACGAGGCGCCGCTCGCGACTCCACCCTCTTGAGGTCCTGTGCGGAGCAGCTGCTTCTTCTTCTTGGGGGTGACCTCAGGAGGGCGCTCGCCCTTGTTGTCGGGGTCATCAATTGCTGCAGCTTGGAAGGCACGCTCTAGGGAGCACATTGCGTCTCTTTCTTCCCACTAGACTGTGATGATCCCGCCGCTTCCTAGCATCTTGAGGACATTGTAGCCATGATGGGTCACCGCCATGAACTTGGTCAGGGCTAGGTACCCGAGGATCGCATTATATGGCAGGTGGATGTAGGCGACGTCGAAGTCGATGAGCTCGGTGTGGTAGTTGTTGCGTTCTCCGAAGGTGACAAGGAGGCGGACCTGCCCTATCGGTGTGGTGGAACCATCGGTCACTCCTGAGAAAGGCTTGGTAGGCCGAAGCTGGTCATACATCAATTGGAGGTTGTCGAACGTGTCGATGGACAAGATGTTAAGCCTTGTGCCGCCATCGATGAGAGTCTTGGTGACTTGCACATTGATGATGACTGGTGAACAGAGCATGGGAAGAACGCCAGCAGTGGCCGAACACTTGAGCTGATCTGCCAAACTGAAGGTGATGGCGCACTTGGTTCACCTGAGCAGGCGTGTGCCTTCCAGCTTGGGGAGGACCGCGTTCACTTCACGAGCAAATTGTTTGAAGATACGCCGCGAGGCTGGGGCCTGAGATCCACCCAAGATGCAGGCGATAGCACGCGGCTCCTGAAAGCCCCCAGCCCCCTCGTCTTGATGGTGGTCGTTGTTCCTTCTTGGTGGTGGAGGTAGTGGACGAAGACCGGCGTTGCCCTGAGGACGATCCTCACGAGGCTGGTCCATCCAGGTGCCCTCGCAAGGCTGATCCTGCCAGCGGTCCTCACGAGGCCAATCAAGCCACTCCTGGCGCGGGCCACGGTCGTCCCAGCGTCCGCCACCATGTCCTCCTCCTTGGTCGTAGCCCCGGTTATTGCGCTTGGGGCGTCGACCGAAGCGTCCTTCTCGAATGGCTCTGAGCTCTTGGCAGTCGCTGGTGTTGTGGCTATGCAGGTTGTGGAAGGCGCAGAATGGTCGGCTGCTCTTGGATGACTCGGGCTGGCCTCTGCCGCGCTTGGTGTCCGGTTCCACCACGAGCACGGCTGCTCCCTTGCGCTTCACATCCTTGGCCTTGGCTTTCTTCTCCTCCGGGTCCGCAGCCGGGAGGTCGAGGAGGGAGAGATGCCCCTCCTTAGCTCTTGCGCACTTGGTCGCTAGGTTAAACAGCTCCAGAGACGTGCACAGCTCGTCATGGATGACGAGCTCCTCCTTCATCTTGACGTCGCGGACGCCATCAGAGAACGCGGAGATGATGGCCTCGTCCGTCACCTTGGGGATCTTGAGGAGGACGTTGTTGAAGCGCTGGATGTACTTCTGCAGGGTCTCTCTTGGTTGTTGCTTGACGTGGCGTAAGTCACCCGCGGCCGGTGGGCGATCGCGAGTGCCCTGGAAGTTGGCGACGAAGCGGTCGCGCATCTCGTCCCAGGAGGAGATCGATCCTGGAGGCAGGTTCAGGAGCCACGAACGAGTGTCGTATTTGAGCGCCATGGGTAACTAGTTCGCCATGACTTTCTCGTCGCCGTTGGCCGCCTTGATGCTTAGCTCTTAGAGCTGCAGGAACTCCGCAGGGTCGGGGGTGCCGTCGTAGCGAGGAGGCAGATCCGGCTTGAACTTGCCCGGCCAGGCGACGCTACGCAGCTCGGTGGTGAAGGCACGGTAGCCGGCCGTGGTCACTGGGCCCGTCTTGGAGGTGGAGCTTGGTCTTGGTGCCCGCGCACCGCCACGGCAAGCGGTGCGAGGCCCTGCCGTGGCAAGCGATCCGGATGTGGCGGTGCGGGGAGTGGTGGAGCGTTCTCTTGCAGGCAAGGAACTTCTTGGCAGCTTCCTTCTCCACGCGCGGGCGCCGGACGCGGTGGGTCGCGCCGCGGAGCTGCATGCCTTGGTGCTAGGGCGCCGTCTTGGTGTAGAGGTGGTGGAGGGGCTCTGTGAGCTACGTCGCCCGTAGCTGGTGGAGGGCGAGGCAGCGAGAGGGACGGTGCAGGGGAGCCCCCTGCGGCGCGGACAAGCTCTGCGATGTGGTCGAGCCAGTCCTCGTAGAGGTCGTCGACTGGGCGGTAGCGTAGGAGCTCGTGCGCCATGAGGAGCGTGGCCCGTGCGTCCGTGGGAGCGTGACGAGCGTGAGACGACGAACCAACGGGGGTCAGCGATGGAGTGGCGGTGCGGCCGTCTCGCCGCACCGAGGGGTGCAGCGAGGATGCTTACTGCTCATTCCCCACCGGGTCGGTGGCGGCGTTGGCGGCAGGTGACGGAGAACGACGGGGTGTCTTGCCGACGGGAGCTGTCTGAGCAACGCGGGTGGCGAGGGCCGCCCGGCGCTCAGTGCAAGCACGGTGCGCATCCGCCATGGAGACGATGAAGCAACGGGACGCGGAGTGACGGAAGGGAAGCCTCGGCGCACCCCTACCTGGCGCGCCAAATGTCGGATCATGGGTTTCGGCAAAACCCTCAAGGTTCGAACACTGGGGTGCGCACGAAGATCTCCCCCTACCGATCCATGTCCTAGCTTCGCAAAGATCTCACGGACTAACTCAACGAACTCTCAACACAAAGAACACAAGATTTATACTGGTTCGGGCCACCGTTGTGGTGTAATACCCTACTCCAGTGTGGTGGTGGTGGATTGCCTCTAGGGCTGAGGATGAACACTTACAAGGGGAAGAACAGCCTCCTGAGGTTGAGGTGTTCTTGTGCTCGATGTGTGGCTAGGGGTTGGCTGCAGATCCTATTTGATGGCTGAGGCTCAGTTCTAGTTGCTTCCTACTGTGGTGGCTAGTCCTATTTATAGAGGCCCTGGTCCTCTCCCCAAGTATTGAGCGGGAAGGGAGCCAACAACGACCAATTTGAAAGGGGACAGCTAGTACAACTTATCCTGACAAAAGCAGTCTTCGCCTACAAAAGGCTCTGGTGGTGACGCCGTCTTGGGCTGCATGGTGACCTCTGTCTTGTTGTCCTACTGGTCTTGGTCTTGTTGCACTGATATGGAAACCTTTGCTTGACGCCTCGGTACTCCACGCCTGCGCTTGCCCCCTTTGCACCGAAGAGGAAACAAGGACACTGCACGCGCTGGCGCCGCCTGGCGCCCGCCTGATCTTGATCATCATGGCTCACGTCATGAGAACCTCGCGAGGTTTGCCTTGCCTTGACCTCTCCGCCCCTCGCGAGCCAACCGGGGGAGGACGCTCCCGAGGAGACCTTGTGTCATCCGCCTCGCAAGGCTTGGACCCTCACGATGGTCTTGAGTGCCTTGTTGATGAATATGGGCTGTCCGGGCCCGCTCGCAGAGCCACGCCGTGGGCTGCAGGCAGGCAAGTCTGGGGACCCCTATTCCCAGAACGCCGACACAGTGGAAACCTTAGTGCTCCTGATATTGTTATGTTGCGCCATGCTTTGTTTCGTGATACAACTTTCAGTTTAGGCGCTATTGTTGCTAAACGGTTAAATCTGAACCGTACAAAGGGTCCCATCTTTGGAGGCATCTTTGCTTCACACCTTGCTAAACATTTTAACATACCTATTAGGCATTATGAGAAAGAGGAAAAGTTGCTGCCTCCTATTTTTCTAGATTATAAGAGTATGGTAGCACCAGATTTAATTGTTAAAGATAAGAAGAAGATGCTTAATTAGAAATTGATATTTGATAAAAATTACTGTGAGATTATTACCTTGCCTGCACCCTCTCTGTTTAACATACTTGCAGGCACGTACCTCATCTTGCCAGACGCCATTTATGCGTACTGGAACCTGACACAAGTTCCAGAGCCTGAGCCTGAGCCATCACTTGACCCTTATCGGCAGTCTGTTTATCAGTGGGATCCGGAGGAGATCGCCAAACAGTTGCACCCAGAGGACAGACCTCCACACACCGGAGAGGGTAGCTTTGGTCCATGGGCATAGACCAACTTAGGACAAAAGCCTAAGCTTGGGGAGTACGTATTTCTCACCAACATTACATTCATGTTCACACACTCATTCTAGTTGTCGGTGCTCATACGTTTTCATTGTACTATCCATGCTAGTTTATTTTCTTTTCGGGCTTTCTTCTTGTGTGTTTGAATAACCTTAAGAAAAACCAATAAAATTAGCTGTAGCTTTTAGCTAGTTTACTTTCCATGCATGTAGTAGTAGTAATTAAATGAAAACCCAAAAAGATTTCTCGTTCTTGTTTTGCTTGTTGGGAGCTTTCCCGTGTAAATAGTTTTATTTCCTTTCTTTTCTTTGGGGGTCGAGAGGAGAAGACCATAAAAAAATGTTGAAATGGCTCTTATATGCATTATTGTTTATTTAACCAAGAGCCCATATTACCTTGTCTTCTCCTTTGTATTAGATGCTTGCAGATTCCAGCTTAGTCCAATGCACGAGCACTATTATTATTATCCACACCGTTCGGTCATGCAAGTTAAAGGCAATAATGACAATATATGATGGACTGATTGAGATGAGAGAAGCTGGTATGAACTCGACCGATCTTGTTTTTGTAAATATGTTTAGTTCATCGTTCCTGATTCAGCCTATTATGAATGAAACATGTTTGCAATGACAATTAGTGATTATAGTTGCTAAAGTCATGCTTAATTAGCTAGGAGTTTATAATGGTTTACCTTGCGTGCCAACATGCTATTAAAATGATTGTGATATGGTATGATAGGGTGGTATCCTCCTTTGAACGATTTGAGTGGCCTGACTTGGCACATGTTCACACATGTAGTTGAAACAAAATCAACATAGGCTCCACGATATTTATGTTCATGGTGAATTATATCCTACTCATGCTAGCACTCATCGTTGATTAATTTTAATGCATGTTCATGACTGTTGTCGCTCTCTAGTTGGTCGCTTCCCAGTCTTTTACTAGCCTTCACTTGTACTAAGCAGGAATACTACTTGTGCATCCACTTCCATAAACCCCAAAGTTATTCCATATGAGTCCACCATACCTTCTTATATGCGGTATCTACCTGCCATTCCAAGTAAATTTGTATGTGCCAAACTCTAAACCTTCAAATGAAATTTTGTTTTGTATGCTCGAATAGATCATGTATCAACTAGGGATGTATGTATCTTCCATGCTAGGTGGGTTATGCTCATGAGGAGTGGACTCCGCTCCTCACTCATGAGAAAATGGCTGGTCACCGGGATGCCCAGTCCCATGCTTAAACCAAATCAAAATAATTGCAAACAAAACTCCCCTAGGACTGTTGTTAGTTGGAGGCACCCGTTGTTTCGGGCAAGCCATGGATTGATGCTTGTTGGTGGTGGGGGAGTATAAACTTTACCATTCTGCTTGGGAACCGCCTATAGTGTGTGTAGCATGGAAGATATCGAGAACTCTCGGTTGTTATGTTGATAATGAAAGTATGCCACTCAAAATATTATTTATCTCTATTTTAAAAATCGAGCTCTGACACCTCTACAAATCCCCGCTTCCCTCTGCGAAGGACCTATCTATTTACTTTTATGTTGAGTCATCCTCCTCTTATTAAAAAGCACCAGTTGGAGAGCACCGCTGTCATTTGCATCCATTACTATTAATTTACATTGAGTATGACTATGACTGGATCTCTTTTACCATGAATTAAAATGTCTAGGCAGTCCTTGATCTTCAGAGGTGCTCTGCATTTATGTTTTGCAGTCTCAGAAAGGTCTAGCAAGATACTATTTTGTTATATCATATTATGATTGTTTTGGGAAAGTGTTTTCATCTGAGATTTTTTATTATTGCTCGCTAGTTGATTATGCCATCGATATGAGTAAAAATGAGACCTAAATGTTATTGTGAATATGGTTAGTTCATAATCTTTGCTAAAAACTTAAATGCTGGCTTTACATATTTGCAACAACAAGAGCAAACAGAGTTTATAAAAGTTTTTCTTTATCACTTTCAGTTTGTCAACTGAATTGCTTGAGGACAAGCAAAGGTTTAAGCTTGGGGAAGTTGATACGTCTCCTTCGTATCTACTTTTCCAAACACTTTTGCCCTTGTTTTGGACTCTAACTTGCATGATTTGAATGGAACTAACCCGGACTAACGTTGTTTTCAGCAAAATTGCCATGGTGTTATTTTTGTGCAGAAATAAAAGTTCTCGGAATGACCTGAAACTTCATGGAGAATATTTTTGGAATTTATAAAAAATACTAGCGAAAGAATCAACACCAGGGGCCCACACCCTGTCCAAGAGGGTGGAAGGCAAGTCTGCCCCCCTGGGCGCGCCCCCTATCTCATGGGCCCCCTGAGGCTCCACCGACCTCAACTCCAACTCCATATATTCATGTTTGGGGAGAAAAAAATCAGAGAGAAGGATTCATCGCATTTTATGATACGGAGCCGCCGCCAAGCCCTAATCTCTCTTGGGAGGGCTGATCTGGAGTCCGTTCGGGGCTCCGGAGAGGGGAATCCGTCGTCGTCGTCATCATCAACCTTCCTCCATCACTAATTTCATGATGCTCACCGACGTGCGTGAGTAATTCCATCATAGGCTTGCTGCATGGTGATGGGTTGGATGAGATTTATCATGTAATCGAGTTAGTTTTGTTAGGGTTTGATCCCTAGTATCCATTATGTTTTGAGATTGATGTTGCTATGACTTTGCTATGCTTAATGCTTGTCACTAGGGCCCGAGTGCCATGATTTCAGATCTGAACCTATTATGTTTTCATGAATATATGTGAGATCTAGATTCTATCTTGCAAGTCAATAGTCACCTACTATGTGTTATGATCCGGTAACCCCGAAGTGACAATAATCGGGACCACTCCCGGTGATGACCGTAGTTTGAGGAGTTCATGTATTCACTAAGTGTTAATGCTTTGGTCTGGTACTCTATTAAAAGAAGGCCTTAATATCCCTTAGTTTTCAATAGGACCCCGCTGCCACGGGAGGGTAGGACAAAAGATGTCATGCAAGTTCTTTTCCATAAGCACGTATGACTATATTCGGAATACATGCCTACATTACATTGATGAACTGGAGCTAGTTCAGTGTTACCCTATGTTATAACTGTTGCATGATGAATCGCATCCAACATAATTATCCATCACTGATCCAATGCCTACGAGCTTTTCACATATTGATCTTTGGTTAGTTACTTTTCCGTTGCCACTGTTACAATTACTACAAAACTGCTACTGTTACTTTTGCCACTGTTACCATTACTTCCATACTACTTTGCTACTAAATACTTCGCTGCAGATATTAAGTCTTTCAGGTGTGGTTGAATTGACAACTCAACTGTTAATACTTGAGAATATTCTTTGGCTCCCCTTGTGTCGAATCAATAAATTTGGGTTGAATACTCTACCCTCAAAAACTGATGCGATCCCCTATACTTGTGGGTTATCAGCGCGCAACCGCGAGACCGTGATAGAGCTCCTTCTAACATGGTTAGAAGTCAGAGCGCGTCATGGTCCGTGCAGCTTTCGCCGCCACCCACGCTAGCAGAAGGGCTGGCGCGTGTGCAACTGCTCCTCGACTTTCCTCCTACCGCGGAGAAGCTCGACGAGTGGAGAGCCACCATTCGGAGCCTCATCAGCTTCGCCAATGAGGATGAACCACGACCAGCGAGACCCTCGTGCCGGCGCTCTGTCGAGCCAGCGCACGCCAGTGGTGGAAGAACCGGAGCTGCTGCGACCATGGTGCACTCCCCCCCATGCCAGCAACAGCAGCCGTCGGCTCGTCGGGCCAACGCCTGTGACAACGTTTCCACAGCGCCGTCCGACTCGCGAGCCCGCCGCGACCAACATCAATTTCTTTGGGAGCGAGCCTAGGAAGATGCTCGAACCACCATCGAGCGGTGGCGGGAAGCGCGCCATCAGTTAGATAGGCGTGTGGGGCCCACTATGGACCGCCCAGCGCCGGGGTAGTCCAGTGACCTACCTTACGAGCTGGGATTGTCCAGCCTTTACCTGTGAGCTGCGGTAGTTCCAATGGCCCACCCACCGCACATTCAAGCCTGAGATCGGAGAAAAGTACAACAACAAGACTCACCCGTCGGAGTTCCTCAGCACCTATACTATCGCGATGAAAGCTACCGGGGCTCGCGATGACAAGGTGATGGGCGGTCTATACTATCGCGATGCAAGCTGCCAGAAGGACGGCGAAACCCTGCGCAAGTACATACAAAGGTTCAGCCGTGTGCAGTACAACATCCCAGATGTTCACCCTGCCGCCAACATCAGTGCATTCCATCAGAATGTGCGCAACTGCAAGATGCGTGAGGAGATGGCGATGAACAAGGTTAACGATGTAGCCGAGCTTTACGTTCTGGAGGATAGATGTGCTCGGGCTGAAGAACGGACGAAGTACCCTGGCGAAGATGCCGGTGTGGAAATTGACTCCACAGACGAAGGTGTCGTCGCCTCGGCAAAGAATGGCCGATGCCGCAATAGGAAGCGTAAGGCCGTTGAGGGATCCAGTGACCCCGGCGCCGCCAAGAAGGGCAAGGCTGACGATCTCGGCAAGGAAGTTGCCGGGTGCGCCACCTGCCGGGCATTGGCGGCTGCCGACAAGCCAGGAGGCTCCGACAAGCAGTACAGCAAGATCCACCGCACCAAGGGCCATGACCTCTAGAATTGCCAGCAAGTTGAGCTGCTCGCAGAGAAGCAGAAAGCTGAGTATGAGAGGTGCGATAAGGAGAAGGGTCAGGATGGCGCTGAGGCGTCCAGCAAGAAGCATGGTGGTCGAGGAGGTCGCCGCGACAAAGATAATCAACTAGAGAGGCCCGCCCGGGGCCGCGACAAGAAGGAGGGAGACGATGATCATGATGAGGACGACGAGTCCAGAGAGCACGAGTTCTAGAAAGCTACGGAGGCCATGTGCGTCGAAGGTGGCGCCTCGTTGCACACCTCTCACTGCCAACTGAAACAGTGGGCGCGTGAAGTTACTGCGGCGGAGCCATCGTTCGACGCCCAGAGGCCACTGAAGTAGTCCAACACGCCTATCATTTTTGACACCGAGGATCAACTTGATTGCACAACGGCGGTCGGGTGTTTGCCATTGTTGGTTTCGCCAACAATACGCAACCTCAAGGTGACGAAAGTGCTAGTTGATGGTGGGGCCGATCTGAACTTGATCTCGCCTGCTGTGGTTGAGAGGCTGCAAATCCCCGATGAAGATCTCGAGGAGACGGGCATGTTTCAAGTGGTCAACCCGAGGAGGAGTCAGTCGAAGGGTAAGATCATGTTGCCTGTTACATTTGGGGGCGAGCTGAACCATAGGATGGAGAAGATTGTTTTTGATGTTGCCAAGATCCCCTTGCCCTATAATGGGATCCTCGGCCGCCCAGCGCTGGCCAAGTTTATGTCGGCATCACATTATGCCTAGAACACATTGAAGATGCCCGGGGCAATGAGCATCATCACCATCCCCTCCGACAAGAAAGACGCGCTCATCTGCGCTGACCAGCTTTACCGGGAGGCAGTTGCAGCGACTACTGCCAAGGCACTTGTTCCTACCGCTGAGACCCCGGGAGGGAAGAAAACTGGCAAGGCCTCTGCCCCTGCCGGCAAGGCCCCTTCCGGCAAGACTTCTAACCCCGGCAAGGACTCCTGCACCCCCTCCGGCAAACGCGCCTCTTCGGAGCGGCGCGTTCCCGTTGGGGACGTGCCAGAGAGCTCCGCCAGCGCGAGTAAGAGGTCCAAGGCGGCCCCACCAGATACCAAGAAGGTCCCCATCAGGGAGGATGGCACGGGTGGAGCTTTCACCATAAGCTCCACCCTTGACAGCAAATAGGAAAGCGCGCTCGTCGCCTTCCTGTGGGCGAATGTCGACGTGTTTTCATGGCAAGCATCTGACATCTCCGGCGTTCCTAGGGAGGTGATTGAGCACCACCTTGCTGTCTGTCCCCATGCGCGGCCCGTCAAGCAGAAGCTCAGGAAGCAAGCTTTGGAGCGACAAGAGTTCATCATCGAGGAGATCAGGAAGTTGGAGGCGGCAGGCTTGGTTAGAGGAGTGCTCCACCCCACGTGGTTGGCCAATCCAGTGGTGGTGCGTAAGGCAAATGATAAATGGAGGTTGTGTATTGACTATACAGATATCAATAAAGCATGTCTCAAGGATCCTTTCCCTCTGCCACGCATTGACCAGATAGTGGACTCCACTGCCGGGTGTGACCTGCTGTCGTTCCTCGACGCCTACTCAGGATACCACCAGATCTTCATGATGAAGGAAGATGAAGAAAAGACAGTGTTCATCACCCCATGTGGTACGTACTGTTTTGTACGGATGCCTTTCGAGTTGAAAAGCGCTAGTTCAACATTTGCCCAAGCAGTCCAAATTGGTTTTTAGCCCTAGTTGCATAGAAATATGGAAGCTTATATGGATGATATAGTGGTCAAAACCAACGACAAGGCCATGCTCGTGCAGGATCTGGAGGAAACATTTGCAAACCCGCGCAAGATCAACCTCAAGCTCAACCCAGAGAAGTGTGTGTTCGGCATGACATCCAGCAAGCTTCTTGGGTTCTTTGTGTGTCAATGCGGAATCGAAGCAAATCCCGACATGATCAAAACGATTGAGTAGATTGAGAAGCCAAGACGGGTCAAAGACGTCCATAGGCTCGCCAGCTGCGTTGCTGCTCTGAGTAGGTTCATCTCCAAATCTTCTGAGCGCGCCCTCCCCTTTTTCAAAGTTCTAAAAAAGGCAGGTCCAATGAAATGGACTCCGGAGGCAGAGGCAGCGCTGCAAGATTTGAAGAGGTACCTCTCCTCCATGCCAATACTAGTCGCGCCTAAACCACAAGGGCCGTTGCTGCTATATCTAGCGTCACCGAATCAAGTGGTCAGTGTTGCGCTAGTGGCACAGAGAGAATTTGAGGAAGAAGCAGCTGTAGCGGCGGAGCCGTCGGATGATGGGCCGAAGCTCTCCCCGGCAGGTCCTGATGCCGGCAGGGCGGAACCCCCGGCAAAGCCTGGTCCCGGCAAGACAGAGTCTGCGCAAGTGGTCGAAGTCGAACAGAAGAAGAAGGTGATGCAGCACCCGGTTTATTTTTTCAGTTCCCTCTTGCAGGGGGCTAGATCAAGATATTCTGGTATACAAAAGCTACTTTTCGGCCTCTCATGGCCTCAAGAAAGCTGCATCACTATTTCCAAGTGCATGAGATCACCGTAGTCACCAACCTCCCTTTGCAACGAATCTTGCACAACCCAGATGCAACTGGGAGGATTGTGGAGTGGGCGTTGGAACTGTCAAGCTTTGGCCTCAAGTTTGAAAGTAATTCAACAATCAAGAGCCGAGCTTTGGCAGAGTTCATAGCAGAATGGACCTCAACGCCCGACGAAGAGATTCAAGAGATCACCCTTCCCGGCAAGGAGATGAGCCGTGATTGGATTATGTAGTTTGATGGAGCTTTCTCGTTGCAAGGTGCTGGTGCCGGTGTACTACTCGTCGCACCCACCGGAGAGCGCCTCAAGTACGTAGTCCAGATGCACTTTCCCCGGGAAAAATCAACGAATAACACTACAGAGTACGAGGGATTGCTTGCTGGTCTCAGGATCGTGGCAGACCTCGGAATCAGGAAGCTCGTCATCAGGGGTGAGTCGCAGCTTGTCGTCAAGCAAGTTAACAAGGATTACCAGAGCCCGTTGATGGAGGCCTGTGTGGATGAAGTGAGGAAGTTGGAGGAGCATTTTGATGGTCTACAAGCAGAGCATGTTCCCCGAGCAGAGAATAGCATTGCCGACGACTTGTCGAAACACGCTACCCTCAAGTTGCCTGTGGAACCAGGTACCTTTGTGCTTGAATTGACCCAACCATCCGTTGAGCCATCAGCGGGATAGAGCAAGCGAAGGAAGGCAGGCCATGTCAAGTACTTTCCCACTGGGCTCCTAGGAGCCGCCGGCAAGGAAGTTGCCGGGTACCCTAAGCTTGCCGGGGAGCAGCAACCTCCGGCAGGGCCCCAAGCCCTGACCGTAGAGGCAGCTGCCTCTACGGCCGAAGATGAGCCTTTAGTCCTTGTCATCGAGCCCCAGGCTCCGGCATGGGCGCAGCGCACCGTCCGTTTCCTCCAAATAGGGGAACTCCCTGAGGAACAGAAAGAAGCAGAGAAAGTAGCCCGTCGGTCTAGCATGTACCAGTTTGTGGATGATGCCCTATACAGAAGGAGACCGAACGGCGTGAAATTGAAATGCATTCCTCAGGAGGACAGACTGGAGCTGTTGGCAGAGATACATGGAGGCATGTGTGGCTCACACATAGGGTTAAGAGCCCTTGCCGGCAAAGCGTTCCGGCAAGCTTTCTTCTAGCCCACCGCTCTCCAGGATGCAACTACACTAGTAACCAAGTGTGAAGCATGCTAGTTCCATTCAAAGAAGCTTCATCAACCAGCCCAAGCTCTTCAGACAATCCCTCTTTCTTGACCATTTTCAGTCTCGATATACTGGGCCCCTTTCCCAGTGCTGTCGGGGGCTTTGAGTACTTGTACGTCGCGATCGACAAGTTCACAAAGTGGCCGAAACTGGAACCAGTGAGAAAGCTGACAGCACAATCAGCCGTCAAGTTCTTCAAGGGACTAGTCTGCCGTTTTGGTGTGCCAAATAGAGTCATAACCGACAACGACACGCAGTTCACGAGCCGCGCCTTCATGCAGTACATCCAAGACCTCGGTAGCAAGGTTTGCTTTGCTTCTGTTGCTCATCCAAGAAGTAATGGCCAGGCTAAGAGGGCAGATGCAAAAGTGTTGCGAGACCTCAAGACCAGAACTTTTGACAGGCTACACAAATGCGGAAGGTGCTGGGTTGATGAGTTGTCAACGGTTCTTTGGTCGATCAGAACGACACCAAATCGAGCCACTGGCCAGACACCCTTTGCCCTGGTATACGGGGCAGAAGCAGCTCTCCCCACTGAACTCATATACAGGTCACCTCGAGTGCTCGCTTATGATGAGCTTGAGCAAGAGAAGTTGCGCCAAGATGATGCAACACTCCTTGAGGAAGATCGTCTTCAGGTTGCTGTACGAGCCGCTCGCTACCCGCAAGCCTTGCGCCGCTACTGTAGCCGCAAGGTTCACGCCCGAAGCCTTGAGGAAGGAAACCTTGTTCTTCGGCGAATCCAATCTGCCAAGAGTTCAAACAAGTTGACGCCAAAGTGGGAGGGAGCTTATCGGGTAATACGAGTCATCAGGCCTGACGCAGTCCGCCCGGAGACCGAAGATGGCATTCCGGTTAGCAATTCCTGGAATATCGAACATCTTCGCAAGTTTTACCCCTAAGGCGTGGTTGCTGGGAGCCCCAACAACCCCCTTTTGTACTAGCCTTTTCGGTGAGACATGTAACCCTATGTACAAAGCCAGGCACAGACCCTGTGCTCAGTCAGGGAAAGAAAACCCTTAGTATGTACAGTTTCCCATTGATTTCCATGTTTATGTGTACACGTATATACATGCTTGTCCAGGATATTGTACTGCTTTTTGATTCCAACAAATGTTAATGGACCGCCAAGGTTCCATGCTCCTGTCCTCTCTTCTTTCCAGCCATGGCAAGGACGCTCGATTCTGCCAAGGACCCGGCTCTGGTAAGAAGTTGGGAAGACTGCCCAGCACAGCGATCCTCGGCAGACCAAACAGATAAATTTCTCCTCTTGCCCATTCATGTCCGTAACCTGTGACTTGTGCATTAGAAAACCTCGCTACTCTCTTTTAAACTCAGGTGCTCCCATCCCTGGCCCGAACGCTGCTTCAGACAGAATGGTCGTAGTAGCCTTTGCTAAAAGGAGATTGGCGAGGGGCTGGACCCCTTGTCTGTAACTCGGAAGATGTGATTCTCCGGCAGGCACAGAGGGCACCGGCAGGATAGCTTGCCAGGAGAACTCGTTTATTTGCATTAAAGAGGCATTTCGCCTCTGCATGGACGTGTACATGCAGGGGTTCCCAGCAAGGCTGGTCTTTTTCATTGACATGCTGATACAAGTAAGAATGTTATAGGACTCAGGCATGGGCTCGAGAGATTACATTATTTAGAAATTGAGATTTGGCAAGTGCCTACAAGCTAAAAGAAAGATAAGTGCCCTGTGATCTCTGTTCTTGCCCCTTTCCTCCCTGGTGCGGCAGGTGAAGGCAAAGAAGAGGCGACAGGGAAAGCGCCGATGGAGAGCATGGCCGGGACGGCCCTCGGCAAGGCGCGTGGCCGAGGGAGGAGGGAGGTGCAGATGATGGTGCTGCCACTGATGGTCAGCCGGAGCTGGAATCGACGTCCTCCAGACGACTACCGTTGTCATCGCTGTCGCTGTCCTCCTCATCACTGTCACTCGAGGAGGAGGTTTCTTTGTCGGTGGAGCACTCCGCACATCGCCCTAAGCAGATTTCCGAGTGCCCGAAGACCTTGACGGAGAGCAGGATGTTCTCCATTAATTTGAACTGGAGAACATGCCCCTCCGATAGGCTATGGGCATGGGCAAAGGTCTTCCACCCACGGTGGAGGTACATGATGTGAGGGGCGGGGAAGTCGACGTCGACCCTCATGTCGCCGTTCCTGCAACCCCTCATATGCAGCCTCAAGGCCTGTGGCGGGTCAAGCTCCATTACCCGAGCAAATGGGGTGGGGAGGCGGAGGTGACAGCACACTGGCTTGTACAGCCTGATGAAGAACTCGCGGGGCTGGTCTCCGACATGGCCCTCCATTGGGGGAGAGCCACTGGCGAAAGCGCGACCGGTGCGCCGCACCGTCCTCCTGTCCCCCGAGCGCCATGGCGGCCTCGGCCTCGCCCCTCCCCCTTCCTCTCATAGCGGGCTTCGCCGCCATGAGCTCCAGAGGAGGGGGGATACGCTATCGAGTAGAAGCCCTCGTGCCGCCATTGAAGCACCGGCGCGCCCTCTCACCATGGCAAGTCGATGAACGGGACCAAGTAGGAAGGAGATGAATGCAGAAGGACGTTGTCACTCTCCCCTTTTTATAGAGGGACGGGGCCGGGGCTCAACCCCCCATGTCGGATTCTGGGTTCCGGCAAACCCTTGAGGTTCGAACACTAGGGTGCGCACGAAGATCTCTCTCCCTGGCTCGCTCTCGCAACAATCTCAAGGCCTAGCTCGATGAACCCAAAGAACAAGAGACACATGGGTTTTTACTGGTTCGGGCCACCGTTATGGTGTAATACCCTACTCCAGTGTGGTGTGGTGGATTGCCTTGCGGGCTGGGGATGAACAAGTAAAAGGGGAGAACAACCTCCTAAGGTGAGGTGTCCTTGAGCTCGGTGAGCTTGTGTATGCGAGGATGATCTGAATCCCGGATCTCCCTCTCCCCCTCTAGTGGGGTGGCTAGAACTATTTATAGAGGCCCTTGTCCTCTTCCTAGATGTTAGGCGGGAAGGGATCCCACACCGGCCAATTTTGAAGGGAGACAACTAGTACAAGCTATCCTGACAAAAGGTGGTCTTCGCCTGCTAAAGGCTCTGGTGGTGATGTAGCTGTGGGCTCTGTGATGACCTTTGTCCTGCCGTCCTGCTGGTCTTGGTCTTGTTGCACCGATATGGAAACCTTTGCCTAATGCATGCCTCGGGACTCCTCGCCTACGCCTGCCTCTTTAGCACCAAAGAGGAAACTGGCACTCTGCACCCGCTGGCGCCCGCCTGGCTTTGGTCGTCATGGCTCATGTCATGTGAACCTCGCGAGGTGCCCCTCCACCTTGATATCTCTGCTCCTCGTGAGCTAGCCTAGCGAGGCTGCCCCTGAGGAGGTCTTGTGTCGTACACCTCATGAGGCTTGCCCCCTCGCAAGATCTTTAGTGATTGCTGATGAAGATGGGCCATACCAGGCCGCTGAGAGAGCCATGTCGTGGGCCGCAGGCAAGCAAGTCTGGGGACCCTCGTTCCCAGGACACCGATAGTAGCCCCCGGGCCCAAGGTGCGCTCGTACTTGGCTTCGAGGCGAAGCCAAAGGGAAAGTGCGGAACGCCGCGGGCCCCAACTGCCTGCGGCCTTGATTGATGCGTGGCGATTGACGGGACGTGGGCGTCTCCACTTCCCCATGCTGCCTCGGCAACTGCCTGACTTGACGAGTCCCTGGTGCATGCAGAAAAACCAACATTACCTGCGATCGTGGTGGTCGACAGTTGGCCTCCTTCTGGCTATAAATGAGGAGAGGGGCGGAGCCCCCGTTGCCCATCTCTTCCTCCATTCCACCCGCTTCTTCTTCCTTGCTGTGACACCCATGGCTCCGATACGGAGATTCTCAGCTGCTGAGAAGGGAAAAAAACCCGGCGAAGAGCTAGGGCCACTCCCACCGAAGAAGAGGCTGGCCCCCTCCCGAGACGTTGTCGTGGGGCGAGAGGTGAGGAGGCCCTGTTATGAGCGGCCTCCTCCCGGTTATCCGCTGCCCCTGTATGCCAAGGCGCAAGGCCCTGGAGAGGGAGGCAGCGGCTCACACCGCTCGCACCATGGCCGCGGTAGCCATACTGTGGCGGTGCGCGTCGCCGCCCCACGAACCCACGCAGAGGGCTCCTCGCGTGAACTCGTGGTGTCGGCGGTAATGCCACCGTGCACGTGGATCCGATTCCTGCCATTCTTTGCCGTAGAAATGCCACTGAGGGGGCCACTCGAGCTGTGGCTGTAGCACACTGATTGCGACACCCCGGCGACGGGAGCAGAGGTCGAGGTCGTCTCCCCGGGCAAGATCTTCATGACCCACGGATGGGGTGAGGTCGCCCGCGTCTGCCGAGCGGAGGGTGCCCTCGCCATCCATTTCGAGTATGACGGCGCCTCCATGATGTCTACTACACAACCTTCTTCTTGTAGACGTTGTTGGGCCTCCAAGTGCAGAGGTTTGTAGGACAGTAGCAAATTTCCCTCAAGTGGATGACCTAAGGTTTATCAATCCGTGGGAGGCGTAGGATGAAGATGGTCTCTCTCAAACAACCCTGCAACAACATAACAAAGAGTCTTATGTGTCCCCAACACACCCAATACGATGGTAAGTTGTATAGGTGCACTAGTTCAGCGAAGAGATGGTGATACAAGTGCAATATGGATGGTACATATAGGTTTTTGTAAACTGAAAGTATAAAAACAGCAAGGTAACAAGCGATAAAAGTGCGCGTAAACGGTATTGCAATGCTAGGAAACAAGGCCTAGGGTTCATACTTTCACTAGTGCAAGTTCTCTCAACAATAATATCATAATTGGATCATATAACAATCCCTCAACATGCAACAAAGAGTCACTCCAAAGTCACTAATAGTGGAGAACAAACGAATATATTATGGTAGGGTACGAAACCACCTCAAAGTTATTCTTTCCAATCAATCCGTTGGGCTATTCCTATAAGTGTCACAAACAGCCCTAGAGTTCGTACCAGAATAACTCCTTAAGGCACACATCAACCAAAACCCTAATGTCACCTAGATACTCCAATGTCACCTCAAGTATCCGTGGGTATGATTATACGATATGCATCACACAATCTCAAATTCATCTATTCAACCAACACATAGAACCTCAAAGAGTGCCCCAAAGTTTCTACCGGAGAATCACGACAAAAACATGTGCCAACCCCTATGCATAGGTTCATGGGCGGAACCCGCAAGTTGATCACCAAAACATACATCAAGTGAATCACGTGATATCCCATTGTCACCACAGATACGCACGACAAGACATACATCAAGTGTTCTCAAATCTATAAAGACTCAATCCGATAAGATTACTTCAAAGGGAAAAATCAATCCATTACAAGAGAGTAGAGGGGGAGAAGCAACATAAGATCCAACTATAATAGCAAAGCTCGCGATACATCAAGATCGTGCCAAATCAAGAACACGAGAGAGAGAGAGAGATCAAACACATAGCTACTGGTACATACCCTCAGCCCCGAGGGTGAACTACTCCCTCCTCGTCATGGAGAGTGCCGGGATGATGAAGATGGCCACCGGTGAGGGTTCCCCCCTCCGGCAGGGTGCCGGAATAGGGCCCAGATTGGTTTTTGGTGGCTACAGAGGCTTGCGGCGGCGGAACTCCCGATCTATTCTGTTCTTCGGAAGTTTTAGGGTACGTGGGTATATATGGGTGAAAGAAGTACGTCGGTGGACCTCCGGGCTGTCCATCAGGCAGGGGGCGCGCCCTAGGGGGTGGGCGCGCCCTCCACCCTCGTGGGCAGCCCGGGACTCTCTTGGCGTGCACTCCAAGTTTTTCCGGTAGCTTTCCTTTGAAAAATAACTTCTCTAGTTGATTTTATTCCGTTTCGACTCCGTTTGATATTCCTTTTCTTCGAAACACTGAAATAGGCAAAAAAACAACAATTCTGGGCTCGGCCTCCGGTTAATAGGTTAGTCCCAAAAATAATATAAAAGTGGATAATAAAGCCCAATATTGCCCAAAACAGTAGATAATATAGCATGGAGCAATAAAAAAATTATAGATACGTTGGAGACGTATCAAGCATCCCCAAGCTTAATTCCTCCTCGTCCTCAAGTAGGTAAATGATAAAAAAGAATTTTTGATGCAGAGTGCTACTTGGCATAATTTCAATGTAATTCTTCTTAATTGTGGATGAATATTCAGATCCGAAAGATTCAAGACAATATTTCATATTGACATAAAAATAATAATACTTCAAGCATACTAACAAAGCAATTATGTCTTCTCAAAATAGCATGGCCAAAGAAAGTTATCCCTACAAAATCATATAGTCTGGATATACTCTATCTTCACCACACAAAGTATTTAAATCATGCACAACCCCGATGACAAGCCAAGCAATTGTTTCATACTTTTGATATTCTAAAAAAAATCGATCTTCACGCAATACATGAGCATGAGCCATGGATATAGCACTATAAGTGGAATAGAATGGTGGTTGTGGAGAAGACAAAAAGAGGGGAAGATAGTCTCACATCAACTAGGCGTATCAACGGGCTATGGAGATGCCCATCAATAGATATCAATGTGAGTGAGTAGGGATTGCCATGCAACGGATGCACTAGAGCTATAAGTATATGAAAGCTCAACAAAAGAAACTAAGTTGGTGTGCATCCAACTCGCTTGCTCACGAAGACCTAGGGCATTTTGAGGAAGCTCATCATTGGAATATACAAGCCAAGTTCTATAATGAAAATTCCCACTAGTATATGAAAGTGATATCATAGTAGACCCTCTATCATGAAGATCATGGTGCTACTTTAAGCACAAGTGTGGTAAAAGGAGAGTAGCATTGTCCCTTCTCTCTTTTTCTCTCATTTTTTTTGTTTTTTTGGGCCTTCTCTTTTTTTGGCCTCTTTTTTCTCCCCTTTTTTTTATTTTTCGTCCGGAGTCTCATCCCGACTTGTGCGGGAATCATAGTCTCCATCATCCTTTCCTCATCGGGACAATGCTCTAATAATGATGATCATCACACTTTTATTTACTTACAACTCAAGAATTACAACTCGATACTTAGAACAAAATATGACTCTATATGAATGCCTCCGACGGTGTACCGGGATGTGCAATGAATCAAGAGTGACATGTATGAAAGAATTATGAACGGTGGCTTTGCCACAAATACAATATCAACTAGATGATCATGCAAAGCAATATGAAAATGATGGAGCATGTCATAATAAACAGAATGGTGGAAAGTTGCATGGCAATATATCTCGGAATGGCTATGGAAATGCCATAATAGGTAGGTATTGTGGCTATTTTGAGGAAGGTATATGGTGGGTGTATGATACCGGCGAAAAGTGCGCGGTATTAGAGAGGCTAGCAATGGTGGAAGGGTGAAAAGTGCGTATAATCCATGGACTCAACATTAGTCATAAAGAACTCATATAGTTATTGCAAAAATCTACAAGTTAACAAAGCAGAGTATTACACGCATGCTCCTAGGGGGATAGATTGGTAGGAAAAGACCATCGCTCGTCCCCGACCGCCACTCATAAGGAAGACAATCAATAAATAAATCAAGCTCCGACTTCATCACATAACGGTTCACCGTACATGCATGCTACGGAAATCACAAACTTTAACACAAGTATTTCTCAAATTCACAACTACTCAACTAGCATGACTCTAATATCACCATCTTCATATCTCAAAACAATTATGAAGTATCAAACTTCTCATAGTATTCAACACACTCATAAGAATTCTTACAAATCTTTTATGCTTAGCATATTAGGATTATTTAAGCAAACTACCATGCTATTTAATACTCTCAAAATAATCTAAGTGAAGCATGAGAGTTCATCTATTTCTTCAAAATAAAACTACCACCATGCTCTAAAAGATATAAGTGAAGCAGTAGAGCAAACAACAAACTACTCTGAAAGACATAAGTGAAGATCAATGAGTAGTCGAATAATTATGCAACTATGTGAAGACTCTCTCTCATTTAAGAATTTAACATCTTGGTATTTTATTAAAACAGAAAGCAAAAAAAAATAAAATAAAATGACGCTCCAAGCAAAACACATATCATGTGGTTAATAAAAAAATAGCTCCAAGTAAAGTTACCGATGATCGAAGACGAAAGGGGGGATGACTACCGAGGCATCCCCAAGCTTAGACGCTTGGTTATCCTTGAATATTACCTTGGGGTGCCTTGGTCATCCCCAAGCTTAGGCTCTTGCCACTCCTTATTCCATAGTCCATCGAATCTTTACCCAAAACTAGAAAACTTCACAACACAAAACTTAATAGAAAACTCGTAAGCTCCGTTAGCGAAAGAAAACAAAACACCACTTCAAGGTACTGTAATGAACTCATTATATATTTGTATTGGTGTTAAACCTACTGTATTCCAACTTCTCTATGGTTTATAAACTATTTTACTAGCCATAGATTCATCAAAATAAGCAAACAACACAAGAAAACAGAATCTGTCAAAAACAGAACAGTCTGTAGTAATCTGTAACTAACGCAAACTTCTGGAACTCCGAAAATTCTAAAATAAATTGGTGGACCTAAGGAATTTGTCTAGTAATAATCTGCAAAAATAATCAACTGAATATCACTCTCCAGTAAAAAGTTCTAGCTAATCTCGTGAGCGCTAAAGTTTCTGTTTTTTACAGCATGATCATAAAGACTTCACCCAAGTCTTCCCAAAGGTTCTACTTGGCACAAACACTAATTAAAACATAAAACCACATCTAACAAGAGGCTAGATGAATTATTTATTACTGAACAGGAGCAAAAAGCAAGAAACTAAAATAAAGTTGGGTTGCCTCCCAACAAGCGCTATCGTTTAACGCCCCTAGCTAGGCATGATGATTTCAATGATGCTCATATAAAAGATAAGAATTGAAACATAAAGAGAGCATCATGAACAATATTAATAGCACATTTAAGTCTAACCCACTTCCTATGCATAGGGATTTTGTGAGAAAACAACTTATGGGAACAAGAATCAACTTGCATAGAAAGGTAAAACAAGCATAACTTCAAAACTTTAAGCACATAGAGAGGAAACTTGATATTATTGCAATTCCTACAAGCATACATTCCTCCCTCATAATAATTTTCAGTAGCATCATTAATGAAGTCAACAATATAACCAGCACCTAAAGCATTCTTTTTCATGATCTACTTGCATATAAATTTTACTACTCTCCACATAAGCAAATTTATTCTCATTCGGAATAGTGGGAGTATCATAAGAGACTTGAATACTATAAATTGTTTCCACATTAAAGGAGTAATGTTCAGAGAAAGGGTACTCATAATCATAACAAGTTTTATAAATATAATCATCACTACTCTTTATAGCATAAGTTTTATCACAATAATCATCATAAGTAGCAACTTTGTTCTCATCATAATCGATTGAAACCTCTTCCGAAATAGTGGATACATCACTAAATAAAGTCATGACCTCTCCAAATCCACTTTCATAAATTTTATAAGATTCAACATCCTCCAAAATAGTGGGATCATTACTTCCTAAAGTTCACACTCTTCCAAACCCACTTTCATCAATATAATCATCATAGGTAGAAGGCATGCTATTATCATAACAACTTTGCATATCAAAACTTGGGAGGCTAAAAATATCATCATTATTAAACATAGCATCCCCAATCTTGGGACAAACATTAATTGCAGCAAATATATTCTCAAATATATCATCCTCATCAAACATAGCTTCCCCAAGCTTAGGCCTTTTCATATCATAAGCATAATCACTCTCATCATTAATAATATGGATAGCACCAATAGTATAGCAATTATCATATTCTTCCAAGCAAGTGCCAAAAAGATTTTCAAGATCATAAGGAGCATCATTATTTTCCCAATCATAATCATCACAACAAGCAATAGGCATAACGAGATCATCATCAAGTGTATCATCTTCCACAATTATTTTTGATTCATTTTCATGAGGCACAACAATAATAGGAGCAACATTATTTGGGAGGGATACCTTTTTACCTCTCTTCCTTTTTATTTTCTTCTTTTTCACCTCATGTGTGGGTTCAATCCTCTTTTTGGAGCTCCTTATTGATGAGATTAGTTGAATAGAAGGCTCCTCCTCGTTACCTGATTCATCATAAGAAATAATAGGAGGATATTGGGAAGTCTCTTCCCTTTCGTTAGTATTCTCTTCATCCTCTATTTGTTTTCTTTTCTTTATGTAATTGGCAATATAAGGATTTTCAATGCAATTCACCGCACCATACATATAAATTTCTTCTAGATCAACATCGAGGAATTTCTTGAGGTTATATTCTGGAATATGCTTAGTTTTACATTTCAATTCTTCATAACCCAAGAGCAAACTAAGTTCATTATGATGCGCAAGGGAAATCAAGTCATCACAATTTTTGGACATGATTCGATCATGAAACAATTTGCAATTGATATTTAAATGACCATGCTCATTGCAAAACTAACAAGTACGGCTAAGATATCTTAAATTTTCAGCACTAACTTCTAGCCTTTCTTGCAACCATTTAGTTTCTAAATGCTTATGCCTCTTGCAATATCTATCTTATCTATTTGGTGTGTACTTGCAAACCCAATACACTTCACAAAAATTGACATGTTTATAGGAGACATTTTCATCATAACTAGTGCAATCATCATTAGTACCATGGATATTCAAGGAGTTCATACTAACAACATTGCAATCATGCTCATCATTCAAATATTTAGTGCCAAACATTTTAATGCATTCTTCTTCTAACACTTTGGCACAATTTTCCTTTCCATCATACTCACGAAAGATATTAAAAAGATGAAGCGTATGAGACAAACTCAATTCCATTTTTTTGTAGTTTTCTTTCATAAACTAAACTATCGCTAAAACAAGAAACAAAAAGATTCGATTGCAAGATCTAAAGATATACCTTCAAGCACTAACCTCCCTGGCAACGGCGCCAGAAAAGAGCTTGATGTCTTCTACACAACCTTCTTCTTGTAGACGTTGTTGGGCTTCCAAGTGCAGAGGTTTGTAGGACAGTAGCAAATTTCCCTCAAGTGGATGACCTAAGGTTTATCAACCCGTGGGAGGCGTAGGATGAAGATGGTCTCTCTCAAACAACCCTGCAACCAAATAACAAAGAGTCTCTTGTGTCCCCAACACACCCAATACAATGGTAAATTGTATAGGTGCACTAGTTCGGCGAAGAGATGGTGATACAAGTGCAATATGGATGGTAGATATAGGTTTTTGTAAACTGAAAATATAAAAACAGCAAGGTAACAAGCGGTAAAAGTGAGCGTAAACGGTATTGCAATGCTAGTAAACAAGGCCTAGGGTTCATAGTTCCACTAGTGCAAGTTATCTCAACAATAATAACATAATTGGATCATATATCTATCCCTCGACATGCAACAAAGAGTCACTCCAAAGTCACTAATAGCCGAGAACAAACAAAGATATTATGGTAGGGTACGAAACCACCTCAAAGTTATTCTTTCCAATCAATCCGTTGGGCTATTCCCATAAGTGTCACAAACATCCCTAGAGTTCGTACCAGAATAACACCTTAAGACACACATCAACCAAAACCCTAATGTCACCTAGATACTCCAATGTCACCTCAAGTATCCGTGGGTATGATTACACAATATGAATCACACAATCTCAAATTCATCTATTCAACCAACACATAGAACCTCAAAGAGTACCCCAAAATTTCTACCGGAGAATCACGACGAAAACATGTGCCAACCCCTATGCATAGCTTCATGGGCAGAACCCACAAGTTGATCACCAAAACATACATCAAGTGAAACACATGATATCTATCGGAGTAATGGGCCACGAGTAGGATAACCCGAGGCCTAGACCCTTTCAAGGCATCGGGGCTGACTGCGCCCCTTGAGACGTCAAGATGAAGAGCCGCCTTCTGGAGGCCGGCTGGAGGAACAGCTGACTGCCCGTATGCGGCCGATATCTGGAGGCGAGGTCAAGACAAGCCGACTCCTACCTGGCGGCTTCCATAGAAGCCGGCCACGGGGAGTCGGCCCACGGCACCAACCAAGCCCATGCCCTCATCAAGGGGGACATGACGGGGAGTGGCTACAGTGAAGCCCACTCCCTCCCCTTTCCAGAGGCTGGCGTGGCCACAGTGCGCTGCACCAGCGGAGATCTCCGTCCGGCGCGGCACTGTTGCCATGCCGTCCCTGACATCAGCACTAGTGGGCGGAGTCCTGCACCCACGACGGCCTGTCAGTACGGCCCCAGGATGATGGGCCCTACCAGACAGCGAGAGTCCAGAAGACGGCAAGAGCACTACCATCGGACCCGATGGGAGTCGGCCCCCGGGAGTCGGCCTGACCCTCCCACGGGTCCCATGCGCCATTAACCAAATGAGACGGCAAGTGGCTACAGTAATCGCCCGCCAGGCGGCGGGGCTGTAGCCACGACCCCATGACCGAGCCTGCGTCATTAGAAGCATGGCTACAGTAATCAGCAGCCAGCAAGACTCGCAAGCGGCGGGTACGGCCTGTCGGTTCTGTTCCGGACCAGTCGGCGGGCCCCAACAGTCGGTGAAGAAGCCAGCGGCCGAAGAGACTGACGGCTGGGCCCTGCGCCCAGCCGGGTTACCATTGTACCCCTGGGGGGTAGGCCTATATAAACCCCCAGGGCACCCATGCAAAGGGTTCCAACCCATTTAGTACTAGACCAGATCATATAGGAAGGAGAGAGCTAGCCTTGCCTTCTCCTACCTCTAGCATACAACTCGAGGAGCAACCTTGTATTCACTTTGCCTTAGTGATCATGCGGAGACCCCGCAGAGCAGGACTAGGGGTGTTATCTCCTAGGAGAGCCCCGAACCTGGGTAAAGTACGCCGGCGTTCAGGTCTACGCCTCATCAAGCTTCCGGGCACCGGCGACGTTCTACTCGCTCCCACCATGATAAAACATCCATTGGCATATGTCGCACCCAACCCCCAACATTTGGCGCCCACCATGGGGCGAGGTGTACCATCGTCCGAAGACCTGTTCTGGACAGGAACCCTTTTCCTCCCTGGCGAGTGCAACCAGCCCGGCACGCCAGACGGAGTCTGCGCCAACGCGCTGCCTGGCGCGGAAGTCGCCTGCGTGACCAGTTGCCTCGCCGATCTTGTTGGCGAGGTTCGCCTCTCCGACGAGCCCACATCCAACGCGGGCACAGGCGGCCCCAAGAGCCTCCTCGCGGGCCTCCTTGATCAACTCCACGTCGCCTGCGAGCCAGCTGTGGACCTGGAGTCTGTAGGCTCCACCGACCCGATGCTGGTCGACTCCGACACCGCGTCGCTTGATGCGTTCCCCACCAATGTGGTGGTCTACGAGGAGCCGCTCCCTCGCACGGAGAGCGATGGAAGCACCATCATGGAGGTGCTTGTCATCGGCCATGGCGAGCACTCCGGCGGAGGTGCTCATGACCCGCTCGACGCGGCGCTGCAAGACCTGACTGCGCCCATTCCCGAAGACGCCGACGCCAAGACGATGGAGGCACGCTGCCTTCAGCTTGTCGAAGGCACCAAGAAGCTGGCCAGCATGAGACGCCTATTAGAGGCCTACCAGCGCGAGATGGACCGCGCTGTGGGCGGCACGCCGGCTCTAGCTGGGCCTAGCCACCTTGGCACGGTCCAGCATCACGGCGTGGCCATCGCCAACCTGTTCGAGGCAAATTGCCCCGTTTACGCCACGCCTGCGGAGAATATCCGAGCTGCCCAGGCGGCGGCGGACGAGCTGGACAAATTCGAGGGCGAAGAACGTCGCCTGATGATGGAGCGCGTCCAGCGGCTCCTCGACGCGGCCGCCGAGCAGAACGAGGCCGGCTGCCGCACTGATGCGCCACAACGGCGAAACGACGATCTGCCTCCCCGCCGAGAACATGGCATGACATCTCAGACGCCGACTTGCGGCGTCCGCGGAAGAAGAGACAAGGATCTGGCTGCCAGCCGCAGTCAGACTCGCCGCCTGCTGATCACCCGACACTCGGCGACCGCCTTGGCCGCCGAGAAGGAGTCGGAGAGAATGACGCTCGCCACCGGATCGACCGTCTTCACCGATCCCTAGCGCTAGAAGAAGAAGATGAGCTGGGTCCGCCGTGTTTTGGCCCCTGCATTCACGACGATCCCTTTCCCAAAGGGTTCACGCTCCCAAGAGGTACGCCCAAGTACACCGGCTCTGTGAAGCTGGAAGGCTGGCTGGTCGACTACTCCACAGCCGTCATCATAGCAAACGGCAACAAGCGTGTTGTCGTAAAATACGTTCCGCTCATGCTCCAGGGCACAACCCGGACATGGCTGAACATCTTGAAGCCCCGCATCATGAACAGCTGGGTCGACTTCACCGACGCCTTCGTCCGCAACTTCACCAGCACGTATAAGCGGCCGCCCAAGCCTCGCCAGCTTTTCTTGTGCGTGCAAGGCCCCAACGAATCAACTCGCGACTACCTCACGCTCTGGGCCGAGCTCCGTAACTCCTGCGAGGGCGTGCACAAGGTGCAGGCGATTGAGTACTTCACCATGGGGTGCCGAGAAGGCACCCTCCTCAAGCACAAGCTTCTCTGCGATGAGCCGGAGACCCTCGACGAGCTGCTGATCATAGCAGACAAATATGCCATGGCCGACTCCTCCATGAAGGCAGAGATCCAAGTTAGTGTGACTGGCAAAGTGGCTCCGCAGGCTCCTCGAACCCCAGTTGGAGACGCCAGTCGGCGTCAACAGCAGAACGACCACAAGCGCAAGGCCCCACAACCGGCTTCCACCAGCCGGCAGGTGGCAATAGTCGAAGACCAGCAGCCAGAAGGGCAGCCTCCGACCAAACGTCAGAAGGGCGGCAAGCCCAACTGGTTGCCGGCTTTCTCATATGAGCAGACTTTGGATGCTCCTTGCAAATTCCGTAGTGGTGCGAAGCCGTCCAAGCACACCACTCGGAAGTGCCACTGGCTCACCAGGATCGCCAAGGGAGACGGCCTCTTGCCTCCCCCGCCTGCTGGGCAGCCGCCTCCTCCTCCGCCCCAGCAGCCGGCGGTCAGACCAGTCGGCGCTATACAAGATGAGTACCCAGAAGAGCATGGAGCCTACGTCGTGTTCACTAGCGTGGTCGATGATCAACGCAGCAGGCGGCTGCAGCAGCAAGAAGTGAATGCAATAGCATCAGAGACACCAGAGTTCATGCATTGGGCCGAGAAGCCCATTAGCTGGAGCAGAGCTGATCACCCGGAAGTAATGCCCAAACCCGGCTCCTATGCCTTGGTTTTGGACGCCACCTTTGCCACGGACAGGCGAGCTGCTCGTTTCTCCCGAGTCCTAATAGACTGCAGTAGCAGCATCAACATCCTATACAAGGATACCATGGAGAAATTAGGAATCAGACAGAGGCAGCTTCAGTCCAGCCGGACAGTATTCCATGGCATAGTTCATGGCCTTTCCTTCTCACCAATCGGCAAGATCCTGATAGACGTCCTCTTCGGAGACAAAGATCACTTCCGCCGAGAGTCAGTTTGGTTTGAGGTGGTGGACCTTGAGAGCCCATACCATGCGTTACTTGGCTAGCCTTCCCTGGCCAAGTTCATGGCTGTCCCCCACTATGCCTACCTCAAGATGAAGATGCCGAGTTCCAAGGGGATTATGACCATAGCTAGCGACCACAAGAAGTCGTCCGCGTGCGTAGCAGAGAGCAGTCGGCTGGCCGAGTCCCTCGTGATTGCAACTGAGAAGCGGCTCCTTGACCGGGTTGTGGCGATGGCTAGCAAGCAGCCAGAGATATCGCCCGATCCCAAGGAATCGGAAACCGAGGGCTCGTTCAAGCTGGCTAAAGAAACGAAGAAGATACCCTTGGACCCGGAGCACCCGGAGAGGTACGCTGTCATAGGTGCAAACCTCGACAGCAAATAGGAAGGCAAGCTCGTCGATTTACTCCGTGAGAATCGGCACATCTTTGCATGGTCCCCCAAAGACTTGCCAGGTGTTCCGACAGATTTCGCCGAGCACAAGTTACATGTCCGATCTGATGCCAAACCAGTCAGGCAGCCCTTGCGCCGCCTGTCAGAAGAGAAGGGAAGAGTTGTTGGGGAAGAGATAGCCCGGCTGCTGGCAGCAGGCTTCATCATGGAGGTGTTCTTTCTAGAATGGCTAGCCAACCCGGTGTCGTGGTTCTAAGTCTGACAGTAGTGTAGGGGGGTTTAGTATGGAGAGGCTAGATCTTAGCTATGTAGAAGCTGTAAACACGCAAAGATGTACGAGTTCAGGCCCTTCTCAGAGGAAGTAAAAGCCCTACGTCTCGGTGCCCGGAGGCGGTCGACTGGATTATAAGTGTGAGAATGACAGGGGTGCGAACCCTTGATACTGAGGTGGGGGGTGGCTTATATAGAGTTCGCCAGCCCTCTCCTGCCCTCAGTAATGCAGGGTTTAAGGTACATTAAGGTCGAGCGTTACAGATAACGCCTCTAATAAAGTGCTATGATGACCATAAAGACTACTTAATGACCGACCGTTTGCCTATGGAGTGACTTTAGATCTCCTGGCAGTCGAGTGGTTGGCTTCGTGGTCGAGTGGTAGCTTCTTGGTCGAGTGTCTTGAACCCGTCGAGTGGGTACCTTCAAGTCGATTGAAAGGTGACTTCTTCTAAGGATGTCCTTGGGCAAGGCTCTTAGGACAGGTCCGTGCCCCTACCCCAGGTACATGGCTTCATCATTAGCCCCCGAATGGATCGAGGTTAGAGTGGCGAAAGGGTTGGAGATCTTTCCGACTGGTTCTTTGTGCTACATGAGTGCCTTATTTTGGATCAATCGTCACGGATGACGTCATCAACCTTTTCCAGTTGCCTTGATCCATTCTAGGCCCTTCGTCGAGTGAATTCCCTTGTCTGTGACATTCCGAATGATGGTGTGAAAGGGATCTTCTGCCTGACGATTTGTTCTGCAACCCGCGGATTTCGCGGGATTTGAATTTCGGGAAGCGCGCGGGACGGGAGCGGCCGCGATAATCGGACGTGATAAGACGGAAGCTCCTCGATTTCTGCGGCACCTTTTTCGCCGCATACTGCACGTGCGTCTGCTGCGGGATTTGACGGGATAGCTTGGGCCTACCGGTCAGCCACTCGGAAGCGACCTCTTATAAACCACCGGCTCAGGATTTCCGAACAGTGTGCTCTTTCTTCCCTTTCTCCCTTCGCAAGGACCTCCACCATCTCCGTTTCCACCTTAGCGCCGCAAGCCCATTCAAGATTTGCCGGTGACGATGGGGAAGGACAAGACGTCCGCTCTGGAGCGCGTGAAGAAGGCGGCGGCCCAGGGGAAAGGGAAGAAGTCCGCTCGGGGCGGATCTTCCTCAAGGACTGCCCTGCCCAGAGGCTGGATCCAGGGCGACTGGATGCCGACGGTGATTCGGCAGGAAGATCTCGATGATATGGTTGAGGGAGGGGTCATTCCCCACGAAGCTGCGCGTCTCCTGGGGAAGGAAGTCGAGCCCCAACCTCTTGATGGTGAGTGTGTCCTCCTCGCCACCCACATCGATCGCGGGTTTTCTCAGCCGCCTCATCCTTTTTTCCGGAGCTTTCTGAACTTCTTCGGAGCGCACTCCACCACTTCACTCCCAATTCCGTCGTGTATCTCGCTGCTTTCATTTCCTTGTGTGAGGGTTTCTTGGGTTGCCGCCCCCATTGGGGACTCTTTAAGCACATCTTCACTTGCCATTCTCAATCGGTCAAAAAGGCCAAGTCGAGTGACGAAAGGACGCAGGTGATCCAGCTGTGCGGGGGCCTGGTGATCCAGACGAGGGGAAAAAGCTCGTTTCCATCCATCACTTTCCCTGAGTCGGTCCGTGGTTGGCATGCGACCTGGTTTTACTGCAAAGACCAGGCGACCCCGGGTCAGTCGACTGGACTTCCCCCTTTCTCTCTGGAACGAGCCCAAAAGCCTGCTTCTCTGAAAGTGACGCCAGAAGAAAAGGCCCAAGTCAAAGTGCTGGTTGGTCGAGTGGTTCAGCTTGTCCGCGACGGCGTGACTGGCATGGACTTGCTGGAGGTCTTCCTTAGGAGGCGCATCCAGCCGCTCCAGGCTCGCGATCATCTGATGTGGTTGTATTCGGGTCTTGAAGAAACCACTCGGATCCACCCGGAGGAGGTCACTGATGAGATGCTAGAAGGATGACTGTCGAGCATCACAGGAAACAAGGACAATCCCCGAGGAGCCAGGAGGGTTCCTCCACTCGACAACACATACGAAGTGGACCAGGTCTAACCTTATGCACCTGACTGAGATCTTGCTTTCTTCATTGGTCTTCTTTGAATTGGTCGACTGACTTTTGTTTTGTCTGTTGTTTCCCAGGAAACTACTGAGATGTACTCGACGCCCAACGGGGCACAGGAGCCGACTGAGGAAGGGGAGGCGAGTGGGGGTGAAAGCGGAGAAGAACACGGTGAGTGGGAATCCGATGGCAAAGGGGAGGGAGACGACGACGTCGACTCCAGCAAGGAGGAGGAGGAGGAAGTTGAACCCCCCGCTCGGAGAGGCGATCCAATCTTACGCACGATCCCGCGAGGGAACGTGGTAAGGCGACTGCTCCTGTTGGGCAGTCGTCGAAACGCCCTCGGACCTCTTCTCCTACGCCTACTGAGAAGGCTCCCAAGCACCCACGCGCGACGCCCTCCAAGCTGCCCAAGGCTCTACCCAAGATGAAGATGACTGTCCCCACCATTTCTGGGTAATTAATAATACTTGTTTTCCTTTGTCGACTGTGGACGGATCCTTGGTCGATTCATTGAGCCAACTGACTGACTTCCGAAATTTGTAGTGCTGCTACTTCTGAGGTCTCCGCCAAGGGCGATGACCAGGAGATGGAGGATGCTGTTACTTCCAACCCTGGTACGATCACTGATGTTCTGCCTTTAGTCGACTGGATATTATTTGTAACTCTGGTCGATTGACTTTTGCTTGTAGCTCCTCCTAATGTTATTAACCTCCCGGATGACGACGACGACGTGCCGCTGAGGGCGAGAAGGAACAAGAAGGTGTTGGCTAGCAAGACCCCCCAAACTGCTCCAGCGTCTAAAGCTGTGGCTCGGGATGGTGGCGATACTACTCAGGCTTCTGTGACTTTCGCTGCCCCTCTGACAAGTGTGCGGCCTTCGGCGTCGACTACGAATCCGTCGTCACTTTTCGCCACATATCCTGTCCCTGAGGACCAAGTGGGTGCCGCAAAAGAGGCTATACGTCAGGCGGGGATCATGATGGAACAAGTGAAGGTGGCTCTGGATGCCAGCGAAGCAGCTTATGACGCGAGTTCAGCTCTTCAGAGAAACGTCCAGGTCAGTCGACTGAACACTTGGTCTGTTGCAATATGCTGTTCGAAGAATCTCTTTTCCGAAGATCTTTATATCTGTACACCCACTGGGTGTGTCTGTCAACCTTTGGTCGAGTGGGGGCACGCTAAGTGCACCCACTGGGTGTAGTCCCCGAGACTAATGTGGACTGCTGGCAGTCGACTGTAGTCTTTATATTGCGTTGCTGCATTTGTACTTCTTCACTCGGTCTGGTCGGGCCATGTCGAATGGAACTGTATGCGGTCGACTGCGGGCAGTCGACTTTTTTTGGTCGAACTAGTGGGAGCACGCTGAGTGCACCCACTGGGTGTAGTCCCCGAGACTGCTGTCGAATGTTTTGATTCGGCTATAGTCTTAGAAACGCTACTATTGTCTCTTGGTTACTCGGAAGCAACCTATCCTTGACGTTTGTTGACTGGTTTCTTCGTAGAAATCTTGCGAACTTGCGGCTCGCTTCACTGAGTTGAAGGACCAACAGATCCAGCTCAACCTTGACTTAAAACTTGCTCAAGAGAACTTGCAGAAGGCTCGAGAAGAGGCAAAAGGTATGGCTGGTGAGGTCTACCATTCTTGACGAGTGACTTTTTCCTTTTTGCCAATCCTAGATGTTGATCGCACTCGACGTGCCGCAGATCAACTGGAGGAAGATCTAAAGAAGAAGGATCAAGATCTTGCCGCAGCGCAGAAGGAGGCCTTGAACAAAACAAAGCTTGCTGAAGAAAAGCTGGCTTCGGTCTCTACTCTTGAATAGGAGAACTCCAGACTGAAAGCTGCTCTCGACGCAGCTAATAAGGAGGTCAGCCGACTGAAGAACGACAATATTGCTCTGAATGACAAGGCAGGCGAACTGGCAGGGAAGAAGAAAGATCTTGAGGTTTATCTCGGGGGACTTGCCAAGAAGTTGTTCATCGTGCTCGAAGGTACCAATTTTCACCCGACTGGCTTGCAGTAACCAAACTCGTGTAGATCCGCTGCCTTATACTTGAATTGTCATTTGTAGAATTCTGCCAGAACTTTGAAGAGGAGACCAATCGACTGGAGCCAAGCTTGGACCCCGCCAATTCACTCGTGAAGGACGAGGCAGCTATGAATGTGCTCCGCCTGGAATCCCGCATTGCCAGCGTGGTTGATTATCTGGCTCGACTGAAGGTTGCAGTGTCGCAGATCGACACGTCCCTCTGGCCCAGGGCGACGTTTTCGAATGATCTCGAGTCCCTGATGACTCGACTGAACGACGTCCCTAGTCGAGTGACAGAATGGAAGAAGTCCTCTGCGAGGTGTGGCGCTGATGTTGCCCTGTCTCTGGTTCGCGTCCACTGTAAGGAGGTGCGAGAGGAGAAGTTGGCTGCCATTCAGGTTGCCAATACCAGGAAGCTCAGCTTTGAAGACTTCATGGAGACTTTCATTGCTGCTGCCACTCATATTGCAGACGGGATCGACTTGGATGAGTTCGTTGCCCCTTCCAGTCCTCCGCCGGAGGAGTAAAAAACTGTTATGCTTCACTTTAAATTTGCCTCGGAATGCCGAGTGGATTCTGTAATCGTTAAACTCTATCGAGCCGAGGGCTCGAGTACTTTGATCTGAGGTCTGGGACCTTTGGGTCTTATCCGAACTTGATTTACCATTGGATATCTTCATAAATTATATGTCGAGTGGAACTTGATCTTCACTCGAAATAACTCTGTATTTGTGGTGCAGCGCCGAAGGAAAAAGGTAACGGTCGATTCGCATCGTGCCGTCCTTGCGGGTCGGGACGTGACCCGTACTTAGGCGAGCGCTGGGCTGCAGCTAAGCCCCCGAGCGGGAGGTTTGCTCTCCACCCGGTAGGATTTTAAACACCTAGGTGAGCACTGGGCTGCAGCTAAGCCCCCGAGTGGGAGATTTGCTCCCCACTCGGTAGGTTTTTTATATACTTAGGCGAGTGCTTGGACTGCAGCTAAGCCTCCGAGTGGGAGGTTTGATCTCCACTCGGTAGGATTTTAAACACTTAGGCGAGCACTGGGCTGCAGCTAAGCCCCCGAGTGGGAGTCTGGCTCGCCACTCGGTAGGATTTCAGACACTTAGGCGAGCACTGGGCTGTAGCTAAGCCCCCGAGTGGGAGGTTTGCTCTCCACTCGGTAGGATTTTTATATACTTAGGCGAGTGCTTGGACTGCAGCTAAGCCTCCGAGAGGGAGGTTTGCTCTCCACTCGGTAGGATTTTAAACACTTAGGCGAGCACTGGGCTGCAGCTAAGCCCCCGAGTGGGAGTCTGGCTCGCCACTCGGTAGGATTTCAGACACTTAGGCGAGCACTAGGCTGCAGCTAACCCCCCGAGTGGGAGTCTGCCTCGCCACTCGGTAGGATTTTTTTTGCAAACTTAGGCGAAACGGATTCGCAGCTAAGCCACCCACTGGGGGATTTCGTACCCAAACAAAAGTGACAGCAAATACAGGAAGAACTAGAACACTCTTTCCTTTGATAAACATAAACTACAGAAGTTTTTCTTATTACATCTCATCCGAGTGAGAATTCAAGTGTAAAATGGGCGGAGTAGTTCCGCATTCCAAGCTCGCGGCTCGTCGATCCGGCGATCAACGTTGTAGAGATGATATGCTCCATTGTGGAGGACTCTGGTGACGATGAAGGGACCTTCCCAAGTAGGAGCAAGTTTGTGTTGTTTCTGTTGATCCACTCGAAGGACCAAATCTCCTTCTTGGAAGGCTCGACTCTTTACATTTCTGGCATGGAATCGACGCAAGTCTTGCTGATAGATGGTCGATCTGATCATAGCCATTTCCCTTTCCTCCTCTAGGAGGTCGACTGCATCTTGCCGGGCTTGCTCTGCTTCGTCTTCATTATAAAGCTCGACTCTAGGTGCATTGTGAAGTAGATCACTCGGTAGGACGGCTTCGGCTCCGTAAACCAGAAAGAACGGCGTTCTCCCAGTCGACCGGTTCGGGGTGGTCCTCAGCCCCCACAAAACTAACGGAAGCTCGTCGACCCAAGCGCCTGCTGCGTGTTTGAGATCACGCATTAATCGAGGCTTCAGTCCTTTGAGAATCAGACCATTTGCTCTTTCAGCTTGTCCATTCGACTGGGGATGCGCGACCGACGCGTAGTCAACTCGCGTGCCTTGAGAGACGCAAAAAGCTCTGAACTTGTCTGAATCGAAGTTTGACCCATTTTCAGTGATGATGTTATGCGGGACTCCATATCTGACTATTAACTCCCTGATGAAACTGATCGCAATGCAAGCATCAAGATTCTTGATAGGTTTGGCCTCAATCCATTTGGTAAACCTGTCGACTGCCACAAGCACGTGTGTGAATCCGCTCCTGCCTGTTCTCAGTGGTCCAACCATGTCCAGTCCCCAAACAGCGAAGGGCCAGACGAGTGGAATGGTCTTGAGGGCTGATGCTGGCTTGTGCGACATGTTGGAGTAGAACTGGCAGCCTTCACACTTGTCAACTATCTCCTTCGCCATTTCATTTGCTCTGGGCCAGTAAAAACCCGCTCGGTATGCTTTAGCCACAACGGTCCGAGAGGACACATGGTGACCACAGGTCCCCGAGTGGATATCATCAAGGATTATCTGACCTTCTTTTGGCGTTATGCACTTCTGGCCGATTCCAGTTGCGCTTTCTCTGTACAACTGCCCCTTTATGACTGTGAAGGCTTTGGATCGACGGACGATCTGTCGAGCCTCTTCCTCATCTTTTGGGAGTTCTTTCCACAAGATATAAGCAATGTATGGTACTATCCAGTCGGGAGTGATTGCTAAGACTTTCATGATTAGGTCGACCACAACAGGAATTTCAACTTCAGTCGGATCTGTGGCACTTTTCGACTGCGGGGGTTCCTCTGTAAAAGGATCCTCCTGGACTGATGGCGAGTGGATGTGCTCCAAGAACACATTGCTAGGAATGGCTTCTCTCTTGGAGCCTATCTTTGCCAAATCATCAGTTGCTTGATTTTTCAGTCAAGGGATGTGGTGAAGCTCTAACCCCTCGAACTTCTTTTCCAGCTTTCTTACTGCGTTGCAGTAGCCAGTCATAGCTGGGCTTCTGACGTCCCACTCCTTCATCACCTGATTAACCACCAAATCTGAGTCGCCATAGACCATGAGGCAACGGACACCGAGTGAAATGGCCATGCGCAACCCATACAGAAGTGCTTCATATTCTGCTTCATTGTTGGAGGAATCGAAGTGAATCTGGAGAACGTAGCTGAGCTTATCTCCTCGGGGGGAGACCAGTACTACCCCAGCACCGGAACCATTCAGCATCTTAGATCCATCAAAGAACATGGTCCAGTGCTCCGAGTGAACTTGAGTCGGAAGTTGCTGTTCAATCCACTTGGCAACGAAATCTGTGATAGCTTGGGACTTGATAGCCTTCTTTGCTTCGAACTTGATATCTAAGGGAAGGAGTTCAATTGCCCACTTCGCCACTCGACCAGTTGCATCTCTGTTGTGCAAAATCTCTGACAGTGGAGCGTCGCTGACGACTGTAATGGAATGGTCGGAGAAGTAGTGTGCAACCTTCTTCGTGGTCATGTAAATACCATATACAAGCTTCTGGTAATGGGGATATCTTTGCTTCGAAGGAGTCAAAACTTCAGACACATAATATACTGGGTGCTGAACTCTGAAGGCCTTTCCTTCTTCTTCCCGCTCGACCGTAAGTACTGTACTGACAACTTGTCCCGTGGCCGCAATGTAAAGCAGCAGAGGCTCTTTACTGATTGGGGCAGCAAGCACCGGCTGGGTGGAGAGCAGAGCTTTGAGGTCTGCAAACGCTGCATCAGCTTCTGGAGTCCACTCGAATTTGTCAGATTTCTTCATCAGTCGGTAAAGAGGCAACGCCTTTTCACCGAGACGAGAAATGAATCGACTTAAAGCGGCCAAGCAACCTATAAGCTTCTGGACATCGTGCACACGCTCAGCGCGCTTCATCCGGAGTATGGTGCCAACTTTTTCAGGATTGGCGTCGATTCCTCGTTCGGAAACGAGAAAACCGAGTAACTTTCCACCTGGAACTCCGAATGTACACTTTGATGGATTGAGCTTGATATCATACCTCCTGAGGTTGGCAAAGGTTTCGGCAAGGTCAGTCAGTAGGTCGGAACCATTCCGTGACTTGACCACAATATCATCCATGTATGCTTCCACGTTCCGACTGATCTGAGTGAGTAAACACTTCTGAATCATCCTCATGAACGCGGCTCCAGCATTCTTGAGGCCGAAGGGCATGGTGACATAGCAGAAGCATCCGAATGGAGTGATGAAGGTTGTTTTGATCTTGTCAGGTCCATACAGACGGATCTGATGGTACCCTGAATAAGCGTCTAGGAAAGACAAACGCTCACACCCCGCGGTCGAGTCGACTATCTGGTCGATGCGGGGGAGAGGGAAATGATCTTTCGGGCAGGCCCGATTGATATGCTTGAAGTCGATGCACATGCGAAGCGACTTGTCCTTCTTGGGGACCATGACAACATTGACGAGCCACTCGGAGCGGTAAATCTCTCTGACGAACTCCACTGCTAGTAGCCGAGCCACCTCCTCGCCAATGGCTTTCCTCTTCTGGACGGCGGACCGTCGAAGATGTTCTTTCACAGGCTTAAATTTCAGGTCGACTCGCAGATGGTGCTTAGCCAGTTCCCTGGGAACTCCAGGCATGTCAGAGGGCTTCCATGCGAAGATGTCCCAGTTCTCACGGAGGAACTGGATGAGCGCTTCTTCCTATTTGGAGTCGAGCGTCGTTGAGATGTGAGTCGGAGCTGCACTGGGATCGGACGGGTGAATGTGAACTGGCTTCGTCTCGCCGGACGACTGAAATGCTGACTCTGAAGCAGGCTTCTTGGCTCGAAGCAATTCACTCGGATCTGAAGTCTTCTGATACTCCTGCAACTCGACCACTGCCATCTGGGCGTCAGCAATCTTTGAACCCTTCTGAAAACACTCTTCTGCTTTCTTCCGGTTGCCCGTAACAGTGATCACACCTCTAGGGCCAGGCATCTTCAGTTTGAGATAAATGTAACATGGTCGAGCCATGAAGCGTGCATAAGCTGGTCTGCCCAAAATAGCATGATAAGCACTTTGGAAGTCCACAACCTCGAATGTCAACTTTTCCTTGCGGTAATTCTTCGAATCACCAAAAACCACATCAAGAGCAATCTGGCCGAGTGACTCGGCTTTCTTCCCGGGAATGACTCCATGGAAGCTCATGTTACTGGTACTGAGCCTGGACATCGGAATGCCCATCCCTTTCAACGTTTCTACGTATAGAATGTTCAGGCTGTTGCCACCATCCATCAGGACTTTGGTCAGTCGAGTGCCTTCGACGACTGGGTCGACCATCAGCGCTTGCCTCCCGGGGGTGGCAATGTGTGTGGGGTGATCAGACTGGTCGAACGTGATGGCAGTCTGAGACCACTTCAGGTAGCTGGGTGTTGCCGGGGCAACCATATTTACTTCACGGTTAATGACTTTCAGTCGACTTTTGCTCTCGACATCAGCAAAAATCATCAAGGTGGAATTGACTTGGGGGTACCCGTCGTCACTATCTTCCTTTTCCTCAACTTTGTCTAACTCTTTTTCCTTGTCCTTGGACTGCTTGCCCTGGAACTGCTCAATCAGGAGCCGACACTGTCGAGTGGTATGCTTGGGGTAAATGAGTTTACCCTCTTCATCTTTCTTGGTGTGAATGTGACACGGCAGATCCAAAACATCGTTTCCGTCCTAATCTTTTACTTTCTTGGGGTTCCAGGGCCCCTTAGGTTTCCCCTTGAATTTTCCCTGGGTTACGGCCAGGGCCTCCCCAGGAGCGGCTGGCTCGGCCTTCCGCTTCTGCTTCCGACTGGAATTGCCTCCGGTTTCCTGGGCGACTGCTTTCTGCTTGCCACTCCGGAGTCGATCTTCATCTTCACCATTAGCGTATTTGGTGGCAATTTCCATCATCCGATTCAGAGACATTTCTCCGGTCCGACCGAATTTCAGGTTCAACTCTCTGTTCTTGACGCCTTGTTTAAAGGCATAAACTGCTTGATGATCTGGTACATTCTCAACTGTGTGATGCAGAGTGATCCACCTCTAGATGTAATCTCCCAGGGTTTCACTCGGCTTCTGCACGCAAGACCGCAATTCTGTAAGGCATGTCAGTCGTTTGCATGTTCCTTCGAAAGTCATGACAAACACTCGGGAGAGGTCCTCCCAAGTGTAGATGCTACTGGGTGCTAGCTGATTTAGCCACGCTCTGGCTGAGCCCTCTAACAAGAGAGGCAAATGCTTCATAGCCACCTCATTATTGCCGCCACCAATCTGGACAGCCACTCGGTAATCTTCGAGCCAAGTGCCAGGCTTAGACTCACCAGTGAACTTGCTGACTCCAGTCGCCAACCTGAAGTTGGGAGGAATCACTACGGCCCTGATGGCTCGACTGAAACACTCTGGCCCTGAAACATGTACTCTGCTGCTGGTAGGAGCATCTCTGTCATGTCCTTCTCTGTGAGCCCTGTTCCTGTCGACCAAACCTTGAACGAGGATGGACCTCGCGTCAAAGCCCGGTTCCCTAGGATCGACTGGAATCCTCCGCCCAACACTATGAGGACGTCTGTCATCCTGCTGTCGAGGCGCATATGACCCACTCCTCGGGGGAGGGGTTGGCACTCGACGTCGATCATCACGATCGAATCGATGGTCATACTGCTCGTTTCTTCTGTACTGATCTGGCCGGTCTTCACGCCCCTCACGCCTCGGGGGCGATCCTGGGCTGTGAGCCGACTGCACTGTATCCGCTGCAATGGATCAACTGTGGATCCTATTCCGCGACTGAGAGACAGCGAAATTCTGGTTTCCCGCTGCCCTGAGCAACGCTCTGATTTGCAACAAGCCTCTGCCAGCTTCTGACTGTGAAGGCTGAATTGATTCTGCTATTCGGGCCGCGGCCTCCAAATTCTGAACGGGAGTTCGATATACCTGCGTAGGCGGGAAGAGCTGACGTCGACTGGACTCGGGTGCCCGCTGACGCGCTCTCTCGTCGAGTGCACGCTGGAGATTCTCCAGTCGAGTGTGCTCGGCCAAGTTAGCCAAGCGCGCGTCCTCCAAGGCTCGGGCCTCGGGGGTTTCTCCTACGATAGGAGTGTGGAGTGCATCCATGTTCCGGCGGCGAAGCTCCTCTCGCTGCTGCGACGTGAGAGGCTCGGGGAGATACTCCTCGTGGGAATGCGCCGAGTCGCCTCCACCCGCGCCTCCGTCGGTACGTGGAAAACCGGGAGGGTTGCGTGTCCCATCAATCGCCAGAACCTCCGCTGCAGGGTCACTGCTGACGCACTCGGACGCGGTCTCTACGGAGCCAGTCGACAGATCGAACAGGCCGTAGAGAGATTCGTCGGGCTCGATTGCCGCGACTTGAGGGGTGACCGTCTGGCGAGCCACCGCATGCCTCACCCACCTCTGAAGTCTCGACCGACCGGAGCGCTTGCGTCGGCGAGAGACAAGGTGAGGAGATGAAACGGTAGCCGACCGATACTGGGTCGGCGGCTGCCGCAGGAGGACGCCATGAACACATGCGCGGAAGTGCGTCGCCCCGCGGACGGGGAGCGCGTCGATGTCGAGTGGAGCCTCCTGAAGCCAAGCGGAGTCGTCGGCGATGAATGTGAGCGCGCCGAGACGGATCTCGCGGCCCTCCACCAAAACTCCGCACGAAACCATGATCAAGGAGATCGGAAAAATCGCAACTCCTACAATCAAGCGGTAAGATTCCTGCCCCACGGTGGGCGCCAACTGTCGTGGTTCTAAGTCTGACAGTAGTGTAGGGAGGTTAGTATGGGGAGGCTAGATCTTAGCTATGTAGAAGCTGTAAACATGCAAAGATGTACGAGTTCAGGCCCTTCTCAGAGGAAGTAATAGCCCTACGTCTCGGTGCCCTGAGGCGGTCGATTGGATTATAAGTGTGAGAATGACAGGGGTGCGAACCCTTGATACTGAGGAGGGGGGTGGCTTATATAGAGTTCGCCAGTCCTCTCCTGCCCTCCGTAATGTAGGGTTTAAGGTACATTAAGGTCGAGCGTTACAGATAACGCCTCTAATAAAGTGCTATGATGACCATAAAGACTACTTAATAACCGTCTGTTTGCCTGTGGAGTGACTTTAGATCTCCTGGTAGTCGAGTGGTTGGCTTCGTGGTCGAGTGGTAGCTTCTTGGTCGAGTGTCTTGAACCCGTCGAGTGGGTACCTTCAAGTTGATTGAAAGGTGACTTCTTCTAAGGATGTCCTTGGGCAAGGCTCTTAGGACAGGTCCGTGCCCCTACCCCAGGTACATGGCTTCATCACCCGGTCCTGCTACTGAAGAAGAACAAGCAGTGGCGAATGTGTATTGACTACACTAGCCTCAACAAAGCATGCCCCAAGGACCCATTTGCTTTGCCGAGGATCGACCAAGTGATAGACTCCATAGCCGGATGCGAGCTGTTGAGTTTCTTAGATGCATATTCAGGATATCACCAGATCAAGTTGAACCCGGCTGACAGACTGAAGACAGCCTTCATCACGCCGTTTGGAGCCTTCTGCTACTTGACCATGACGTTCGGCTTGAGGAATGCCGGTGCCACCTTTCAACATTGCATGCAGAAGTTCCTCCTCAAGCAACTCGGCAGAAACACCAACGTTTACGTGGACGATGTGGTGGTGAAGATGGAGAAGCGTGGAACCCTGCTGGAAGACCTCAAGGAGACTTTTGAGAACCTGCGTCTGTTTCAGATCAAGCTCAATCCAGAGAAATGCGTCTTCGGAGTACTAGCCGGCCAGCTTCTTGGTTTCCTGGTCTCCGAACGCGGCATAGAGTGCAACCCCGTGAAGATCAAGGCCATCGAGAGGATGGAAGTGCCCACCCAACTACTGGACGTACAGAAGTTCACTAGCTGTCTAGCATCCATCGGCCGCTTCATCAGTCGGCTGGGAGAGAAGGCTCTTCCCTTGTACCAACTCATGAAGAAAACCACTTTTTTGAGTGGAACAACAAGGCGGACGAAGCTTTTCTCCAGCTTATAAAAATGCTGACTACTCCACCTGTCCTGGTGGCTCCGACTCCTAAGGAGCCCATGCTCCTATACATCGCCGCCACCAGCCGAGTGGTCAGCACAGTCATCGTGGTAGAGCGCAAGGAGGAAGGCAAGGCACTACCGGTCCAGAGACCGATATATTATTTGAGTGAAGTACTGTCGACCTCCAAGTAAAACTACCCCCACTACCAGAAGATGTGCTACGGCGTGCACTTTGCCGCCAAGAAATTGAAGCCTTACTTTCAAGAGCACCCAAGCACTGTGGTCTGCACAGCTCCACTAGCCGAGATCATCGGAAGCCGGGATGCTTCAGGACGAGTGGCCAAATGGGCCATAGATTTTGCCCCCTACACCATCTACTACCAGCCTCGCGCCGCCATCAAGTCACAAGCGTTGGCCAACTTCCTCGTCAACTGGGCCGAGACCCAGTACCTGCCGCCAGCGCTCGACTCCACCCATTGGCGGATGCATTTTGATGACTCTAAGATGCGCACCGGCTTGGGAGCCGGCATCGTCCTCACCTCTCCCAAAGGAGACAATCTCAAATATGTGCTGCAAATCCATTTTGCCGCCTCCAACAACGTTGCCGAATACGAGGCACTCATTCACAGGCTCCGGCTTGCCAAAGAGCTCGACATTCGCCGGACCCTGTGCTATGGTGACTCCGACTTGGTGTTCAAGTAGTCGTCCGGTGACTGGGACGCCAAAGATGCAAACATGGCGAGCTACCGCTTCCTCGTACAGCCACTCAGTGGATATTTTGAAGGGTGAGAGTTTCTCCATGTGCCAAGAAATGACAACGAGCAAGCAGATGCCTTGGTACGAATCGGCTCTACCCGTCAAGCAATACCATTTGGCGTCGCCCGTCAACGCCTCCTTAAGCCCTATGTCAAGCCATCTCCAGAGTCAGACTCTATCTTCATGCTGGCTCCTTCTGAAGCAGTCGGATCTGACTCAAGAGCCCCAGTAGACGGCACGAGAATTCTGGCAGGCGGCCCGGGGATCGCGGAAGTCGCACCCGGCCCGGTGACTTCAGAACCCGGCCCGGGGACTGCAGCGGTCAGCCTGGAGACTTCAGAACCTGGCCCGGGGACTGCGCCAATCAGCTCGGGGACTGCGCCAATCGGCTCGGGGACTTCATCAATCCAGCAAGCGGCTGCCGACTCCAACCCGCCGCCTCCCGGCCCAGCCACCCTCATCCAAGTCGCAGTCCTGACAGTCGAAGAAATCGCAGCACCCTCATGGGCCCAGCCCATCCTCAAATTCCTAGTGAACAAAGAGCTGCCAACTGATGAGATCTTAGCTTGGCAAGTGCAACGTTGGGCAGCAGCCTACACCATAGTCAACAGAGAGCTTGTAAGGCGCAGTGTCACTGGCGTCTACCAGCGCTGCATGGAGCCGGAGCAAGGCCAAGCAATTCTCAAAGATATCCATCAAGGCGAGTGTGGCCACCATGCGGCTTCGAGAGCAATCGTCGCCAAAGCCTCCCGCCATGGTTTCTTCTAGCCGACTACTCTAGAAGATGCCAATGACTTGGTCCAAAAATGCAAAGGGTGCCAGAAGTTCCGCTTCAAGCCACATCATCCGACTTCTGCACTCAAGAATATTCCCATTGCCTGGCCCTTTGCTGTTTGGGGCCTAGACATGGTGGGACCATTCAAGACGGCACAAGGCGGCTTGAATCACTTGCTTGTCACAGTGGACAAGTTCATCAAGTGGATAGAAGCAAAACCAATCAAGAAGTTGAATGGTCCGATTGCTGTGACTTTCATCTCTGACATCACAATTCGGTACGGCATACCACATAGCATCATCACCGACAATGGCACAAACTTTGCCAAAAGTGCCTTGACCCATTTCAGCACGACGTAGGGCATTCGACTGGACTTAGCGTCCGTTGCCCAACCGCAGTCAAACGGCCAGGTAGAGCGAGCAAACGGCCTCATCCTGTCCGGCATCAAGCCTCGACTGGTCGAGCCTCTGGAGCGTTCGGCCGGCTGCTGGCTTGAAGAGTTGCCAGCCGTCCTCTGGAGCCTCCGCACAACTCCAAACAAGTCAACCGGCTTCACGCCTTTCTTCCTCGTCTAAGGTGCCGAAGCCGTCATCCCAACGGACATAGAGTTCGACTCCCCTCGAGTCACCATGTACACCGAGGAGGAAGCAGAAGAAGCACGTCAAGACGATGTCAATCTGCTAGAAGAGGGCCGGCTGTTGGCACTTAGCCGGTCCAGCATCTACCAGCAGAGCCTGCGCCGATACTACAACTGGAAGGTCAAGCCCAGATCTTTCCAAGAAGGAGACCTTGTGCTCCGGCTGATCCAGCGAACAGCCGGCAAGGGGGGGAGTGCACAAGCTCTCAGCACCTTGGGAAGGCCCTTTCATCATCAGCAAAGTGTTGGGCAACGACTCCTACTACCTGATCGACGCTCAGAAGCCCCGAGCACGCAAGAGGGACGACTCCGGCAAAGAGACGGAGCGGCCATGGAATGCAAATCTCCTCCGAAGATTTTACAGTTAATGCAGTATGTACCATGCTACCTTTTGTATTAAAGTACGAAGACTTCGCCCCCCCCCCCCCCCCGAGAAGAGCTCGGGGACTGCCCCCTTTTATCTATATGACAAGAATTATGCCTACGAGTATGTTATTCTTTGTTATGCCGCTTGGCATCGGGTTCGACTAGTCGGCCCGGGGACTTGTCGTCTTGTACTATGAAATGCTTCCTGTAGCCGGACAAGTAGTGTGTGGCACTTAAGCCGTCTCCTGTCAGAAGCCGCAGCTCGTAGAGCGATTGTCTGGTTGGCAGTAGTAAGGTAGAACGGGTGTCCACATGAAAAATGGCTAAGGACTCAAAGCGTGTACATAGTCTAAGCTGGCTTCCAGCCTTTTACAACCGACTCTCGAGCAGCCAGCTCATCGTTTTCTACTCAACTTGCTAAAAAACTCTAAAAGGCTAACTACTTGCCTTCCCAAAGTAGCTAAGTACTTGACCCAGCAACAGTCCATGGAGCGGCTGTTTGGCTGGCAAGACGGCAACCAATGGAAGTCGGCAAAGGGAAAAGCCAAAAGTGCAATGAGCAAGAAGAGACAGAACTCGGATAAATATTTACATAGCAAATGCCCTTGGCCGAATCTTCAAACAGAAGTTCAAGATACACCCCGCGGGTGGAATTGTGCAAATTAACAAGTTCATCGAGACTATTAAGCAGCTAAAAACAAAGACAAAGTGGCAGCCTAGGAAGCGGCAGAAGGGTTCGGAGGGTTGGAGGAGTCCGCGGCGCCGGTTGGTGGAGTGGCCGGCTGGTCGGTCACCGCATGATCGCCTCCAGTAGTAGCCGGCTCGGTTGGGCGCGACTCGTTGCTGGAGGTGCGGTCGAGCTGAGGCTGGCCGTCTGCTCCGACCTCCGGCGCCTCCTCTTCGCCTTCCTCCTCCGCCTCGCCTTCTTCCTCGCCGCTGGAGTCGATCACCTCCGCCGAGTCGTCACCGTCGTCCGAGTTCAGCCCGAACCACTCCGGCGGCACCTCGTCATCGTTTTCAGCCTGCTCTGGGATGAAGATGCTGGTGTCGGTGTACTCGGCGATCGATGCTGCGCGCTTGACGAGAGCATCTTCCACGACCGCCAACTCCTCCTGAGCTTCTTGCCGGAACATGGCTAGCTGGGCTAGACTCATCCCAGGATAGCACGCCTTGACAAACTCTAAGGCCCGACGCGCTCCAGCCCGGGCCGAAGAGCCCTTCCAGGCCTCAAGGAAGCCAGCCGCTACCTCCAGCCAGTCGGCAGTCCGACTGGGGGTGCGCGGTGCCTGCATATCCGGCCACAGGGTGGCAATCGCCTGGGCGCCGACACGCTGAAGCTGATGCAGCATCCGGTGAGCCGGCCGAAGGCGGGCCTCGATGCTCAGGATATGCTCGTCAAGAGTTTGGGGGCGTCGGTGCTACCTCTTGAGCTTGCGTTGGATTTCATCGAAGAGGAGAGGATGATGCAAAAAAGTAGCGTAAGTATTTCCCTCAGTTTTTGAGAACCAAGGTATCAATCCAGTAGGAGGCTAAGCGCGACTCCCTCGTACCTACACAAAACAATAGCTCAACGCAACAAATGCGATTAGGGGTTGTCAATCCCTACACGGTCACTTACGAGAGTGAGATCTGATAGAGATGATAGATAATATTTTTGGTGTTTTTGATATAAAGATGCAAGGTAAAATAAAAGGCAAAGTAAAAAGCAAAGCAATAATAAAGTGATTGGAAGATTGATATGATGAGAATAGACCCGGGGTCCATAGGTTTCACTAGCGACTTCTCTCAAGAGCATAAGTATTTCTACGGTGGGTGAACAAATTACTGTTGAGCAATTAACAGAATTGAGCATAGTTATGAGAATATCTAGGTATGATCATGTATATAGGCATCACGTCCGAGACAAGTAGACCGACTCCTGCCTGCATCTACTACTATTACTCCACTCATCGGCCGCTATCCAGCATGCATCTAGAGTATTAAGTTCAAGAAAACAGAGTAACGCCTTAAGCAAGATGACATGATGTAGAGGAATAAATTCATGCAATATGATAAATACCCCATCTTGTTATCCTCGATGGCAACAATACAATACGTGCCTTGCTGCCCCTTTTGTCACTGGGTAAGGACACCACAAGATTGAACCCAAAGCTAAGCACTTCTCCCATTGCAAGAAAAACCAATCTAGTAGGCCAAACCAAACTGATAATTCGAAGAGACTTGCAAAGATAACCAATCATACATAAAAGAATTCAGAGAAGAATCAAATATTGTTCATAGATAATCTTGATCATAAACCCACAATTCATCAATCTCAACAAACATACCGCAAAAAGAAGATTACATCGAATAGATCTCCACGAGAGAGGGGGAGAACATTGTATTGAGATCCAAAAAGAGAGAAGAAGCCATCTAGCTACTAACTATGGACCCGAAGGTCTGAGGTAAACTACTCACACTTCATCGGAGAGGCTATGATGATGATGTAGAAGCCCTCCGTGATCGATTCCCCTTCCGGCGGAGCTCCGGAACAAGCCCCAAGATGGGATCTCGTGGGTACAGAAGGTTGCAGCGGTGGAATTAGGTTTTTGGCTCTGTATCTGATCGTTTTGGGGTACGTAGGTAAATATAAGAGGAAGGAGTACATCGGTGGAGCTTCGAGGGGCCCACGAGGCAGGGGGGCGTGCCCAAGGGGGGGCGTCCTCCACCCTCGTGACCGCCTCATGGCTTTACTGACGGAGGGTCGAAGTCTCCTGGCTCATTTCTGATGAGAAAATCACGTTCCCGAAGGTTTCATTCCGTTTGGACTCCGTTTGATATTCCATTTCTTCGAAACACTGAAATAGGCAAAAAACAACAATTCTGGGTTGGCCCTCCGGTTAATAGGTTAGTCCCAAAAGTAATATAAAAGTGGAAAATAAAGCCCAATATAGTCCAAAACAGTGGATAATATAGCATGGAGCAATCAAAAATTATAGATACATTTGAGACGTATCAGGCATCCCCAAGCTTAATTCCTGCTCGTCCTCGAGTAGGTAAATGATAAAAAGAGAATTTTTGATGCGGAGTGCTACTTGCAATAATTGCAATGTAAATCTTCTTAATTGTGGTATGAATATTCAGATCCGAAAGATTCAAGACAAAAGTTCATATTGACATAAAAATAATAATACTTCAAGCATACTAACAAAGCAATTATGTCTTCTCAAAATAACATGGCCAAAGAAAGTTATCCCTACAAAATCATATAGTCTGGCTATGCTCTATCTTCACCACACAAAGTATTTAAATCATGCACAACCCCGATGACAAGCCAAGCAATTGTTTCATACTTTAACATTTTCAAAACTTTTTTGATCTTCACGCAATACATGAGCGTGATCCATAGATATAGCACTATATGTGGAATAGAATGATGGTTGTGGAGAAGACAAAAAGAGGGTAAGATAGTCTCACATCAACTAGGCGTATCAACGGGCTATGGAGATGCCCATCAATAGATATCAATGTGAGTGAGTAGGGATTGCCATGCAACGGGTGCACTAGAGCTATAAGTATATGAAAGCTCAACAAAAGAAACTAAGTGGGTGTGCATCCAACTCGCTTGCTCACGAAGACCTGGGGAAATTTGAGGAAGCCCATCATTGGAATATACAAGCCAAGTTCTATAATGAAAAATTGCCACTAGTATATGAAAGTGACAAAATGAGAGACTCTCTATTATGAAGATCATGGTGCTACTTTGAAGCACAAGTGTGGTAAAGGGATATTGACATTGTCCCTTCTCTTTTTTCTGTCATTTTTTTATTTGGGCCTTTTTTTATGGCCTCTTTTTTCCATCCGGAGTCTCATCCCGACTTGTGGGGGAATCATAGTCTCCATCATCCTTTCCTCACTTGGGACAATGCTCTAAAACTGATGATCATCACACTTTTATTTTTCTTACAACTCAACAATTACAACTCAATACTTAGAACAAAATATGACTCTATATGAATGCCTCCGGCGGTGTACCGGGATATGCAATGAATCAAGAGTGACATGTATGAAAGAATTATGAACGGTGGCTTTGCCACAAATACGATGTCAACTACATGATCATGCTAGCAATATGACAATGAAGGAGCGTGTCATAATAAATGGAACGGTGGAAAGTTGCATGGCAATATATCTCGGAATGGCTATGGGAATGCCATGATAGGTAGGTATGGTGGCTGTTTTGCGGAAGGTATATGGTGGTGTATGATACCGGTGAAAAGTGCATGGTATTAGAGAGGCTAGCAATGGTGGAAGGATGGCAAAAGTGCGTATAATCCATGGTCTCAACATTAGTCATAAATGACTCATATACTTATTGCAAAAATCTAGAAGTTATCAAAGAAAAGTATTACCCGCATGCTCCTAGGGGGATAGATTGGTAGGAAAAGACCATCGCTCGTCCCCGACCGCCACTCATAAGGAAGACAATCAATAAATAAATCATGCTCCGAGTTCATCGCATAACAGTTCACTATACGTGCATGCTATGGGAATCACAAACTTTAACACAAGTATTTCTCAAATTCACAACTACTCAACTAGCATGACTCTAATATCACCATCTTCATATCTCAAAACAATTATCAAGCATCAAACTTTTCTTAGTACTCAACGCACTCAAAAGAAAGTTTTACAAATCTTGAATACCAAGCATATTATTATTAAGCAATTTACCATGCTATTTAAGACTCTCAAAATAATCTAAGTGAAGCATGAGAGATCAATAATTTCTTTAAAACAAATCCACCACCGTGCACTAAAAGAACTAAGTGAAGCACATAGAGCAAAATTGTAAAGCTCAAAAGATATAAGTGAAGCACAAGAGCAATACTATAGAGCTAAAAAGGAATAAGTGAAGCACATAGAGTATTCTATCAAATTTCAATTCATGTATGGCTCTCTCAAAAGGTGTGTACACCAAGGATGATTGTGGTAAACTAAAAAAGCAAAGACTCAAATCATACAAAACGCTCCAAGCAAAACACATATCATGTGGTGAATAAAAATATAGCTCCAAGTAAAATTACCGATGGAAGTAGACGAAAGAGGGGATGCCTTCCGGGGCATCCCCAAGCTTTGACTTTTTGGTGTCCTTATGTTATCTTGGGGGTGAAATGGGCATACCCAAGCTTAGGCTCTTGCCACTCCTTGTTCCATAATCCATCAAAAGATTTCACCCAAAACTTGAAAACTTCACAACACAAAACTCAACAGAAATCTCGTGAGCTCTGTTAGCGAAAGAAAACAAAAGACCACTTCAATGTACTGTAATGAACTCATTCTTTATTTATATTGGTGTTAAACCTACTATATTCCAACTTCTCTATGGATTATAAACTATTTTACTAGCCATAGATTCATCAAAATAAGCAAACAACACACGAAAAACAGAATCTGTCAAAAACAGAACAGTCTGTAGTAATCTGTAACTAACTCAAACTTCTGGAACTCCAAAAAGTTATCCAAAATAGGAAATCCTAGGAAATTTGTTTATTGATCATCTGCAATTGGAATCGGTATTTTATCATGTTCTGGTGATTTTTAACAATTGTTTTTGTAAACAGAAAGTTTCTGGAAATTACAGCAAGATCAAATAACTATCATCCAAGAAGATCCTATAGGTTTAACTTGGCACAAACACTAATTAAAATATAAAACCACATCTAAACAGAAGGTAGATGGATTATTTATTCCTAAACAGAAGCAAAAACAAAAAAAACAAAAAAAATTGGGTTGCCTCCCAACAAGCGCTATCGTTTAACGCCCCTAGCTAGGCATAAAAGCAAGGATAGATCTAGGTATTGCCATCTTTGGTACTAGGAAAGAAAAGAGCAAATTTCCTTTCTATGGCATTTATCTTCCTATTTTGGCAAAGCACATTGCCATTTATGGAGGAAGTAAGATTAAGCACGTTACGGAAATTTGCATCTAAATTAGATTTCATCTCTTTGATAATTTCGTTTCGATAGAAGCATAAGAGGGTGGTAGATTCAACCTTATCGTTCATGGGGTGCCCAAATATATTATTCATCCTTTCATAGGTATCTATAGCATCCCCTTCAAGAAAACCTTCTTCAAAAATAGAATCTAATACTTGCTTGAAAGAAGCGGGTAATCCAATATAGAAACTTTTTAAGTAAACCTCAATTTGATATTGTGGTACATAGCTAGCCCTAATCCTCAATAACCTATCCCAAGCATCTTTTAAAGACTCATCAAGTAAATAACGAAAAATTCCAGAGTCATCTTCATCAAAATTATTTAACCTCTCATTGGTAACCCCGGTGGGTCTTTCCATAGCATCATTATTTATGAGCTTAGAAAGGATAGAGGGGTCATCCAAGATACTAGGACCCTGGAAAGGACCCTTCATTCTTTTTGATTCGGCCATGGCAACGGGAAGACGAGAAGAAGGCAAACGGAAAAGAGAGGGCGAATAAAACGGCAAGGGTGAAGTGGGGGAGAGGAAAACGAGAGGCAAATGGCAAATAATGTAGTGCGAGAGATAGGGATTGTGATGGGTACTTGGTATGTTGACTTTTGCGTAGACTCCCCGGCAACGGCGCCAGAAATTATTCTTGCTACCTCTTGAGCTTGTGTTGGATTTCCCCGAAGAGGACAGGATGATGCAGCAAAGTAGCATAAGTATTTCCCTCAGTTTTTGAGAACCAAGGTATCAATCCAGTAGGAGGCTACGCGCGAGTCCCTTGTACCTACACAAAACAATAGCTCAACGCAACCAACGCAATTAGGGGTTGTCAATCCCTTCACGGTCACTTCCGAGAGTGATATCTGATAGAGATAATAGATAATATTTTTGGTGTTTTTGATATAAAGATGCAAGGTAAAATAAAAGGCAAAGCAAAAAAGCAAAGCAATAATAAAGTGATTGGAAGATTGATATGATGAGAATAGACCCGGGGGCCATAGGTTTCACTAGCGGCTTCTCTCAAGAGCATAAGTATTTCTACGGTGGGTGAACAAATTACTATTGAGCAATTGACAGAATTGAGCGTCGTTATGAGAATATCTAGGTATGATCATGTATATAGGCATCATGTCCGAGACAAGTAGACTGACTCCTGCCTGCATCTACTACTATTACTCCACTCATCGACCGCTATCCAGCATGCATCTAGAGTATTAAGTTCAACAAAACAGAGTAACGCTTTAAGCAAGATGACATGATGTAGAGGAATAAATTCATGCAATATGATAAATACCCCATCTTGTTATCCTCGATGGCAACAATACAATACGTGCCTTGCTGCCCCTTCTATCACTGGGTAAGGACACCGCAAGATTGAACCCAAAGCTAAGCACTTCGCCCATTGCAAGAAAAACCAATCTAGTAGGCCAAATCAAACTGATAATTCGAAGAGACTTGCAAAGATAACCAATCATACAGAAAAGAATTCAGAGAAGAATCAAATATTGTTCATAGATAATCTTGATCATAAACCCGCAATTCATCGGTCTCAACAAACACACCGCAAAAAGAAGATTACATCGAATAGATCTCCACGAGAGAGGGGGAGAACATTGTATTGAGATCCAAAAAGAGAGAAGAAACCATCTAGCTACTAACTATGGACCCGAAGGTCTGAGGTAAACTACTCACACTTCATCGGAGAGGCTATGATGATGATGTAGAAGCCCTCCATGATCGATTCCCCTTCCGGCGGAGCTCCGGAACAGGCCCCAAGATGGGATCTCGTGGGTACAGAAGGTTGTGGCGGTGGAATTAGGTTTTTGGCTCCGTATCTGATCGTTTGGGGGTACGTAGGTATATATAGGAGGAAGGAGTACGTCGGTGGAGCTTCGAGGGGCCCACGAGGCAGGGGGCGCGCCCTAGGGGGCGCCCTCCACCCTCGTGACCGCCTCGTGGCTTTCTTGATGGACGGTCGCAGTCTCCTGGATCATTTTTGATGAGAAAATCACGTTCCCGAAGGTTATATTCCGTTTGGACTCCGTTTGATATTCCGTTTCTTCGAAACACTGAAATGGGCAAAAAATCAGCAATTCTGGGCTGGGCCTCCGGTTAATAGGTTAGTCCCAAAAGTAATATAAAAGTGGAAAATAAAGCCCAATATAGTCCAAAACAGTAGATAATATAGCATGGAGCAATCAAAAATTATAGATACGTTGGAGACATATAAGTCGGCGGCGATCTTCGCGTCGTCTGCCCTTCGCGATCAGCTTCGAGGGCTTGGTTGGCAGCGTTCGAGTGGCCAGGGAAGAAGTCTGCCAAGACAGAGGAACGAAGAACAATATTAAAGACTAGAGGTCGACTCGACTGGCAGTCGTCAGCTTAGAAAAGGAAAATGAGGGGAAGCTCACCGTCGACGAGATCCTCGATCTCATGGAAGCCAGAAGCCATCATCGCTTCCTTGTCAGTCCAGGAGGAGCGCTCGCTTGCGAACTCAGCAAGGAGGGCGGTCTCCTTGTCCTCCGCCTCCTTCTGGGTCTTCTTGAGCAGCTCCTTCTGCTCTGCCAGTTGCGTGACCAGCAGATCGCGCTCCGCGGCCAGCTTGTTGCACTCCTCCTCCTTGGCATGCAGCGCGGTGTTGGCCTCGCCCAGCTGCTGCTGCAGGGATGCGTTAGCCTCTGCAGAAAGAAGAAGGAAAAAGGTGTCAGTCGTCAACAAGGAAGAAAGGTCGCCGTGGAGACCTGGCCCGACTACTCAACAGTCGGCCTGAATCTCGGGGACTACAGCCCGCGGGTCCGCCAGCGCGCCCCTGCGAAGAAAGGAATCATCAACAGAAAGAAGAGTAGTGGCCGGGGAGATCCGGCCCAACTGCTCAGCAGTCGGCCCGAATCTCGGGTAATACAGCCCGCGGGTGCGCCAGCACGCCCCCGCAGAGAAGGAAGAGGACTCACTCCGGCTTTCCGACAAGTCGGCGGTCCGCTTGGCCAGTTCCTCGATCTTGGTGTTGAAGGCGGTCACGCGAAGATTGTGGTAGTCCTGTGACAAAATTTCAGACAAGTGTTAGTACTTGGAACTCGCCGATTAGAGTTCCGAGCCGCCTGCTCAGCAGCCGGCCCGAAACTCGGGGACTACACCCATTGGGTGTGCTAGCGCCCCCCCACAAATGAGCACAAGAAACAGAAATGAAGAAGAAAGAAACATACTCACGATGGCGTGGCCCTCGACTCGGATCTTGGCTTGGACGTCCAAAAGCGCCCGGTTCAATGGGCCCGTCCCGCCTCCCCGCACCCACCTAGTGGGCGCGGCGCTCGTAGCCTCGGTGTCCGGGATCGAGGAGCTCGCTGCGCCGGTCTCCAGAGGGCGCGGCGCCGAAGCCGCCTTCGCGAGACAGCGACGCGTCGGCGTGCCGACCTGGAGTACTAGGCCCGCCACCACCTCGTCCTCAGTCGGCGGCACCGGCGGGTCCACCGGCTGTCCGCCTTGTGCGCTCCTAGATGGCGGCGGTTGCGGCACAATCACATCCGGCATGGAAGCTTCGCCGCCGTCCCTCTCCATGAACGGGTTCTCACCGCCGGCTTCCCCAGTCTGCCCCGTGAACTCTGGAGGCGGTGGCACGAAGTTCAGTGGAGTGACAAAAACCGCCGATTGGCGGCAAGCGGCTTCTTCAGCCTGCTTCTTCGCCGCGACGGCGGCCTCGGCCTCCGCCAGTTTCTTCTGGGCGGCGGCCTCCGCCTTCTCCAGGAGGGCGGCCGCCCGCTCTTCGCGCGCTTCTCGCGCATTCCGCTCTGTCGCCTCCCGGAGGTCGGCGGCTGGGTCAACCCGCCGAGTGGTGGTGGAGGTCTCTGTGACCCTACGATGGAGGCGGCTACGACCTTATCAAGAGAGAGGGGAGCCCTAGACCAAGGGAAAACAAGCAAAAACTCAGACAAGATCAACGAAAGAAAAATGAAGGCGAAAGGGAGGTAGCACTTACGTGGAGACCAACGGCGGCTTCTTCACCTCCTTGCGGAAGCGGTTGGCCTTCGCGGTTGCTTCGTCCCGCTTGGTCACCGCAGCTGAGCTTTTGGATTTCTTTGGCTGACTGCCGAACATGCTCGGCGCGGCCCTGCGCTTCTTCACACCGCCTTGTGCATCTGGCACGGCAGAAGAGCTCGTACCATGCTGGCCGGCTCCTGGCTGGTGGTGAGGGGCGACTTCCCCTGCATCGTCGTCAGGCCAATCCTCGAGGATGGCTCCAAGCCTCGAGCTGCCTGCGTCACCGCCTCCGCCCTCAGCGTCGTCCTCCAAGGCCGCCGCCCCCAAGTCAGGGTCATCGAGGTCGCTCTCCGTCCGGTCCGGAGGGAAGTCGCTGGTCGGCCCCGTGGTGCCGGCTGCTGGCTGAAGGAGGGGGCTCTGTTCAAAGGCCGAGTGGTTAGACTGGACAAGACAGACTCGGCAGCAAAGAGTCACAGGAAAAAGAAAGAAAAAGAAACAACTCACCATGGGCGGAGGGTTGGCACGTGAATACGGCTCCTTCCCGAACTGCCACTCTTCTTTGAGATTATAGTTCGCAAGGTACTTTACCATGTAGGCTACCTCCTCATGAGGCATCTCCTTGGTACACATCCAACTCGGGTCCCGATGCCCACTCATCTGGCAGATCAGGTGAGGACGGCCCTGGAGCGGAAGCACTCGGCGCGCCACGAAGGCGGCCAACAAATTAGACCCGGTCAGGCCTTCCGACTGCGTCAGAACTCGGAGCCGCGCGACGGCGGCGGCTCCAGCAGGCGTCAGCGTCCTGGCCCGGTATGACCAGTTTTGCCGCCTTCCAGCTGGCGGGCCGGCTACGTAAGCCGGCAGGTTGACCCAGTCGCCCTCCGCGAAGATGCTCTTCACGTAGAAGTACGACCGCTGCCACATCTTCACCGACTTTATCAGCGAGATGGGGGGAACGGGTTGTCGGCCCCTGGCCTCCGCACGGCGATGAACGTGCCGCACTGAGCCGGCACGCCTGCGGCTTGGGTGCCAAGCTTGGTGTGGAAGAACTCCCCCTAGAGCTTGATGGTGGAGAGGACGCCGAGGAAGCCTTCGCACAAAGAGACGAAGGCGGATAGCAGCACCACCGTGTTGGGGGTGAGGTGGTGCGGCTGGAGGCCGTACATCTCAAGAAAGGAGCAGAAGAAGTCGCTCGCCGGTAGGCCGAGGCCTCGCAGGCAGTGCGAGCGGAAGACGACCCACTCGCCCTCCTGCGGCGCCGGCGAGCTTTCCCCCCTCGGCGCGAGGCGGACCCGCACGAAGTCCTTGCTGGGCAGCCGATGCGTCTTGCGGAGGAAATCGACGTGATCATTGTGGACCTCCGAACCGTCCCAGGTGCCGGAGCGCACCGCGGGGTGCGGGACGGTGGAAAAAGAGCTCATCGGAACGGACCACCGCAGCGCTCGACGTAGTTTGGGCCGCAGCGGCGAGAGGAAGAAGAAGAAGTTTGATGAGGAGGGGCACGCGTGCTCTGCCGCTCCCCCTCCTCCGCCTACTTATAGGCTTGTGGGCTGCAAAGACGAGGGGGCGGTCGTGGGATTTACTGCGCCCACTACCCCATGCCCCCGCGTTTATCGCGCAAAGTTACTACACGCAGTAACTCCGCGGGAGCCTCACCCGCCCACCTCGGCCGCAGCGGATCCCCTTGCATGCCGAGGCGCGGTAGTGGCAGGCCCCGCGTGCAGGCGTGTCCCGTCGCATGCGTGGGTGGGCAGACTAGCCCGGCCGCACGTCGCCACGTGACAGGCCTGAAACGGCGGCGGCCTGGAAGCTTAGCTCGCACGCCATTTGGATCCCGCTGAGGCATTCGAAAATTTTGGACAATCAGATTGGGCGAATCCGACTCCTACCAGTCGGCCCGGCAGAAGTCGAATGAGGTTTCACCTCAGGTACTCGGAGAAAGAAACTGCTGAGGCCCCATGGCTGATCATCCGCGGTGCCTCACCAGCTTCGGGGACTATTGTCGGAGTAATGGGCCATGGGTAGGCTAACTGCACCCCTCAAGACGCCAAGATGAAGAGCTGCCTTCTGGAGGCCGGCTGGAGGAACAGACGACTGCCCGCATGCGGCCGAGTCCTGGAGGCGAGGTCAAGACAAGCCGACTCCTACCTGGCGGCTTCCAGAGAAGCCGGCCATGGGGAGTCGGCCCACGGCACCAACCAAGCCCATGCCCTCATCAAGGGGGACGGGACGGGGAGTGGCTACAGTGAAGCCCACTCCCTCCCCTTTCCAGAGGCTGGCATGGCCACAATGCACTGCACCAGCGGAGATCTCCGTCCGGCGCGGCACTGTTGCCATGTCGTCCCTGACATCAGCACCGGTGGGCGGAGTCCTGCACCCATGACGGCCTGTCAGTACGGCCCCAGGATGATGGGCCCTACCAGACAGCGAGAGTCCAGAAGACGGCAACAGCACTACCAGCGGACCCGATGGGAGTCGGCCCCCGGGAGTCGGCCCGCCCCTCCCACGGGTCCCATGCGCCATTAACCAGACGAGACGGGAAGTGGCTACAGTAATCGCCCGCCAGGCGGCGGGGCTGTAGCCACGACCCCATGACCGAGCCTGCGTCATTAGAAGCACGGCTACAGTAATCAGCAGCCGGCAAGACCCGCAAGCGGCGGTTACGGCCTGTCGGCTCCGTACCGGACCAGTCGGCGGGCCCCAACATTCGATGAAGAAGCCGGCGGCCGAAGAGACTGATGGCTGGGCCCTTCGCCCAGCCGGGTTACCATTGTACCCCTGGGGGGTAGGCCTATATAAACCCCCCAGGGCACCCATGCAAAGGGTTCCAACCCATTTAGTACTAGACCAGACATATAGGAAGGAGACAGCTAGCCTTGCCTTCTCCTACCTCTAGCATACAACTCGAGGAGCATCCTTGTATTCACTTTGCCTTAGCGATCATGCGGAGACCCCGCAGAGCAGGACTAGGGGTGTTATCTCCTAGGAGAACCCCGAACCTGGGTAAAGTATGCCGGCATTCGTGTCTACGCCTCATCCCGCTTCCGGGAACCGGCGACGTTCTACTCGCTCCCACCATGATAAGCCATCCATTGGCATATGTCACACCCAACCCCCGACAATATCCCATTGACACCACAGATACGCACGGCAAGACATACATCAAGTGTTCTCAAATCTATAAAGACTCAATCTGATAAGATTACTTCAAAGGGAAAACTCAATCCATTACAAGAGAGTAGAGGGGGAGAAGCAACATAAGATCCAACTATAATAGCAAAGCTCGCGATACATCAAGATCGTGCCAAATCAAGAACACGAGAGAGAGAGAGAGATCAAATACATAGCTACTGGTACATACCCTTAGCCCCGAGGGTGAACTACTCCCTCCTCGTCATGGAGAGTGCCGGGATGATGAAGATGGCCACCGGTGAGGGTTCCCCCCTCCGGCAGGGTGCCGAAATAGGGCCCCGATTGGTTTTTGGTGGCTACAGAGGCTTGCGGCGGTGGAACTCCCGATCTATTCTGTTCTTCGGAAGTTTTAGGGTACGTGGGTATATATGGGTGAAAGAAGTACGTCGGTGGACCTCCGGGCTGTCCACGAGGCAGGGGCGCGCCCTAGCGGGGTGGGCGCGCCCTAGGGGGGTGGGCACGCCCTCCACCCTCGTGGGCAGCCCAGGACTCCCCTGGCGTGCACTCCAAGTTTTTCCGGTAGCTTTCCATCCAAAAATAACTTCTCCAGTTGATTTCATTCTGTTTCGACTCCGTTTGATATTCCTTTTCTTCGAAACACCGAAATAGGAAAAAAATATCAATTCTGGGCTGGGCCTCCGGTTAATAGGTTAGTCCCAAAAATAATATAAAAGTGGATAATAAAGCCCAATATTGCCCAAAACAGTAGATAATATAGCATGGAGCAATCAAAAATTATAGATACGTTGGAGACTTATCACTCCGCACTATTCTTCAAGGTCTTCGATGAGGAAGGCCGCCGGCTGGAATGCTGCTCGGGAGGGAGCCACCAGGGCGGCACGACGACTGGCGCTGGCCCCGCCATTGGTCCTGCCGGCAGTCCCTCTAGTAGCAGCGATGGCGCCTGGGATTCCAGCAGTTCTCCTGAGCCTGACGAGACTCCGGAGACGAGCGACGACAGCTACGTGCCCCTGAGCTCTCGCCGTGCCTGGAGTGCAGCAGTGGCGTATGCTCGTCGTCGCCGCTGTTCTGGATGGGGTTGGCGTCGGCCTCCCGTGGCCCACTGTTGATGATGGTGTCGGCGGCGACGCCCGTAGATACAGCTTCTGATAGCCTTCTCCTTTTGTTCCCCGCGAGGAATCGAGATGAACCCCACAGGGGCGTGTAAAGAATCCATAGTGCCTTTTGTGTCAACATCATCCTTATTATGAAATCCTATGATTGTGTGTCTTGCATCGGCTTGGTCCCCCTTTCCAGCCTCGCGGCAGCTTGGCGCACTATGCTGACAGGTCCCAGTCGTTCAGCCGTCGCTGGTATGCCAGGTCGCGATGCCCTGGTCAAGGCCAGGAGGTGAGCGGCCCGAGGTCCGGTGAGAGCTCCTGAGGCGCGATGCTCAAGAGGTCCCCTTTAGCATGCAAGCAATTCCCTAAAGGTAGGAAAGGTAGGTGGCGTTGCCGTAGTAAGGCCGCTGGGGCTAGGAATTCTGTGTCACAGCACCGGGCTAGCTTGTATGCGTGACTTATCCTTAGCGATCCTGGGTCAAGTCCTTGTGACATGCCCGGCTCGTGCGTCAGTGGTGGTACTACTAGGTCAAGCTCACGTTAGATCCTTCCCCCTCTCGTGCCCTCCTGATCGCTTTGCGTTCTCGGGTCTCGACCCTCGAGCAAGGCTCAGCCGCCGCTGGTATGCCAGTTCGCGATTCCGTGGTCAAGGCCAGGGGGTGAGGGCTGGAGAGTCAGTAAGAGCTTCTGAGGCGCGATGCTCAAGAGCCCCCCTTTCACGCACAAGTGAATGACACAAGAGAAGGAAGGAGCTGACGGGGCCACCACCAGCTAACGCTCCAGAGATTCCTGCGAGTTAGTTGGGAGGGGATATAGCCTGCGATCGCGTTGGTTACCCAACTGCTGATTGTTCCACGAGAAGACGAAGGCACTTAGGATCTGATGAGGTGACGTGCGTGGAGTGGGCCATGAGTCAGAGCTCAATCTCTCAGGTTTATCAGTGTTGCAGGGACGAACCCAAGCACAAGCGCCGTGCCGATAGGTGGAGCTCTCATCGCGGGGTAAACAGGAGATCGGTCAGCAACGCGGGATGCTGCGAGATGTAATCAAGCAAGTGATAATCACAGGGAACCCATGCAAGGACACAAGCTAGTTCAAATAGATGCGAGAATGACACATGCCTCTGGGACGAACCCGAGCGGACTGGGGATGATTCAGCCCGAGAGGCGCTCCCAACAGAATAAGCTAAGTATGCAAAATGATACACGTTGCACGGACAGACCCATGCGACTTGGGGATAGTGCTGCCCGAAGGGCGCCCCCAACTGAATGAACTGGAAAGAGTCACCTGATACCGTAGCTAGAGTGGGGTTGGAGTAGCTGAAGATGCGTGCCGAAGAAGTTGCTCCTCACGAGCCGCCAGAGTCCTGAGCCTTAGGAGGCTCCGCAGGACCGGGTGGTTCCTGAAGAACTGTCGCGATCTGCGCAAGGACAGCATGATGCCTGGCCTCTTGAGCCGCCAGAATGCTCTGCGAGTGGCGCTGGAAGGTGACAGCCGCGTTCAGCAAGCCAAATGGCATGCGAACATAGATGTGAGGTGACCCTCGCACCATCCAACGTGCGAAGGCCAGAAGTGTTCTTGAGATGCGGCCCTGTTGAGCCCTGGAATGTTGACGCAGACGGGCAGCCGGTCGCCGCGTATGGTCCTTGCCTCTTGAAGCTCCTGGATCGCCATGGAGATGAACTCCCGAGCACTGGGCGCTCCATGCCCTGTGCCCTCTTGAGGGAAACGTGCGGCAAAGCACGCCTCCACGTGGTGCCCGAGCGCCTCCCTCGTGATGTTGGCTAGGTCTGAGGCCCTCCAGAAGAGTGCCCCCGAGCCCTGCCCGAGGAGGGCGCCGGGCACGCCTTCCTATGAGAGGGAGGGAGGTGTTGGGGAACGTAGTAATTTCAAAAAAAATCCTACGCACACGCAAGATCATGGTGATGCATAGCAACGAGAGGGGAGAGTGTCATCCACGTACCCTCGTAGACCGTAAGAGGAAGCCGTATGACAACGCGGTTGATGTAGTTGTACGTCTTCACGATCCGACCGATCCAAGTACCAAACACACAGCACCTCTACGTTCAGCACACGTTCAACTCGATGACGTCCCACGAACTCACGCTCCAACAGAGATTCGAGGGAGAGTTCCGTCAGCAAGACGGTGTGATGATGGTGATGATGATGCTACCGACGCAGGGCTTCGCCTAAGCACCGCTATGATATGACCGAGGTGGATTATGGTGGAGGGGGGCACCGCACACGGCTAAAAGATCAACTGATCAACTTGTGTGTCCATGGGGTGCCCCGTCCCCCGTATATAAAGGAGTGGAGGAGGGGAGGGGTCGGCCCTCTCTATGGTGCCCCCTAGGGGAGTCCTACTCCCACCGGGAGTAGGATTCCCCCCTTCCCTAGTTGGAGTAGGAGAGGAAGGGAAGGAGGAGTAGGAGAGAAGGAAAGGGGGGCCGCCCCCCCCCCCCAAACCTATTCCAATTCAGCCTCCTGCCCAAGGAGGACACACCAGCCCCTTGTGGGCTGGTGTGCTTCCTTCTTATGGCCCATAAGGCCCATAACTTCTCCCGGGGGGTTCCGGTAACCTCCCCGTACTCCAGAAAAATGCCCGAACCACTCGGAACCTTTCCGATGTCCGAATATAGCCTTCCAATATATCGATCTTTACGTCTCGACCATTTCGAGACTCCTCGTAATGTCCACGATCTCATCCGGTACTCCGAAAAACCTTCAGTACATCAAATCACATAAAATCATAATATGATCGTCACCAAACGTTAAGCGTCCGGACCCTACGGGTTCGAGAACTATGTAGACATGACCGAGACACGTCTCCGGTCAATAACCAATAGCGGAACCTGGTTGCTCATATTGGCTCCTACATATTCTACGAAAATCTTTATCGGTCAAACTGCATAACAACATATGTTATTCCCTTTGTCATCGGTATGTTACTTGCCCGAGATTGGATCGTCGGTATCTCAATACCTAGTTCAACCTCGTTACCGGCAAGTCTCTTTACTTATTCTGTAATGTATCATCCCGCAACTAACTCATTTGTTACATTTCTAGCAAGGCTTATAGTGATGTGCATTACCGAGAGGGCCCAGACCTCTCCGACAATCGAAGTGACAAATCCTAATCTTGATTTATGCCAAGTCAACAAGTACCATCGGAGGCACCTGTAGAGCACCTTTATAATCACCTAGTTACGTTGTGACGTTTGGTAGCACACAAAGTGTTCCTCCGATATTCGGGAGTTGCAAAATCTCATAGTCATAGGAACATGTATAAGTCATGAAGAAAGCAATAGCAATATACTAAACAATCAAATGCTAAGCTAACGGAATGGGTCAAGTCAATCACATCATTCTCTAATGATATGATCCCATTAATCAAATGACAACTCATGTCTATGGCTAGGAAACTTAACCATCTTTGATTCAACGAGCTAGTCAAGTAGAGGCATACTAGTGACACTCTTTTTGTCTATGTATCCACACATGTACCAAGTTTCTGGTTAAGACAATTCTAGCATGAATAATAAACATTTATCATGATATAAGGAAATATAAATAACAACTTTATTATTGCCTCTAGAGCATATTTCCTTCTGTCTCCCACTATCACTAGAGTCAATAATCTAGTTCACATTGCCATGTGATTTAACACGAATAGTTCACATCACCATGTGATTAACACCCATTGTTCACATTGCGATGTGACCAACACTCAAAGGGTTTACTAGAGTCAGTAATCTAGTTCACATCGCCATGTGATTAACACTCAAAGAGTACTAAGGTGTGATCATGTTTTTCTTGTGAGAGAAGTTTACTCAACGGGTCTGCCATATTCAGATCCGTATGTATTTTGCAAATTTCTATGTCAACAATGCTCTGCACGGAGCTACTCTAGCTAATTGCTCCCACTTTCAATATGTATCCATATTGAGACATAGAGACATCTGGATCAGTGTGAAAACTTGCATCAACGTAACCCTTTACGACGAACCTTTTGTCGCCTCCATAATCGAGAAACATATCCTTATTCCACTAAGGATAATTTTTTACCACTGTCAAGTGATCTACTCTTAGATCACTATTGTACTCCCTTGCCAAACTCAGTGTAGGGTATACAATAGATCTGGTACACAACATGGCATACTTTATAGAACCTATGGCTGAGACATAGGGATTCACTTTCATTCTCTTTCTATCTTCTGCTGTGTTCGGGCTTTGAGTCTTACTCAATTTCACACCTTGTAACACAGGCAAGAACTCTTTCTTTGACTGTTCCATTTTGAACTACTTCAAAATCTTGTCAAATTATGTACTCATTGAAAAAACTTATCAAGCGTCTTGATCTATCTCTAGAGATTTTGATGCTCAATATGTAATCAGCTTCACCGAGGTATTTCTTTGAAAAACTCCTTTCAAATACTCATTTATGCTTTCCAGAAAATTCTACATTATTTCCGATCAACAATATGTCATTCACACATACTTATGAGAAATGTTGTAGTGCTCCCACTCACTTTCTTGTAAATACAGGCTTCACCACAAGTCTGTATAAAACTATATGCTTTGATCAACTCATCAAAGCGTATATTCCAACTCCGAGATGCTTGCACCAGTCCATAGATGGATCGCTAGAGCTTCCACATTTTGTTAGCACCTTTAGGATCACAAAACCTTCTAGTTGCATCATATACAACTCTTCTTTAAGAAGTCCATTAAGGAATGTAGTTTTGACATCCATTTGCCAGATTTCATAAAATGTGGCAACTTGCTAACATGATTCGGACAGACTTAAGCATCGCTACGAGTGAGAAAATCTCATCGTAGTCAACACCTTGAACTTTGTCAAAACCTTTGTCGACAAGTCTAGCTTTGTAGATAGTAACACTACTATCAGCGTTTGTCTTCCTCTTGAAGATCCATTTATTTTCTATGGCTTGCCGATCATCGGGCAAGTCAACCAAAGTCCACACTTTGTTCACATACATGGATCCCATCTCAGATTTCATGGACTCAAGCCATTTCGCGGAATTTGGGCTCATCATCGCTTCCTCATAGTTCGTAGGTTCATCATGGTCAAGTAACATGACCTCCAGAACAGGATTACCGTACCACTCTGGTGCGGATCTCACTCTGGTTGACCTACGAGGTTCGGTAGTAACTTGATCTGAAGTTACATGATCATCATCATTAGCTTCCTCACTAATTGGTGTAGAAGTCACAGGAACAAATTTTTGTGATGAACTACTTTCCAATAAAGGGAGTAGGTACAATTACCTCATCAAGTTCTACTTTCCTCCCACTAACTTCTTTCAAGAGAAACTCCTTCTCTATAAAGGATCCACTCTTAGCAACGAATGTCTTGCCTTCGGATCTGTGATAGAAGGTGTACCCAACTGTCTCCTTTGGGTATCCTATGAAGACACATTTCTCCGATTTGGGTTTGAGCTTATCAGGATGAAACTTTTTCACATAAGCATCGCAACCCCAAACTTTAAGAAACAACAACTTTGGTTTCTTGCCAAACCATCGTTCATATGGTGTCGTCTCAACGGATTTAGATAGTGAACTATTTAACGTGAATGCAGTTGTCTCTAATGCATAACCCCAAAACGATTGTGGTAAATCGCTAAGAGACATCATAGATTGCACCATATCTAATAAAGTACGGTTATGATGTTCGGACACACCATTACGCTGTGGTGTTCCAGGTGGCGTGAGTTGCGAAACTATTCCGCATTGTTTCAAATGAAGACCAAACTCGTAACTCTAATATTCTCCTCCATGATCAGATCGTAGAAACTTTATTTTCTTGTTACAATGATTTTCCACTACACTCTGGCATTATTTGAACTTTTCAAATGTTTCAGATTTATGTTTCATCAAGTAGATATACCCATATCTGCTCAAATCATCTATGAAGGTAAGAAAATAACAATACCTGCCGTGAGCCTCAACACTCATCGGACTGCACACATCAGTATGTATTATTTCCAACAAGTCTGTTGCTCGCTCCATTGTTCCGAAGAACGGAGTCTTAGTCATCTTGCCCATGAGGCATGGTTTGCAAGCATCAACTGATTCATAATCAAGTGATTCCAAAAGCCCATCAGCATGGATCTTCTTCATGCACTTTACACCAATATGACCTAAACGACAGTGCCACAAATAAGTTGCACTATCATTATTAACTTTGCATCTTTTGGCTTCAATATTATGAATATGTGTATCACTACGATCGAGATTCAATAAACCATTCACCTTGGGTGTATGACCACAGAAGGTTTTTATTCATGTAAACAGAACAACAATTATTCTCTAACTCAAATGAATGACCGTACTGCAATAAACATGATCAAATCATATTCATGCTCAACGCAAACACCAAATAACACTTACTTAGGTTCAACACTAATCCCGAAAGTATATGGAGTGTGTGATCATGATCATATCAATCTTGGAACTACTTCCAACACACATTGTCACCTCGCCCTTAACTAGTTTATGTTCATTCTACGACTCCCGTTTCGAGTTACTACTCTTAGCAACTGAACCAGCATCAAATGCCGAGGAGTTGCTATAAACACTAGTGAAGTACACATCAATAACATGTATATCCAATATACCTTTGTTCAGTTTTCCATCCTTCTTATCCGCCAAGTATCTAGTGCAGTTCCACTTCCAGTGACCATTTCCTTTGCAGTAGAAGCACTCAGTTTCAGGCTTGGGTCTAGCTTTGGGCTTCTTCACGGGAGGAGCAACTTGCTTGCCATTCTTTTTGAAGTTCCCCTTCTCCCCTTTGCCCTTTTTCTTGAAACTAGTGGTCTTGTCAACCATCAACACTTGATGCTTTTCTTGATTTCTACCTTCGTCGATTTCAGCATCACGAAGAGCTTGGGAATCGTTTCCGTTATCCCTTGCATATTATAGTTCATCACGAAGTTCTAGTAACTTGGTGATAGTGACTAGAGAACTCTGTCAATCACTATCTTATCTGGAAGATTAACTCCCACTTGATTCAAGTGATTGTAGTACTCAGACATTCTGAGCACATGCTCACTAGCTGAGCTATTCTCCTCCATCTTGTGGGCAAAGTACTTGTCAACACTACAAAAAAAATACACTTCCGTGATGATACGTGTTTGTCACAGTAGGTCGCGTTTTTTGTCATGCATGTACATCCATGACAAATTTATGACAGAAGAAAGATAGTCATACCTCTGCTGTCGTAGAAGTGTTCCATGACATTACCAAAATTATCATCACGGAAGTGTCCACTTCCATGACGATAAATCGCGCGTCACAGAAGTGATTTGGTCAAGGGTGATCACCACGTGGCATCCACCATAACGGAACGCCGTTAAGCTATCGGGTCGGGTTTTGGATCCGATAACCCGTTAACAGCCCCGACCAATGGGAAATTTCCACGTGTAAAATTCTTATTGGCCGTACGAAACACGTGTCAGCTCGTCAGTGGGTCAGATAGGCGCCTATGATACGTCGACACGTGGCATGGCCCAACAGAGGCCCATTCGTGTGAAAAGGCCGACCCGTTTGACTTGGTCAAAAGCTGGCGGGCCGGCCCATGGAAAGCCTGTTAACGGCCTGTTCGAATATAGCCCATGTACAACCCGCTAACCCAAGGCCCATTACGCCCTATCCGAATTAGGCCCAGTAGCGTCATCTGGGCAATCCAATATGATTCCAGCCCATTTTCACTTCTGGCCCATGTATGGCCCATGACGTCTTTCGGCCCATATGAGGCCCTATGTAACTCTTGGCCTATTAACGGCTCGTGGTGAAACTGGCCCGTAATGAACAGTGTATCACTTTACACCCATTAACGGCCTGTGGTGAAACTGGCCCGTAATGAACAATGTATAACTTTATACCCATTAACGGCCCATTATTCCGTTGGGCCGTTTCCTGCCCATGTTATCTTTCGGCCTTCTCAGAGCCCATTTATTCTTGGGCTCATTTCCAGCATTCGTTTACTTACGGCTCGTTACTGTCATTTTCTGCTTGTGGGCCAAATTCAGCTCATGGTTACAGTCGGCCCGTTTGTGGTCCGTTAATTCATTGGGCCGTTTTCATAGCATCATCAAATATGACCTATTAACACAGCATTGGCAGCACTTGTAATGTGCATCACATGAGAACATAACTGTTTATGCAAATTAAACTGAAATCAACATAGAGCAAGAAGTTAGAACAACAATCCAGTTAAAGAAATAGGTTTAAAACATACCTGTTGCGCCATTGGAGTTCCAATTGGATCCTTCAAATTCGAAAGTAGTTGGTATGAGTAAATACAGTGATGCAACAACAAAGGAGTATGGACCATAGTTACGGAATCTGACCTGAGAACACTTGCTCTTCTGCTTTAAATGTGGAGTTTGGGTTAGCTGTGGTGGTCTTCGTGCTTTGGGCATTGCAGTAGCTTTACAAACTGCTCGTGTGGGGGTACTCTGTGGTGGACATGGTGCTTTGTCAACTATAAGTGGGTTACTATCCGCTGGGGTTGCGGTTAGATGGGTTGTAGTTGGTTCTCTGCCCAACGGTGTAAGTGTGCAATCTGGAAGAGTCTCGATTATGTGTGGTGGGGCTAGTTTGTGGGACAGTACAACCATGGTTCTATCTGCATCAACGGGTAGCACTGTCTTTTGTGAAGAACGGGTTTTTGCTCCCTTAGATACTGCCATCACCCCTCCAATTCAAATGGCTGATAAACAAGAAAAGAAATTGAACGTACAGACATTGTATGATAGACAGATGTGGTAATTCACATGTATGTTGTCTAACCAAACAGGACAGCATGACACAATTTCACATATATGATGCCTAACTAAACAGGATAGCATGACACAGTTTCAGATATATGATGGATAACTTAACAGGATATAAAGGCATAATTCAACATATGATGAGTACCTAAACAGGATGACATGACAAAACTATATGATGTCTTTCTAAAATAAGTTGGGATGAAATAATTCATATACATGTTGTCTAAGTATACAGGATGGCATGATATAATTTACATAATTGATTCATATACTAAGCAACTGGCACTCGCATGTATGATCTCTAAACTAAGCAGATAGAATTCAATAGTGTGCATATGATGTCTAAACTAAGCAATGCAAGATACCATATGCATCATATGAGAAATATAAACATTGCAACTTAGAGCATACACCTGAGGTGGGATATAGGACTGGTCATCTGTCTTTGAATCCTCCTATGAGGAGCTCCCTGTAACCATCGAGATATATGCTTCAGCAGGTACCATTGTCTGCTCTGAAGACCTTGTTTTCACTCCAGATTTTTCCATAACCGGCTCAAATGGCTGATACACATCAAGAGTAGTTCAATATACACAGATTGTCGACAAATGGAATACGTAATGAAAAAAGATGGCATGAGATAATTCACATATATGATGCCAGGCTCCATGGCGGTGCATAATTCACATATATGATAACTGGCTGAAAAACATGGCATTGCATAATTCACATATCTGATATAGATAGCAAACAGGAGGCACTCACACAAAGCATGTCTAATCTAAGCAGATGGCATGGCAATGCAAGATATGCAAGATATGAGCAATATAACCCAGCCAAGTTAGAGCATGCACCTCGGGGGGGGGATACGATTGGTCATCTCTCTCTGAATCCTCCTCTGAGGAGCTATCTGTAACCAGCAAGAAATCTGCAACGACAGGTAGCACTGACTGCTCAGAAGACCATGTTTTCACTCCAGATTTTCCCATGACCGACTCAAATGGCTGATGCACAGGAAGAGTAGAAGAATGTATAAACATTGTCGACAAATGGAATACACTATGGAAAAAAAATATGGCACGATACAATTCACATATACGATGACTGGCTAAACAGGATGGCATTGCATGATTCACGTATATGATGCCTGGCTAAAGAAGATGGCATTGCATAATTCCCATATACTCCCTCCGTTCCTAAATATTTGTCTTTTTAGATATTTCAAATGGACTACCACATACGGATGTATAAAGACATATTTTAGAGTGTAGATTCACTCACTTTGTTCCGTATGTAGTCACTTGTTGAAATCTCTAAAAAGACAAATATTTAGGAATGGTGGGAGTATGATATAGAAACCAAACAGGTGGCATTCACACAAAGCAAATCTAAACTAAGCTGATGACATATAAGATGTATAATGTAAGCAATGCAAGGTGCCATATGCATGATATGACCAACATCAGCATGCCAGGTTAGAGCAAACACCTCAGGTGGTAACAGGCGTGGTTGGCTCCTTCTGAATCTCCATCTAAACAGTTATCTTCCTCTGGAATACAATCTAGAAATGCAGGAGGGGGTGGGGGGCACTTCGCCCACCATGGAGCGGCGTCTGCATGACATTATATTTGCATGCAACGGTCTTCTCTTTTTCTCTACATGTTCAGTACGATTGTGTACAATATCTGACATGCATAATAAAAAAATAGTTAGATTTTCTAAGGCCTAAGGGGTGCATGCAAAAATCAAGACTGATGGTAGCAAATGAGTGGATGGATCCAAAACTAATGATAGCAGGTAGATTATAGCTTCAGTTTAAAAGGATAGACAATGGATCATCTATTGTGTGTTGCCCACCCAACATGAACCACATAGAAGACCCTAGATGAACCAGATAGTAGACAGATACTATTCGTTGCTGGCTCGATATGAGACCCATGGGAAATTCAAAACACAAGATTGAACGATAAAGTAGCAGGTAATAATAACCGATGTATAAAGTAAGCAAACACGAAAGACTGCGACCTCTCTTCTGGAACTGTGTAGTCCTCAGGTTCATCTGCTCAGTCGGTGATGGTAATGCGGTTGGCGTGGCTGCTGGCAATGGGGAAGATGATCTGAGGCGGCAAAAGGAAGTCTGCAGGGGGGATCTCTGCTGCAGTGAACGCTTCTGTCGATGGTGCACCTCAGGTGGGGTGGATGATGACACGGCAGGAGCAGGACATAACACACAGAATTTTCTTTGACGCCTATCTGAAAATGAAGTAAATCTGTAAGGGCTCCTTAGAATTGGACGATTCTATAAACGCAGGGATAGGAAAAACACAGCAATAGGATAGGAATGCACGTGCAAAACAGAGCATTTGGAAACATAGGATTTCAGTCAACCTGTGTGTTTGGCTGACATGAATTGGAAGAACAGAGGAATGGAGAAACAAAGTGATGTGACGAGTGTACAACCTCTTTGGCATAGCCTTGTGGACCTCAACATCATTGGGTTGGACGTGGAGGATGGTGATGATGCTGGTGTGACTGTCGGAGGCGGGGAAGAAGATCCGAGGCCTCTAGAAACGGCGCCGAGGGTACTGCTCCGCTGTGATGGACGGTTCCATCGTTGGAGCAGCTCCGCTAAGGTGTACGGCGACGAGGTTGAAGCATGATAAGATAGACAACGTTAATCTGAAGTGGGACCCTAATATCATCTGCAATAGATGATGTAAAATACATCACCAAAAAGTGCTAGATGTAAAACGTGTCAGCCACGCCACGGCCGCTCCGACAGATGCTGTAAGTATTGTTCACTCTGAACTTAACTGAAGAAAATGAACTTCACAGTCGAAACTGAATTTTACTGTCGAAACTGATTGAACTAGTAAGAGAGCATTGCAATAGATGTTTAGGGCGTTCGAGCACTAGTAGCAGAGAAGCAGTGATCTAAATTAGCAGACGCTTGAGCAGGGAACGCACTAGCAGAGAGCAAGTCGTGCAGTAGCACCATGAGCGAGTGCTAAAGCAGAAACTCCTGTAGCTGCCGGAGGTCGTGCAGCAGCAGCAGCAGCGCAAGCGAGAGCAAGAGCAGAGCAGCAACACGAACGAAAGCAGGAGCAGTGCAGCAGCGCGACCGACAACAAGAACAGAGCCGCAGCGCGAGTGAGAGACGGAGCAGCTGCAGCTAGTGCCGTTGTGGAAGTCACCGCGGAGGAATCAACGACATGGGGGAGAGACGCCGTGGATGATGTGGCCGGCGACACTGCCGTCAATGGAGACACGCCATGTCTGCTCGGTATCGAGCAGCGGCAGCCCCATGAGATCGAATAAAAGAGAAAATGCAGCGGTGAGTGCAGAACCTCCTTGGTGGCGCCGAGTTGGCCTCGGCTTCGTCGGAGGAATTGGTGAGGGTGTTGCGGTTCCGGTGCGGCAGGTCAAGACGGTGCTGTGGGGATTGAGGTGGCGCGATAGACGAGGCGAACATCGGGGCAGCTCCTTGGAGGTGGAGGACGGGGCGGCTAATCCGGCGGGACGACGAGATCGACAACGGATCCTCATCCGATGCGGTGGATGAGGGACGACGAGCTGTTGCGGTGGACGATGTAGTCGGGGAAGAGTCTCCGGCTGGGCGGCGGTCGGGAGGCTGACAGAGGAGCATGGGGTTTCACGGGTTTTGGCGGCCTCGGTGTACGAATTGGGGGGCGAAGGGGGAGGGGGAGCCAAGCTTAGGGACGCGCTTGTCCGAAATGTAGGGTAAGTTACCAGCATACCCCACTGGTTTTGACACCGCGACGTGGAGCTTCATTTCCGGCTAAGGGGTGGAGGGAGATTTCGCGTGTCTAGGCCGCGGGAGCGATTTCGGATGAGGAGGGAGTTCTCGCGCGCGTCCAAATTTCGGGATAACAAGGCGTAGCGCGGGTTGAAGAAGCGGGAGTTTCAAACCAGGTGAGACAAAAGATACTCGATCTTGAAAATTTCGGGATAACAAGGTGCGGATTCCTTGTTCGGCAGAACAAACTTAACGTGTAAAAATAATAGTTCATACAAGACACAAGAGAGTCATGTCCTCTTTTACTATATTGCTATAGATGCCATTGAAAAAACTACAAGAAAAATGTAAAAAAATTGGGAGAACAAGATTACCCTGCACAGTACCAAATCGATTCGCACTTCCCTCAACAACAACAAAAAGCAAATCAATTCCCACCAAAGAAAGAGTAATGTCCCTTTTTATATGATTACAGATGCCATGATCTCGAATTTCAATTTTAGAATCCATGTTATGTTGAATTCGAATAGATCGTTAGGTGACCTTGCGGTTTATAATTGATGTAGTCGTACATTTTGATCTTCCATCATATATGAACATTTTACTCCACCATGTGAACATATATATTGTCGTCTACCATATGGACTAAATTTGAATCAATTTTCCTTATTTGAATACGATTGTTGTCAAGTTATACAATAATTTAAATATTATCTTGATAACAAAAAACATACATATAGCAGTAATCATATTTCACTATGAACTACATGTACCATACGCTCTCCAATTCAAATATTTGTATCCATTTTATGTTGAATTCAAATCATAGTACATTATTGGTCTAGGTAGTGAGACGTTTGGGATAATCTAAACCCTGTTTTCATACGTATAATTTTTGGCTGAATTTGGACAAGTTTTGGTATAAGCCTCTTGCAAAACCGAAGATTCTCTCAACAAGCCTTGTGGTTCCAAGAGGGAACGTGTCACCTTTGTGTGCGAAACCATATACGCTGCCTCCCCCTGATTTTATTTACAGAGGCAACATAGAACTATATGAGTGCCCTGTTAAATTTTGGAATTATTTCGCGTTCATTTGGCCTTTTTATACATTAATTGAGTTTCTGGACTTTTAATGTGCATAATCTAAATATGAATTGCATGCACATGCTCCGGTGCACCAAAGTGGGTTGAAAAATCACATGTGTGTCCTTGGTTGAATTTCTCGGACCCATGGAAGAAATGAGAATGAAATTCAAACATCTGGGCGTCATGGCTAGACCGAGAACATCGAGAAACTTTGATTTTAAATTCATGTAAATCCAAAACTCGCCTGGAAATCATGAAACTTGGTATGGTGTCATGTCATGGCACTAACATGTTGTGGTAAAAAAATTGGGCCGATTTGGAAGCTCGTGGTTCTAAGAAGGAACGTGCCACCTTTGAGTGTGAAACGATATACGCTGCCCCCCCCTTGAGTTTCTTAACAAAGGCAACATAGAACTACATTAGTGCCCTATTAAATTTTGGAATTATTCCGGGTTCGTTTGTCATTTTTTATACATTAATTGAGTTTATGGTCATTTAAAATGCATAAGTCAAATTTGAACTACAAGCACACGCTTTCGTGCACCAAAGTTGGTTGAAAAATCACATTTGTGTTCTCGGGTGAATTTCTAGGTCCCATGCAAGAAATGAGAATAAAATTAAAACATCTGGGCATCGTGGCTCGGTCGAGAACATTGAGAAACTTGGTCTTAAAATTCTTGTAAATCCGAAACACGTCTGAAAATCATGAAACTTGGCATGGATGTCATGTCATGGTACTACCATCTTGTGATAAAAAAATTGGCCGAATAGGAACAGATTTTGGTATGAGCTTCTTGCAAACCCAAGCTTCTCTCAAGAAGGCTCGTGGTTCTGAGAGGGAACGTGCCACCTTTGAGTGCTAAACGATATACGTTGTCCCCCTTGAGTTTATTTACAAAGGCAACATAGAACTACATGAGTGCCCTGTTAAATTTTGGAATTATTCCGGCTTCGTTTGGCCTTATTTACACATTAATTGAGTGTTTGGTCATTTAATGTGCATAATTCAAATTTGAACTACAAGCACATCTCCCGTGCACCAAAGTTGGTTGAAAAATCACATTTGTGTCCTTGGGTGAATTTCTACTCCCTCCTTCCATATATATAGGTCCTAATGCGTTTTTCGAAGCTAACTTTGACCAAACGTTAGAGCAATAATATATGCCATGCAACTTACACAAAGCATACCTTCAAATTTGTATGTCAAAGAGCTTCCAATAATATAATTTTCATAGTGTACATATCATGTGCTATTAATCTTGTCAATAGTCAAAGGTTGTCTTGAAAAACACATTAGGCCCTATATAGATGGAAGGAGGGAGTAGGTCCCATGCAAAAAATGAGAATAAAATTCAAACATCTGGGCATCGTGGCTCGGTCGAGAACATTGAGAAACTTGGTTTTAAAATCATGAAACTTGGCATGGTGTCGTGTCATGGTAGTACCATGCCGTGGTAAAAAAATTGGCCGAATAGGAACAAATTTTGGTATAAGCTTCTTGCAAATCGGAGCTTCTCTCAAGAAGGATCGTGGTTCTAGGAGGGAATGTGTCACCTTTGTGTGCATAATTCAAATTTGAAATACAAGCACATGTTTCAGTGCACCGAAGTTGGTTGAAAAATCACATGTGTGTCCTCGGGTAAATTTCTAGGTTACATGCAAGAAATGGGAATGAAATTCAAAATTCTCGGCGTAGTGGCTGGGTTGGAAACATTGAGAAAATTAGTTTTTTAATTCCTGTAAATCCAAAACACGCATGAAAATAATGAAACTTGGCTTGGTGCCATGACATGGCACCAACATGCTGTGGTAAATTTGCAGTCCGATTTGCGAAGGCGCACACATTAACAATCAACAAAGTCATTTTGGAACAAGTGTTGTCACGTTACAATCAGAAACACAAGTATTGTTGAAACCGTGGGCGTTCTACTTACTAGTACCATTTACGTGCCGCCATGCGTCCCCATTTTTTATTAGCTAGGAGGCGCCGTGCAGGGTAACTATTTGAGTACGAGAGGCGTGCGATCAGACCCCTGCGCGTGCTTATCGGGAGGAGAGCCCTTTGACCTCCATCTGCCGTCCACCTCTCTCCCAAGGTCTCGATTAATGGCGCCCGAGCCTCTGTTTAATGGCGTGGCTATGTCTCACTCGACTGAGATTTAAGAGAGAAAAAAGAAAATCTGAAGGCACGGATCTTGATGTAAGATCCGACGGACCTATATAGCATCTACTGTGACTTATAGCAAGACTGATGAATATATAAGGACGATTATTTTTTTATCAAAGAAGGGTTTGTCCCTTCCGATTTTCATTACTGAAAACCACCACAATTCACAAGAAGTTCAGCACAACTCCATCCTAACACGAAGGACTAAAAGCTACCAGATTGAAATCGCAACATCCCAAGAGGCCAACAAAGGCCAAACATCCGCGCTAGAACCCAACATTTCACAACCGACGACACAATCCACATCCTAAACCGATTATTACATCAAAACAAACCAGGAAACTTAAGGAAGCCCAGCAGCAACTAGAAGAACAGCAACGCCAGGGTTGCCATAGCATGAGTTTTCTTCATTCCAGCCTCGCAACATTGATCTTCCACAGAAAGATAAGGACGAATAATTGTCTTACATAATTAGAAAGATAATTAAAAAGCCACATTCGGCTACGCTCGAAATACACAAGGGCAAAAGAAGAAGGAAGACAAGGATCTGGCTCGCTGATCTATACTTTCTTGATGCGTTGCTGCAGGCCGCGGGAACTAGTCTCCGCGGCGAGCGGCGATGAGCTCTTTCATGTCCTCAAGATGCTGCTTGAGAACATCCACGATGACACGGCCGTATGATGACGCCGGTCCTCTTCAACAAGGCACTGATCTCCTTCTGCTGGTCTGCACTTCGGACGATCTTCTTTCTCAGCAGGTCGCGCTCGGCCCGGAGCCTCTCATTGCCCTCCTTTAGTATGCCGATAGCCTATTCAAACGAGGCTTTCATGTCGTCCTACAACCTCACCCAGCCGGAGATATGCTCCATCTGGCTATGGACAATCGCATGCATGCGCCTGTAACAGCCGTCGCCTGCCCGCGAGAAATTTTCCCAGGCCGCCGCGGCGCGGCGGGACATCTCTGCTGCATTCGTGGCACGGCGGGACATCTCTGCTGCTTCCGCGGCGCGGCCGGACCAGTCTGCTGCATCGACGGTGTGGCGGGACCTCCGTGCTGCTTCAGTGGCATGGTGGGACCTCTGTGCTGCTACTTCCGCGTGGCGGGACATGTCGGCTGCTCTCACAGCGAGGAGGGACATCTCTCGTGCTTCCGCTTCCATGCTCGCCTCTCCCTGGTGGCAATCTCTTGACCCAGAACTCACACTGGCCATGGTAGACGCAAGGGAAGGATGTTGAATGGCTTGTTTGTTTTTGTGGATGAGGAGTTGAGGAGGAATGCGCAGTCATCTTGGCATACTAGTATTTATGACCAAGTACTAATACGCTCCTAAGTGGGAAACCGTTTAGGTTGTGATCGGTGTGAACAGGTTTGCAATTCAATATAGCGTGGAGTAATTTGGAATGTGACGAGACGCAAGCTCAAAATTTATTGACGGTTCAAGTTTTGAAGTGCGGCACTATTCCCGGATGGAATACTTTTTTTCTACTCTCTCCTTTCCAGTTTTATAGGGCTTATCTCAAAATTTTAGTTTTTCCATTTTGTAAGGCTCAATTTGTTGTTCCCCAACACATGTTCAGATTCCAAGGTGCATTAAATCATTGCATGCAAGTATTAAGAGAAAATTGACCAATTCATGTACTTTATGCATGCATGCATTGCAATTAATACATTGATAAACATAACTTTTTATCGCCACCAAAACCTACCATTTATTAAGCTAAAGTAGACCAAGGTAATCCCTATATTAGCATATTACTAAGATAAACAGAAGGCACTGTAGAAACATTTAGGATGTGAGCTTGTCAATCTGAATGGTGAGGGACACAAGCTTAGCCCCGGCCAGCAGCTTGGGCGGAACTGTCAAGAAGGTCAGCTCCTGCACGTCGACGTCGCCGGGATCCTTGCTGCTTGTCACCTCCATTTCCACCTTGACAGTGTCGGTCGTGCCTTTGGGCTCCCCCGGCGGGCCGTTCGCCCACAGCTTGGCCACGTAGTGCGGCAGTGGGGACGCCCCCGCTCTGATGCAGACGACCGACACAACGATAGGCGCGCTGATGTCGAGCACGCCGCCAACCAAGAAAAACGCACGGCGGTCCTCCTCCGCGAGCAGCAAGAGTTGTGGCTCCGAAAGTGGCACTTGCAGCTGGAGCACCTTGCCGTACTGGATCCTGTGCACGGGCATGGGATGCGCGGTGCTGATGTGGTGGTAGAGCGCCGGCGGCGGGCCTTCGTAGCCACAGACGGGCACGGGGCATTTGCAGGGCACGAGCGGACACACGTTCTCGTGGTCGGCGAGCTTGTGGTAAGTGATGTAGAGCCCACAGCCTTTGTGCGGGCACTCCACCCTCACCAACGAAAGGACGGAGTCCACCGCCGTGTTCCGCACGTCGAAGCCACCGCCGCGCTCGCACTTCTGGCACTGCCGTTGGTTCCCAGGGCGCTCGACGCGGCAGTCCGCGCAGGCCAGGTGCCCTCCCTTGCACTACAAAAATCAATCGAACAACACATCAATCAAGAAACCTGCACCTTGCTCAATCAGCTGAACTGACGAGGTGTATTCGAACCTCATACACTGGAGGCATCAAGGGGCGGAGGCACAAGGGGCAGTGGAGCACGGTGAGGTCCATTGAGACCTTAGAGAGCTCCATCGTCGGGTCATGTTTGAAAGTGCTTGTTATCGACTAGAGGGGGGGGGTGAATAGGCGATTCTTATGAAAGTCTTCAAAACATGAAAGTTTCGAAGACAAACAGTAGAAATGAACCTATTGATATGCAGCAGAAGATAAACTACACAAGGCAAGCCATAGTCAAGTATGCAATAATGTGAGTGTACAATGACTAATGGCAACTAGGTAGTAAGGATCAGGATGGAAGATGGTCTGAAGCCAAACAACAATAGTAGTCAAGCAATGAGGTCAAATAGGTATGACAAGCAGGCAATGACTTCACGAAGACAAACTGTAAGTAAAGGGAAGAGATGATAGAACCAGTCACTCGTTGAAGACACAGGATTTGTTTGACCAGTTCCAGTTGCTGTGACAACTGTACATCTGGTTAGGGAGGCTGAGATCCAACTCAGAAGACCGCGTCTTCACCTTATTCCCCTTGAGCTAAGGACACACAGTCCTCGCCCAATCACTCTGGTAAGTCTTCAAGGTAGACTTCCAAACCTTCACAGACTTCATTCACCGGCGATCCACAATGGCTCTTGGATGCTCAGAACGCGACGCCTAACCGGCTGGAGGATTCACAGTCCTCAAGTGTAATAAGTCTTCAGGTCACACAGACAGAAAGACTTCAGTGATGCCTAACACTCTTTGGCTCTGGGTGTTTGGGCTTTGTCCTCGCAAGGATTTCTCTCTCAAAGGCTTCGAGGTGGGTTGCTCTCAAACGACAAAAGCCATGCACTAACTCTGAGCAGCCACCAATTTATGGTGTAGGGGGTGGGCTATTTATAGCCACTAGGCAACCCGGCCTGATATGTCCTAAATGACCCTGGGTCACTAAGGAACTGACATGTGTTCCAACGATCAGATTTCAAACACACACGGCAACTTTACTTGGGCTACAAGCAAAGCTGACTTATCCAGCTCTGGATAAGATTTGCTCTAATTGTATTCGCTCGAAGACATAGGATTTGGGTTGAGCATCACTTCAGTCACTCTGACTGTATTCACTTGGACCCTACTTAACAGTACGGTGGTTCCTATGACTCAACAAAGAAGAAAAGGAAACAACGAAACAACTAAGTCTTCGCGCTCCATAGTCTTCACTGGATGTCTTCTCATGTCATAGTCTTCAATATAAATATCTTCATATACCACCATTGTCTTCAATGTCTTCACACATTTTTAGGGGTCATCTCCGGTAGGTAAACCGAATCAATGAGGGACACTACCTGTGTTATCCTGCAATACTCACAAACACATTAGTCCCTCAACCAAATTTGTCGTCAATACTCCAAAACCAACTAGGGGTGGCACTAGATGCACTTACAATCTCCCCCTTTTTGGTGATTGATGACAAACAGGTTGAAGTTTTCAACGGGGATAAAGTATGTGAAATTGTAAAGGGTAGAGGATTGTCTTCATAAGTTTCAAAGGCTCCCCCTGAAGATGTGCATATAAGTAATTTTCTTTTGGAATGCAAATGCACATGGCAGGTTGTACTTGTGGAGATCCTCTTCAACTTATGACGACAATTCATCATGCATGATAAGATATAACGAAGATTATGACATGCATAATGAAAAATGGACGTCTGCAGAATGACCTAAGTGCGGAAGTTATCATCGCACAATCGGGATTTATCATCGCATCACAGAATATCAAATAAGTAGCAGACGACCATCAAGTTTAAGTGTTACAACTCAAGGAACCAAATGTATCAAAAACGCGAGAGTTGTAAACACCAGGAAAAATATAAAGCAACCGCCCATATGAACCCGCTTGAAGACTATCAAACTCATACGCTTCTCCCCCTTTTGTCAGTAATGACCAAAAAGGTTTGAAGACATAGACCATCTACTTGTTCTCATGAGGAGTAGTTGAAGCAGCAGGGTTGGTGTTGTCGTTTGGCGGTGCAGACGAGCTTGGTGCAGTGTCGATTCTTGCATAAGGGGTCGGTGAAGTAGCATCGTCTTCTTCATCAATCACTTTGGCATTTACAGTTGCAGCAGAAGAGGAATATTCAGAGTCTTCAAGAGATGGAGTGCGACGTAGGACATCATTCCGTGGAGGAGTGGAGTCAAACTTGAATTTTTCTGTGAAGCCATCATCTTGAAGATCCGCTTCAGCACTGAGCAGTGTCAAACTCTTCCATGACCGCCGACACGTTTCATGCGCGACAAAGGCATTCTTGGTGGCAAGATTGCGAATGCGATTGACATCCACCAAGAGGCTCTGCATTTGGTGCTTAAGCCAGTCATGATGCTTATCATGTTTCTGATGAAGTGCAACCAGAAGCTCTCGGTCATTGAGAATGCGGGAGCGCTTCTTAGGCCTTTGGGCAATTGTGCTCTCAGTGGCTTCTGTTTGCGCACGATGAGGCATGCGAGTAATCCCAGCCAGAGGGTAGACTCGAGCGACAGCTTGAACTCCTTCATCATTTTGAGTGAATATTTGATGGTCAGCATTCTGAAGACTAAGAGGCTCCTTTGCAGTCTCTGGGTATATGGCTTCAACAGACAAATCAACATCTGGCATAAATATGATATGATTGTGTGCAGAGGGTTGATAGTTGAAGGCAGAGTGAAGCTTAATCAGTCGCATGATCCAGGGAGCATAGAACTTCAGACCCAAGATGTCAGATCCAGATGCAGCCAGTTGGCGAATGAAGAAGTCTTGGGCATTGAAGCGTTTGCCATGAATAATATGGAATACCAAAGTCTTCATTGCGCCTTCCAGCTTTGCATTAGGAGAGTGCCCTTCGATAGGCCAAAGAGTTCGCCTGACTATATGATAAATGGTGCGGGGCAGATACTCAAGGTCTTCAACAAAGAACGCCTGCGGGTATTCGGCATCTGGAGGCAATGGCTTCATCAAGCTGAGCATCTGACTCATATTGGGTTCAGGCTTGTGGAAGATGCTCTCCATAGCATCATTGTGAAGCTGACAGCCAGTTTCATAAAGATCATCTGCTGAGGGCAGGCTTGTAAGCTCAATGACATCAATGGCTTTGGCTTCATGATGAACATTTCCTGTCATCCACTGAAGAACCCATGTCTTTGTATCTTTATAGTAGCCACGGATATGGAGAGTGGCATAGAATTGGAGCAACAACTCTTCGTTCCAGTGCTCCTTATCAGTGACAAACTGCAGCAGGCCGGACTCTCTGAAGCAGTCCAGAGCCTCTTCCAGACAGGGCAGACCAGTGATGGCTTCAGCATCAAGACGCATATGTGGGAAAATGCGACCTTGATTGTACAGAATGCATGAGTAATAGCTTCGCTGCTGATAGCTCCAGAACCGATCAGAAGATATCTTTGCGCTTGAGTAAGGGTTCTTTGCACTGTCAAAGAAGGTATTGTGTGCCTTGAAGCCATTGATATTGAAAGATCCTGGTGCTGATGCAGTACCTGGAAATCTTGGCAACCTGGGCTGTGGCTTCTGAACCCGTGGCCTGTGCTCAACATGGTACTCAAACTGAGGACCAGCAGCGGCAGGCGGAGGAGTCAGAACAGGCCATTTGACAGAAATGAGCTGCCCAGTTGAAAGCTTGCTCGATAGTGTGTGGCCTTGGTGGCGGAACAGGAGCAGAGGCGTCAACATTTGCTTTCAGGTGCAGATGCAGCATTGGCTTCTGGCACATTTCTCGGTGCAGGCTCCACATTTGCGTCAGCCATGACAATGTCATTGGCTTCATTTGTGTTGGTGGTGGCAGCCTGAAGATTTTCAACCTCCACTTGATGAGCTGGAGGGTCGGGCACTTGCACGTTCACTTCTGGAACAACTTCTTCTTCAACGGGGGGAGTAGGGACATGTTCATCTTCTTGTCTTTCATCGGCTGATGCAGCCGGAATGTCTTCAGCACCTTTGGCTTCAGACTCAGAGACATTCACAGTGGGAGTGGCATCTGGAAACACTTGACGTGCAACAGATTGTTGAGGCACAACTCCTTCTGGAACGCTCGAGGTGGTGACTTGAGGCCTTGGTCCTTTGCGAAGCCCGCGTAACGCTGGCGACGCCTTTGGCGATGGAGTTGGCTGGGCCTCAAAGTCATCATCTTCATTTCGAACAGGTGGGGTGGCTTCTTATTGGGGAGAACTTGGGGTGTCTTGTTGTTGTGGGTGATCAGCCCACGAAGCATCCTGTGCAGTTGGCGTCAGAGGACGACCAATGCTGATGAGTTTGCTGTTCGTGAGAACAGGCGATGATACCAGGTTTTGTTCGATCTGAGGAAGGACTTCATCATCTTCAACATTGTCGTGGTGACCAATGTCTTCAGCAGCGTTGGGGTCAACTGCTGGAATGTCTTCAGCTTCATGAGCCCCTGTGGAAGCAGGCTCATGAACTATCATCCTTTGTTCTTGATGATCAGATGTAGGAGGGATCATTGAGATTGGTTTAACAACTAAGGGCTCTAAGGGAGCAGCCCTATCCTTTTTGGTTCTGCGCTTCTTCTTAGTGGGAGCAGCATCAGAGGCTTCAGGATATTTCTTTTTTCTGGCTTCAGCCTCAGCAGTTCTCGTCTTCTTTAGCTCAGAAGTGGTTGATCTGACCTTTGGCTTCGAGTCGGTCATGCTAGTTGGGAAAACAATGCGCGGCTCTTGCTGCCTTGAAGGAGCAGTTTGATCAGTCGAAGGCTTCTTCTTCTTGGCAGCCATTCTTGGGTCGATGCCAGGACGACCAAGAGCCTTGCGCTTCTCAGCCTCATTGTAGGCTAGCACACACTTGTCAGCCTGGTTCTTCATGCATTCTCGAGAACCTTTGGCTTCTTCATGCTTCTTGAGGAAGGATTCCTTGAGCTTGTGCATCATGATCTTGAAGTTCTTGACATCTTGCACGCTGAGCTTAGCCGCATGCTTCTTGAACTGAGCTTTCTCATAGTCGATCTTGTGCTTTAGCTCAACGATGCGCTGAGCGAGAGCTAGCTCTGAAGCAATGGCTCCATTGAAGGAGACGCTGAGCCCACTGGGAAGTTGCAGATCGTCAAAGCTGAGATTTGGTGAGTCAAACCACTCATCAATGAAGTTGTGAATGATTGCCACATCAAAGAGAGGCAAAACATTGAAGATTTCTGCTTCTTCCTTGCTCTTGATCAGTTGCTCAAGGGCATCATCTGCAAGATCTTCATCACTAGACAGATCAATGTGCTCTTCACGCAGAATAGCAGCAGGGGTCAGTGCCTGATCAGTATGCTTGACAAGTTTCCTCTTCTTCTCCGTCTTCTTGGAGATGCGTGACAAATCTTCAGACTGCACACTGTCTTCAGGAGGTGCAGTTGCCAGTGGCTTCAAGTGCGAAGCTTTTGGTGATGCAGTTGGTTTTGATGCCTTAGCCTTTTTTTGCTTCTGGGGCTTTGGGGCAGGAGGTGCTTCATCTGTGTCAGCCTCTTCAGAAGCGTCCCCAACAGCAGCACCTTGGACTGCAATGTAGGTGAGGAGACCTTGAAAGTCATAGAAGGAGCCAATCTCGTTTTGATCAGCTTCACGAGTGCCATCCTCCCTTGGAGCAGATGGGCCAGGGTTGAAGTTCAAACCCAGCGAATTCTTGTTCTCTTTTGCTGAAGCCTTAGCAAATTGAAAGTTGCATTTGAAAAGGCCGTCATCGCGACACCACAAGAGAGAAGTGGGGTCGGCATTGGCAGGCTGTGGTCCTCTGACCATGCACGGGTAGAACCTTTGTTCAATAGCTTCAGCTTTGCTCTTGGGTTGAAGACCTCTGTAAGTGATATCTCCCCAAGGACACTTTATAGCATTCTTCTCAGCGTATTCCTTGGTCACGAAGCAGTACTTGAACCATTCTTCAGCCCAATATCTTCAAATCCATTAGATTCGAGTTTTGCGCTGATTGTAATCCTCCTCAGGATCTATCTTGTAGAGCTCTGCTAGATCTGGTGGCAAATCTTTTGATGTGTTGCCACGGCGCTGCCTACCACCCTTCCTTGCTGATTTTTCTGTAGCCATAAACTTCAAACTGAATGGTTTCAATAGGTTCAAAGGCTTCAAAGGCTTCCTCTTGCTGCACAGACAGGAACTGGCTTCGGGAGAATTAATATGACGCTGTAAGAATTCACACGAAGAACTGCTAGATGGAAAGAGTAGGAGACCGAGCAGTTCAATCCACCGTGCCCTAACTTGGCAACGGAGGACACCTACGGCGGCGGTGGAGAGGACGATGTCCGCGGCCGGCGTGAGGACGGCGTCGGAGAAGTCACGGCAGCTAAGCGCTTCGTCGCCGGCGTCGTCGAGAGCTAGCAGTGGCGCTAGGGTTTTGACGAGGTGGAGAGGTGGAAGAAGTTCCTTTTACCGCAGGGCACATGTATTTATAAGGAAGTGGGCGGCACAGTGCAATTACGCAGGTGCCCCTGGTGGTTCACATCTGATGGGCACGTGGCAAGCATGCAACATACTTAGAGTAGTCCCACGTCCCCACGCCCGCCAGGTTTGTCGGATAGACGTTCCGGCTTCTTCGGATTTCAGGCAATAAGGATGAATCATTTAAAACAGACTTAAAGTTTGTCTCTGTATCTTCTGCTGACAAGGACGCAGAGAAAACATTCGACAGTTTCAATAGAATGCATATGATTTGGACAGATAGAGTTAGAGATAGGAAGCATAGACAGATTAGGGTCCGATCACATTCACTTAGTTCAAAAGATTCAACAAGAAAAACATAGCTATAAGTGAATGCTGTAGAGGACAGAACACTAGTATATACATCAAACAACAGTCGAATCAACATAGTGAAGATAATCATGAAGATAAATTTAAACTGAAGTCAAACCAAATGTGAAGACATATCAAATGCAACGCCATGAGTGAAACACTTCAAACAAAAAAGTTTGGTGGTGGCGTTCCCACCGTATAGGAAGTATTAGACCCAGACACGGCGCACAATTATCGTGGCGCTCCGAAGTCAAATTCCACGTTAATGTATTCACACTTAGAATGTAAGTCTTCATTGATTGAAGATATACTTTACTTCGTGTGTTGCACATCTAAGTCATCAACATGCATAAGTGTTAGGATGTGTGCCTGATCACCGGACATTTGAGGATTCCAAGATGTTTAGCTCACACCGTAACTTGCAAAACCTTTTCTCGTCCAAGGGCTTTGTGAAGATATCTGCCAATTCCTCTTCAGTGTTGACGTGAATGATATCAATATCTTTCTTCATGACATGATCTCTGAGAAAGTGATGACGAATTTCAATGTGATTTGTCTTCGAGTGCTGGACTGGATTATTGGCAATCTTGATGGCGCTTTCGTTGTCGCAGAAAAGAGGCACTTGTTTCAGATTGATGCCATAGTCCTTGAGAGTTTGCTTCATCCATAGAAGCTGAGCACAGCAAGATCCAGCAGCAATGTATTCAGATTCAGCAGTTGAGAGTGACACACAGTTCTGCTTCTTTGAAGACCAACAGACAAGTGATCGTCCCAGAAAGTGACATGTGCCTGATGTAGACTTGCGATCCACCTTGTCACCAGCATAATCAGCATCAGAAAATCCAACCAGATCAAACTTTGAGCCCTTTGGATACCATAATCCTAGTGTTGGGGTGTGAGCCAAATATCGAAGAATTCGCTTCACAGCTAGGTGATGCGATTCCTTTGGTGCCGCTTGGAATCGAGCACACATGCAAACACTAAGCATAATATCTGGCCTAGATGCACATAGGTAAAGTAAAGAACCAATCATGGAGCGGTATACCTGTTGATCGAACTCTTTACCATTTTCGTCGGGACCCAGATGATGTTTGGCTGGCATTGGCGTCGTGTAACCTTTGCAATCTTGCATTCCAAACTTCTTCGGGCAGTCTTTGAGGTATTTCTCTTGAGATATGAAGATGCCATTCCTTTGCTGACGAATTTGAAGACCAAGGAAGAACTTCAGCTCGCCCATCATGGACATTTGATATTGCTCTTGCATCATGTATCCAAACTCATCACTGTACTTTTGGTTGGTGCAGCCGAAGATAATGTCATCCACATAGATTTGGCACACAAACAGTTCACCATCATATGTCTTCGTGAAGAGTGTAGGATCAAGGGATCCAGGTTTGAAGCCTTTGCTCTTCAGGAAGTCTTTGATTGTACCATACCAAGCGCGAGGAGCTTGTTTGAGGCCATATAGTGCTTTGTTTAGTTAGTATACCATACCAGGATGTTTTGGATCTTCAAAGCCAGGTGGTTGTGCAACGTATACTTCTTCTTCAATCTTGCCATTGAGAAATGCACTCTTCACATCCATTTGATATAGCAAGATATTGTTGTGGTTAGCATAGGCTAGCAATATGCGAATAGCTTCAAGTCTAGCCACAGGAGCAAATGTTTCATCGAAGTCAATCCCCTCAACTTGAGTATATCCTTGTGCAACGAGACGTGCTTTGTTTCTGACGATTTGGCCATGCTCATCTTGCTTGTTTTGATATATCCATTTTGTTCCAATGATGTTATGCTTGCGAGGGTCAGGACGCTTGACAAGTTCCCAAACATTGTTCAGATTGAACTGTTGAAGCTCTTCTTGCATTGCTTGAATCCATTCAGGTTCCATAAAGCCTTCAGCAACTTTCTTGGGTTCTGATATTGACACAAAAGAAAAGTGCCCATAGAAATTTGCTAACTGCGTTGCTCTTGAACGAGTAAGTGGACCAGGTGCATTGATGCTATCAATTATCTTCTCAATTTGCACTTCACTTGCAACACGAGGATGAGCTGGGCGAAGAATTTGTTCTTGCTGATCATTGTCATCATTGGGAGGATTGTCTTCAGGCTGGGCATTGTCTTCAGATTGGTTGGGTGCAGAAATGATAAGTTCTTCTTCAGTCTGTGCTTCAGCAGGCATGATTTCACCAGTTCCCATTAGCTTGATAGACTCGCTGGGTGGAGCTTCTTCAAGTTTACTTGGCAGGAGCTCTCTTTGTGAACCATTGGTTTCATCAAACCGCACATCTATAGTTTCGACGATTTTATAGAGATAGAGGTTGAAGACTCTGTAAGAGTGTGAATCCTTTCCGTAACCGAGCATGAAGCCTTCATGAGCTTTTGGTGCAAATTTTGACTTGTGATGAGGATCCTTGATCCAGCACCGTGCTCCAAATACTTTGAAGTAGCTTACATTTGGCTTCTTGCCAGTGAGGAGCTCATAGGATGTTTTGCTCAGAAGCTTATGGATATAAACACGGTTGATGACATGGCATGCTGTATCAATAGCTTCAGGCCAGAACTTTCTTGGAGTTTTGTATTCGTCCAACATCGTCCGAGCCATCTCAATGAGGGTTCTGGTCTTGCGCTCTACGATGCCATTTTGCTGAGGTGTGTAAGGAGCAGAGAACTCATGAGTGATTCCCATTGTATCCAGAGAAAGATAAAGTCTGGTGTTCTTGAACTCAGTGCCGTTGTCACTTCTGATATGCTTGATCTTGACGCCATAGTTGTTCATGGCTCGATTCGCGAAACGTCTGAAGACATCCTGCACTTCAATCTTGTAGAGAATTATGTGCACCCATGTGTATCTTGAGTAATCATCAACAATGACGAAGCCATAGAGACAGGCAGTCGTAGTGAGGGTAGAGTAGTGAGTAGGGCCAAATAAGTCCATGTGTAACAGCTCGAAGGGTTGAGAAGTAGTCATGATTGTCTTCGAGGGATGCTTGGCCCGAGTCATCTTTCCAGCTTCGCAGGCACCGCACAAATGATCTTTCTTGAACTTGACATCTTCAATGCCAATGGCATGCTTCTTCTTGACGAGCGTATGTAAGTTCCTCATCCCAGCATGCCCCAGCCTCCGATGCCATAGCCAGCATTCTGAAGCTTTTGTAAGAAGACATCTTGCAAGCAGTGGACCAGCTGAGAAATCTACCATGTACAGATCATCTTTCCTGTACCCTTCAAAGACTAGAGATTTGTCAGATTCCATTAGTACAAGGCAACGATACTTTCCAAATATTACAACCATGTTCAGGTTGCAAAGCATTGAGACAGACATTAAGTTGAAGCCAAGGGATTCAACAAGCATCACTTTATCCATGTGCTGATCCCTTGAGATTGCAACTCTACCTAGACCCAATACCTTGCTTTTACCAGTGTCAGCAAATGTGATGTGACTCTTATCAGATGGACGTAAGGTTGAGTCCATGAGAAGACTTTGATCACCAGTCATATGATTAGTGCATCCGCTGTCCATAATCCATTCTGAAGCACGAGGTGTCATACTCTGCATTACAGTTAGGAGGATAGGCTTCACCAAGAGTATTGTGAAGCATAAACATTTGTCGGGCAAGAGGATTATGGAAGCTCAGATCAAGATTAGGACTGATAGGATGAATGGCAAGCGATTCAGGAACAAAATACATAGTGAGACCATTTGGGCATTTGATCTTGTGCCCTACAAGATATTTTAGGTCCCCAGCAATAGCATCAGACGCCTTTGATTTTCGGCTGGAGACCTTTCCCTGCAAAAGAAAGTTAATTCTTCTTAACCACCCACATCTTCAGGGGTGGCTTAGAAGCAATGAGTCTAAGTGCAGCATCTGAGAACTTTGGCTTTGGAGCCCTAGCAAATAGCCTTGCAGGAGATGAATGATACTCATATGAATAAGTAGAAAAGTTCTTAGTTTTATGAACATAGCAGTTTGAGGATACACGCTCGTGTTCATAGGTTTGAGTACGGTTTCCCTGCAAAACATTGGCGTTAGGGTGACTCGGGTGAGTCCTCTGTCTGTATGAAGCCTTTGGACCATATGAAGCCTTAGGTCTAGGATTTGTCTTCTTCCCAGGTGGTGTCATGATGATATTCACTGGCAGCTTCTCAAGACAGCTTTTGGGTACCCAGATCTTCTTCATAGGTGGCCCGTTCCTGCAGTTAGTACCAATATATCTGGCAAACACTTCACTATTCTGATTCTTGAATAGTTTATAGTTTGCATCAAAGGATTCATCTATGATGACAGGGTTAGCACAGGTAAAGCCAGATAAGGTGGATGGATCCACTGAAGGTCCCTTTGCAGCAACCCATGTGGTTTTGGGATACTGCTCAGGCTTCCAGTAGGAACCATCAACATTCATTTTCCTCTCGAACCCAACACCCTCTTTCCTAGGGTTTCGGTTCAGAATCTTCTTTTTGAGAACATCGCAAAGTGTCTGATGCCCTTTCAGGCTTTTAAACATCCCTACTTCAAGTAATGTCTTCAACCTAGCATTTTCATCAGCAATAGTAGTGGTATCCTCCGCAGAGGGGTTAGTTACCACATCAGTAGTTGAAGACAATGCAACAGTAGCAGTAGTGGAACATCCAGCAACAGAGGTAGCATTATCACGCTCAAGGCATTTTAGACATGGTGGTTCAAATCCATCCTGAGCGGGACTGATCTGTTGAGCGCGTAGTGACTCATTCTCTTTTTGAAGATCTTCATGAGCTGCTCTCAACTTCTCAAGCTCTTGCTTCCTTTGAAGATAATCATAGGAGAGCTTTTCATGAGTGGTTGTGAGCGTATCATGACGACTTTCAAGTTCTTGGTACTTAGCATGAAGATTTTTTATGTCTTCTACTAAGGACTGTGAACGAGTCATTTCCGCGTCCAACAGGTCATCGCTTTTGTCTAACAATTTTTGAGTATGGTCCATAGCCTTTTGTTGTTCAGTTGCAATTTTAGCAAGTGTTTTGTAGCTAGGCTTGGATTCACAATCAGAGTCATCTTCACTAGATGTTTGAAAGTAAGCATCGCGTGATTTTACCTTGGCACCACGTGCCATGAAGCAGTAGGTGGGAGTAGGGTCATCCTTATCATCAGCTTCAGCGTTGGTGTGGAAGTCATTGTCTTCAGTGTTGAAGATGGACTTGGCAACATAGGCAGTGGCTAGAGCCAGACTTGCAACACCAGGGTCGGACTCCTCCTCAGACTCCACCTCCACCTCCTCAGAAGCAGACTCCTCCTCTGAATCCATTTCCTTCCCAACAAATGCACGAGCCTTGCCAGATGAGCTCTTCTTGTCAGATGAAGACTTTGATGAGGACTTGGAAGAAGACTTTGAAGATTTCTTATTTTTCTTGTCATCAGAATCATATTCCTTGCTCTTCTTCTTCTTCTCGTTGTCCCACAGTGGACACTCAGAGATGTAGTGTCCAGGTTTCTTGCACTTGTGACATGTTCTCTTCTTGTAGTCATAAGTAGAAGCTTCATCATTTCTTGAGCTGGATCGTGAAGACTTTCTGAAGCCTTTCTTCTTAGTGAACTTCTGAAACTTCTTCACAAGCATAGCAAGTTCCTTTCCAATGTCTTCAGGATCATCAGAACTGCAGTCAGATTCTTCTTCAGAAGAGGAAACAACCTTTGCCTTCAAAGCGCGAGTTCGGCCATAGTCGGGACCATAGATATCTCTTTTCTCAGAAAGTTGGAACTCATGTGTGTTGAGCCTCTCAAGTATATCAGACGGATCGAGTGTCTTGAAGTCAGGACATTCTTGTATCATGAGGGCAAGGGTGTCAAAGGAGCTGTCAAGTGATCTCAGTAGCGTCTTGACGATTTCATGCTTGGTAATCTCGGTGGCGCCGAGAGCACGAAGCTCATTTGTGATGTCAGTGAGGCGATCAAACGTGAGCTGGACATTCTCATTGTCTTTTCTCTTGAAGCGGTTGAAGAGGTTGCGAAGAACACTGATCCTTTGATCTCTCTGGGTTGAGACGCCTCCGTTGACCTTGGATAGCCAGTCCCAGACTAGCTTTGACGTCTCCAGAGCACTCACACGGCCATACAGTCCTTTGGTCAGATGACCATAGATGATGTTCTTGGCAGTAGAGTCTAGTTGAATGAACTTCTTGACATCAGCAGGGGTGACACCTTCACCAGTCTTGTGAAGGCCGTTCTTGACGACAAACCAGAGGTCGACATCAATGGCTTCAAGATGCATGCGCATCTTATTCTTCCACTAGGGATATTTAGTTCCATCGAACACGGGGCAAGCAGCGGAGACTTTGATTATCCCTGCAGTCGACATAGCTAAAACTCCAGGTGGTTAAACCGAATCACATAGAACAAGGGAGTACCTTGCTCTGATACCAATTGAAAGTGCTTGTTATCGACTAGAGGGGGGTGAATAGGCGATTTTTATGAAATTCTTCAAAACATGAAAGTTTCGAAGACAAACAGTAGAAATGAACCTATTGATATGCAGCGGAAGATAAACTACACAAGGCAAGCCATAGTCAAGTATGAAATAATGTGAGTGTACAATGACTAATGGCAACTAGGTAGTAAGGATCAGGATGGAAGATGGTCTGAAGCCAAACAACAATAGTAGTCAAGCAATGAAGTCAAACAGGTATGACAAGCAGGCAATGACTTCACGAAGACAAACTATAAGTAAAGGGAAGAGAGGATAGAACCAGTCACTCGTTGAAGACACAGGATTTGTTTGACCAGTTCCAGTTGCTGTGACAACTGTACATCTGGTTAGGGAGGCTGAGATTCAACTCAGAAGACCGCGTCTTCACCTTATTCCGCTTGAGCTAAGGGCACACAGTCCTCGCCCAATCACTCTGGTAAGTCTTCAAGGTAGACTTTCAAACCTTCACAGACTTCGTTCACTGGCGATCCACAATGGCTCTTGGATGCTTAGAACGCGACGCCTAACCGGCTGGAGGATTCACAGTCCTCAAGTGTAATAAGTCTTCAGGTCACACAGACAGAAAGACTTCAGTGATGCATAACACTCTTTGGCTCTGGGTGTTTGGGCTTTGTCCTCGCAAGGATTTCTCTCTCAAAGGCTTCGAGGTGGGTTGCTCTCAAACGACAAAAGCCGTGCACTAACTCTGAGCAGCCACCAATTTATGGTGTAGGGGGTGGGCTATTTATAGCCACTAGGCAACCCGACCTGATATGTCCTAAATGACCCTGGGTCACTAAGGAACTGACACGTGTTCCAACGGTCAGATTTCAAACACACACGGCAACTTTACTTGGGCTACAAGCAAAGCTTACTTATCCAGCTCTGGATAAGATTTGCTCTCTTTGTCTTCGCTCGAAGACATAGGATTTGGGTTGAGCATCACTTCAGTCACTCTGACTGTATTCACTTGGACCCCACTTAACAGTACGGTGGTTCCTATGACTCAACAAAGAAGAAAAGGAAACAACGAAAGTCTTCGCGCTCCATAGTCTTCACTGGATGTCTTCTCATGTCATAGTCTTCAATATAAATATCTTCATATACCACCATTGTCTTCAATGTCTTCACACATTTTTAGGGGTCATCTCCGATAGGTAAACCGAATCAATGAGGGACACTACCTGTGTTATCCTGCAATACTCACAAACACATTAGTCCCTCAACCAAATTTGTCGTCAATACTCCAAAACCAACTAGGGGTGGCACTAGATGCACTTACAATGTTTGGTCTGCATGATCTCGCCCTCCTCGTGCACAACCATCTCTCGACTTGGGCCGGGGTATTACATAGTTTTACCGTCACATATTTTATACTACTTCAAGGTGCATTAAATCAACAATGCAAGTATCAAAAGGAGAGTCTCGGCATGCATGCATGCGTTGTAATTAATGCATTGGTAAACGCAAATTATTGAAATATATCGAGTGCAGTGCTTTGATGTGTCGCGTCAACTCGTACATCAACGAGAAGTTTGATTATCCTCTCCCTCACCGACTTAACTGCACCTGCCTTTGGATGTACGACAGGTTGTCCACACACCTGCCGGGCCCACCTGTCATACACGCAAAGGCAGGAGCGTCCCTCCCTCGCCCATGAGCATGGTGGCTGGCAAGACTAGGAGAAGCTTTCGCTACACGCTCTCCCTCTCGCACGCGGTGGACATGCAGCAGTTCAATCGGTGTCAGATGGCCAGAAGCGTACTGTAGTACTCCTCCAGTGCAGTAGTACTCCATCATTGTTCGACTTCCCGAATAGACGAAGAGCCAAGCGCAGCCCGAACGCTCGTGTGGCAGTTTCATGTGTAGAGTAGTCTAGGATAGCGTGTACCGTGCTTGTAAGCTTAAAATCTTTGGGGTCGGCTCCATGCTATGTGGCCGTCTCGAAGTTTTTTAAAAATATATTAAAATAGTCTTCTGGCCCTACCTGACACCCTGGTGATTGTAGTTTGCACGCTCATGTGGTCAAGACAGGAATATATATTTTAATTTGTTTTTTTTCAAAAAGGGGGGACTCCCCAGCCTCTGCATCAGAACGATGCATACGGACACATATATTTTAATTTGTGGTGGGTAAATGTTAGAGGTTGCAGCAAATATATTGTACACTGCGGGTCTCTCAGCCAAGTTTAGAGGCAAGCATGTGGGGCCAGTGCTATGATGTGTCGCGTCAACTCGTACAATGAGGAGAAGCTTGATTTTACTACACGCCTTCTCCCTCACCCATGCGTGCGGTTGCTCGCAAACGAGGACAAGATTTAGCTTAGTATAGTACTTCTACAACAAGCTATCCGTTCCGCTCACGGTGGACAGACATGCAGCAATGGATTCGACACTAATTGTTCGTCTTCTCGAAGAGGCGAAGAGCCAAGCGCAAACCGAACGTTGCAGTTGCGAACATTGGAGAATGCATATAGCCATGCTCTTGCATGAGACAAAATTGCTATGTGAGCCCACTATTGTACTAGTACAGTACGTACCACTACTTGCTAGTATAGCCCTGTAAACCAGAAAGGAGTATTTGCCCTTCTAGAGATTTCAACAAGTGACTAGACTACACCGAGACGGAGTACATATGGAGCAAAATGAGTGAATCTGCACCGTAAATAAATACGTACTAGTTCTATCGTTTTCCTCTCCGAGGTGCACAATATTGAGTATACTGACTAGTCTCCTTTTGACATGCATTTACATTTTTTACACAGTACAGACGCAAGCGCCCATATACCGTGCATACACTCACCCCTATGAACGCACACACGCAGGGCACTATCATCTTGAAATTTACGAAGTCACCATAGACACCTCGTCGTCGACGGGTCCATAGGTGCTTGAATGCCAAGGAGGGAGAGGGTAGCTCTTCCCGAGACGTTGAACGGTCAATGATGCATCCTCAATTACATGCAGAGGGAATTAATTGGAGAAGCATAATAGAGCCAGCACGATGTGAATGCAACAGAGTTTGGACTCTCATATAATAAAGGTGCCCCACCACTCCAATCCATCTACTCCCAAGTCTCTGCGCAACACTGCTCACTCCAATCCAAGACCAAGTGACCAGAAGCCACAAGCACCTATGGAGGCGATGGACTCGAGCGGCAGTCGGCTGTGCCAAATCATCCAAGGCGCCGGCTTGTGGCCCTGCACCGTGCAGCGTTTCTAGACGGTGCTGGCGACTGCAGGCATCGTAGCCCTCGCCGATGCTGGCTTCGCCTCTCGCATGGATGACATGATGGTCAACTCCATCCGCAAGTTCACCACCGTCAAGAAGCGCGGGGACGACCTTGCCGTACAGCTCCAGCCCGCGCACCCAGGCTTCTCATTGCCTGCCACCCTCATCGACCTCCATGGTGACGAACTCTTTCAAGCCCTGGTGGCCCTGCAGGTGCCGAAGGTCGCGACAAAGAATGTGCACCTCGAGGCCGCGCTCGCCGCGCAGCGCCTCGCTGTGCAAGAAACCGTCGACCTGCACATCCACGTCTACGAGGAAATAATCTACATAGGCCACTACAAGGCAGACGAGGATAGAAAGACGATGGGCTTCTTCCAGCGGCTGGAATCTCGGGACGCCATTGTTCAGAAGCACATCGACCTGGCCACGAAAGCCGCTCCTACTTAGGCGTCGTTCGGTGGGCTGGCGCCCTGAGTCGAGGAGGTGGACGTCGTCGATGGATGCATCTCTTCTTCTTGCCTCCTGTAACCAGCACTGCATCGCCTCGTGGCCTTAATGTTTTATTAGTATAGTACTCCCTTCGTTCCCAAATATAATTCTTTCTAAAGATTCCAGCAAGTGACTACTATATACGGAGCAAAATGAGTGAATCTACACTCTAAACTATGTCTACATACATCTGTATGCTTTATTCCATTTGAAATAGTATCTAAAAAGTCTTATATTTATGAACGGAGGGAGCATATGGCATTTTTATTCCAGTCGTAACATTTTCACTGTGAGGTGGGGCCGCAGTTGAGCAAACCCACCCCGCCCACCGGGCGTCGGCCAAGTTTAGAATTAGAAGAGAGAAACGAGGGAGGAGAGCTAGCTGTAGCACGGACGCTGTTGTCAGATGGGACTCGTTTTTATAGAATAGGAGTACTGAGCACTCGTGCCTCTTTTTTTCTTTTTTGAGGGAAAATTAGTCGTATGTCTAGTACCACTAGTTGGGTGCGGGCGACCTATAGCTGTCATCACTTTAGGTCTCCTTTTCGAACCGCGGCTACGCTTCACAGTACATATTATTTCACGCATTTATCCTCCTATATGTACTCCTAGGCTATTTCCACGTGCTCCCATTCGCCGACATGTGGGACATAGAGCATCTGGGTCGTAGTGCATGCACGACTCGGAGCATATGCCGGGGTACTTTACATTTCAGACCTCACGAATTTCATGCAAACCCCCCGTAGAAGAATAAATAAATGAATGAATTACTACATGAAACTGGATTATTTTCGTGGAAACCAGAGCACGTTCATTAAATTTTGGACATAACACGTTTATAAGAAATGACCAGAACGAAACCAGTCTAAGGGCCTCTTTGATTTTTCCCGCAAAAAAAGGGCCTCTTTGATTCGCAGGATACTGAAAACACAGGAATGGGGAAAGTATGATGGCGATGAACCGAGACGAGGAGAACTCTAACTCAGTTAGAGGTTAGAGTTAGATTCTAACCCTAAACTAACTCTAAACCAAAGAGGTGTATGGATGGCAGGGTTAGATTGACAATAAATGCTCTATCTCAATCATTTGACTACTTTGGACCCTATTTCCTGCCGGATTTGGAGGGTGCTTGGATATGTTTTAGTTCCACGACTAAAAGTAGTGAGACTAAAACTTGCTAGCCTCACCCATGCTTGGATCCAAATACTAAAGAGACTAAAATCAAGTTAATGAGCATTTATTATCCTCCAAACCCTCCAATCCAGAACTCGCATGTGTTAAAGGAGAGGAGTTAAATGAGGAGAGAGATGACTAATCCACATTTTAATAGGGGTACCCCTGACTAAATTTTTTTAGTCTCAAGACTAGTTTTAGCCCCCCTTTAGTCAGGGGTGCTTGGAACTTTTAGCCTCTTAAAGAGACTATTTTTAGTCAGACTAAAATAAGTCCCTTGGATCCAAGCACCCTCTTGGTGTGGCCGGCTCTTCTGTGGCTTCCTCCCGCTCACAATTGACATAAACGAACCATCTATACAAATCAAGCATGCAAAACATGATAATTTTTACTTTGTCCATACAAATAAGATATCCCACTTAAACATACAAGTCGTCAATCAAGCTTCACAAAATAAAAAAACACTTCATGAAACAAAGAATGAGCTAACTCATCACGGAAGTCATTCATGATAGGGAGGGAACCCGGAGCCCCTCACGCACTGAGGGAGGAGCTCTCCATTGTCGCTCTGGAGGAAGGTTGTGTAGAGCCCAAGCCCCGGGAACCCCTCCGACGCCGACCCTTGCGAGTTGAGGTCGACACCGGCATGGGTAGCAGGACCGCTTGCCGCCGACTGGGAACTTAATCTTTGGGCCTCTAGAAATAATGCAAGCCTGTAACTAAAATACCTAGAAAGGTGAACTGAATCTTTGGGCTTCTAGAAATAATGCAAGCCTGAAACTGAAATACCTAGAAAGGTGAATTGAATCGTTCGGCCTCTAGAAATAATGCAAGCCTGAAATTGAAATACCTAGAAAGTTGAACTGAATCTTTGGGCCTCTAGAAATAATGCAAGCCTGAAATTGAAATACCTAGAAAGGTGACCTGAATCTTTGGGCCTCCAGAAAGATTTATTACCTCCTCAAGCAGCATCAAACAATTCCATGTGTGCACCACAAATCTATACCATGTTTGATCAGGATCTACTTTTCAAAATCAGAATTAGCGCTAGAGCAAGCAAGATCACTGATATGGCCGTGAGACAGAGAAGGAACGAACAAACTCACCCCTCTCGCGACCTCCCTGGTAGATGCGCCGCCGCCGCGCATGAAAGAGGGAGAAAAACGACTGGTGAAGGGGGAGCGGGGCGACCTTCGAAGGCCGGAGGGAGAGGGCGGCCGGAGTAGGGCAGCGGAGGCCGGAAGGAGAGGGCGGCCGGAGGAGAGAGAGGGCGAGCGCCCCTATGGGGAACAAAGAGGAGTCGTGTGATAGGTGGGGGGAGCGATCTGGTGCGGGCAGGGGAGATTTTTTTAGTTCTCTTCTAGTGGGCCTGAGGATAACTAACCCAATTAGAACCTCTCCACCGGGCTAGTTTTTTTAGCTGGGTTAGAGCAAACTAGCTCAAACTAACCCCTCTTGTTTCGATAACTTGAGGCTATTTCAACCCAACCTAGCTCTAACTCAGGGATCCAAACAAAGAGGAGTGTTATTGTACTTGCTACAGCGTGGGCCGTAGCACATTGTTTTTTATGGCCATATCACCAAATTGTTTTCTACTGCTGGTTCACTGGGCTACCGTGGTTCGCACTGCTGGTTCACTGGGCTGCGTGGTTCGCACTCCTCCGACCTGAGTAGTACTCCCTCCGTTCCTAAATATAAGTCTTCGCAGATATTTCACTGTGGACCACATACGAATGTATATAGATGCATTTTATGTGTAGATTCACTCATTTTTCTCCGTATGTGGTACATAGTGAAATCTCTCCAAAGACTTATATTCAGGAACGGAGGGAGTAGTATAGTACTAGTATATACCATATCATTCTTTGCTCCTTCTTACTACTCCGACATGTGGGAGAGCCAGCATCCGGGTCGACATGTCATGCACCAGATTAGAGCGCGGAACGGAAGGGGGGCATCACCACGGTCGGAGCGCCAGTAATTCATGACTATAGTGAGTGGTCATATCACAAGTCTTTCCAGCAGTAACGCACCGTCAAATCGCACAGCCCCACTCGCTCACCCTCCTCGCCTCTCTGTCAAACTGCCTACCCGAAAACTGCCAGGCGTACTGCCCGGGAAAAGCCCCGCCCTCAACTTTTAACTACGAGAAAATAGTTCGAGCTTGTTCGTTCTATATAAATACAGTAAGTACTGTATGTTGATTCACCCGTGGGGTTGTTCAATGAATGGAGGGGCGGGGAGCATAAGTGAACAATACTGTAGTACTACTAGTAGTAAGTAGGAGTCGTACAGTAGTCACCTTAAATAGAGAGTTTCTTTTCTTTAATGCCACGTACACAAATTGAAACGCTTGTTGTGGAGAGAAAAAAGATAATAACTCCACTATATATGGACGTAGGGGCCTGAACGCTTGCTTTACTAGGGTTGCTCACTGCTGGTCACAGATCCGGCGGGATCCCTTTGGCCGGTGTGTGTAGAGGACTAAAAGGTGCATCATTCACGCGGTCATCGCCGCCGAGGGAGGAAACCCACAGCTGCCGGAGGGGCCCGATCCTCTGCCCGTGCCGTTCTCTCCGACACAGCGCCGGCTTAGGAGGTCCTCTGACCCTTCTTCCTCCCTGCCGTATTGTCCGCAGATCCGACCTGCCGCCGCCGACATCCCGGCGACCCTCAGGTATAAGTTCTTCGAAAGCGGCCTTGCTCTACTGCCCCAGCTCCCCACGTGTCTGCATGTGCATCTTTTTCTACTCTCATCAGCTCTTCCAAAGCCACCTAAATTTTTATTATTATTAAAGGTAAAGCTACTTTATGCATTCGAATCTAGGGCTTTGTTCAAACAACGAAGAAATGGGGGAAAGTTGTAGCATGAATCTAGGACTTGATTCAAAGAGGAAATAATATGGTGAAAGTAGTAGAGACCGGATACCCAACCGGTCTCTTGTTGAAAAGTGAAATAATGGGGAAACGCAGTACAAACTGGATAAGGAACAGATCTATTATTGGTTGAAAAAAGGATAGAAAGTGGCGGCTGGTGGAAAATTCAACAGAGTATGTCCAGGATTAGATTTGCTGCCATCACATAGTAAAAGGTCTCCAGGATTAGATTTGCTGCCCTCACATAGTAAAAGGTCTCAGGATTAGATTTGCTGCCCTCACATAGTAAAAGGTCTCAGGATTAGATTTGCTGCCCTCACATAGTAAAAGGTCTCCAGGATTAGATTTGCTGCCCTCACACAGTAAAAAGGTTTCTAGGATTAGATTTGCTGCCCTCACATAGTACAAGGTCTCCAGGATTAGGTTTGCTGCCCTCACATAGCATGAACAAACTCGGCATCACCACTTTATGCCTCTTTGTAGGTACATTGTGCTGATGCGTCCACTATCGCATGTCCTTATACCAACCTTTTGATGTTGTTAATGTAAGGGCGCATGTAAAATAAAGCGATCACACTGTTGCCTGAGGGACATGTCTAACAAGTGTTATTGTTAATCTAATGCCTCTAGTGATAAGATGCAATTAAACTGTGTTACAAATGGCACTCCTACAGTTTTCCCCAGTATGATAAGTAAGTTGCTCCTTTACGCTACTGAGTGTCCTGGTGTCCCCATGGTCCCATGCCCTTAAACCAACTCTTTAGTTGTTGTTGATTTACTGTGTCTGGTAAACAAGCAATGCCACCATTAAAGTAATCCCATATTTGAGGAATCTCATTGTTGATCGTAATGCTTCTGGTAACATGAAGCATTGCTGACGTTTTAAAATTTCTACTGTCCTTGCGTGATTGCCATGAACATAATTAAGATGCTTCTTTTCATTTTGTATATGTTTCGTATATTCTTATTGACCAGCAACTGTTTACTTTCTATCTTTTTGTGCAGATAGGGATATCCATTTCACCTTGTTGCTATTGTGGCCTTTTGGTGAACTGCACAAAACACTTTTTTTTGGAATGAGTGTCTTGTGCAGTTCAACTAAAATGTCACGTGGGCAACATCTCTCATTTTGGTGGAACTGCACAAAATGGTGATTGGAGTTTCCAAATTCTCCGTCAAGTTCTGCTGGTAATCTCATGCAACATTTTATTAGCCTTTGCAAGATGAGCCGTCACTGTCACCACAATGGCACTTTATTTTAGTGGAACTGCACAAAAAGATAACAAAATTATAGTTGCACCTTACATGAGCCGGACAGCCAACCTTAATGTTCGTCAATTTTAGTGCAACTACTAAAGAAGAACCTACCAGCTCACGAGAGCAAGTACTTCTTGCTAGCTGAATGATGCAATCTTTGCTTCATTTCAGGTGAACTGCAGAAAAAGGCGCATGAATTGAATCATGGAACTCAAGGCAGGCTTCATCCGAGTGGAGGTGCAGGTTGAGTAAAGGAGGCCACTATTAAAGTGAAATCATGTTCTCCTGGTTTGTGCTATGCAAACAGGAATACTCAAGTACAAATGTTGTGACGGTGAAGGGCATTCGCCAAAGTTCTTCGATTGTATGACATGGCTAGCCAAGATGGATTTAATCCCGATATTCACTTTATCAAAAGGCTCTAATGGGTTGGTTCTGAATCTTGCAAGCTGGGAATTAGTGAGATGTGTAGGCATCTTTGTTGTACTTATTATTTGAATCTTATTTGCTGGTTCTGAATCTTGAAAGCTGGGAATCAATGAGATGTGTAGGCATCTTTGTTGTACTTATTATTTGGATCTTATTTGTTGGTTCTGAATCTTGCAAGCTAGGAAACACGGCATGATGATGCAGAGGACAACAACCATAACAAACAGTTCAAACTTGGTAGTATTATCTTTGTGAAAGTGCGACAAATGTGCTGATCGTGTGCGTCCTGAGAATAATAATTCTAATTGTTATGCATGTTGATCATGTTGCACTAATAGAACGAGCGAATGCATTGCTTGTTTTAAGTATAATTTCTATTAAAGCTATTTAAATTTAAGTAAAGTGACCACTAACTCCTGTTATTACAGTACCAATACAGACCCGCTCGTGAACCGATGTGTGGCCGAGGGTGCATCTTATGCCGGGCGTGCAGCGGACGAGGGAGGGGTAGTAACTGTTGTTGCCTATACACACTCAGCTTACTGTTGAATCCAGTTCCCCAGGATCTGAAAAACGAACTGCTGCCGCCGCCTACACACTCGTTCACTCGAAGAGACTCCAATGGCGATCCGAGGGGTGAGCCTGCTAGATATGGACTTCAGCAAGGAGTTCCCCTTTGAGTTTGCCATTCAGTCCTATGGCTGCACCAAGTTGAATGTGATGTACACCAATGATACGGACTCGGTGAAGCTCTGCCTCGCCTCAATCCTATGGCTGCACCAGGTTCTGGAGCATTCGCCCGTTTCATCGGCAGCGCCGACTGCACCTTCGCTACGGTGGAGAGAAGGAAGAACGCGGCGATTCGGCCATCTGGTGCAACAAGCTTGTCGACATCCAGAAGAAGGACTCCATGGTTGACCTCGCCGAGACCATCATCGACCCCTGATATGCCAACATTAAAGAAGACGACCTGAACACGTGGGAGGTACCTCTGAATCTAGCCTACATAACCTACGCGACCAAGGATGCATACGCATGCTACGACATGTACAGGTGGATCTTGGACATGAGGGCGTGTCTGCTTCCCGTAACCGACGAGTACATGGACAGTCGCAGCGTCATGATCAAGCGTGCCAGGAAGGTCTAGATGTTGTACTTTATTTGTTTATAAGCACCTTTATCATCTGAGTGTTTCATGCATTAGCCTATGTGTCGTAATTATCTGTTTTGTCCGAAATATTTCTTTTAAGAACCCATTAACCTGATTGCTTTTTTAGTGGCTATTTGCTTATGTATGTAAACTAGTTCACTTGTCCGTAGAAAAAAACTAGTTCACTCGGCTGCCTTGCTTTGAATCTCCTTCCTCCCAACATATTCCCCTCCTCAGGTGGACCCAGCAGGTCTCTAAATTTCCTCCCACTTTCTTTTTCGATTTAAACTAAGTTTTCTGCCAGTACTTTCCCATAGAACTAACTCAACTGTCCCATGTCTAGCCTAAAAAAAATAATACCCCACGTACTATTAACTCATCAAATTAAAATGATATTTTATTTCGTAAGTTGAAAGTTCTTACAAAATAATAATAATAATTGTTTATATATAACTTGGCAAGTTAACTCCTAGTGATTGCGTACATAAGCTTGCAAAGATTTTACTGACGTACAATCATCTGTTTATGTTTTAATAACATTTCTCCGTCTAGCCCAACATGATATTTTCACCCAGCCCAGCAAGTCCGCGGATTTCTAGAAAAATGCAAATGGGATTTAAACGGGCTGCATAGATGCTACATCATTGTTTCACCCAGCCCACCAAATGGACTAAAAAAATGTCCCCCCCCCCCGCTGACAGGTCAGACCCACCAGCTATATCTTCGCACGCAAGGAAGTGCCTCCTTATTATGCACCAAAAAAATGAACACCCCCTACTAGTTGGGACCCACCATAGTGGGTGGCTGACTTGTGGGCCTACTAAGTTGACGAGGACGGAGGGCTTTGTCAACTTAGTCAATATGAACGATTCTAGCTCCAGTAACCCTACGATGTCCATCCAATGGCCATAGTGCTTCTTCAACCTCTGGTCTTCTTGCTCCAGCCGCCCAAAGTTGCGCCGGTCGTGCCGCGTGCTCCTGCCTCTCGTGGCTAGCTGTGATGCCGCGGAGGCCTCACCGCCCCCTACTACTCCCACCGTTGTCCCATGCTATCCCTCTACTCACCCACACCCCCTGTTATTCTGCGGCGACAGCAGCCTCACGCCCCAGCCGAACCAGTGAACCCTTGTACTCCTCCCCGCGTGGGCATCCACTGCCGCGTCCTCCCCGGCTCCACGTCGTCCCCTTCCTAGGCCTCACCGTCGTCCACCGCCTTGGTGCTCTCGGCGCGGCGTGGTCAATGTGGTCAACGACCGACTTCCATCGGAAGAGTACTGTACGTGGAGAGGCTGACAGCTGGGTCCACGGCCACAACCCAGTTTTTTTGTGATTTGCCAAGTCAGTCGCTTTGCCAGGCCTGTTGGGCTGCAAATCTTTCAAGACGAGGAGAGCTTCATTCGGCTGGCCGAGAAAATGGCCCATCAGTAATGAGAAATGGGCTGTACATTTTTAAAACACACCAAACCGGCAATTAGTTTAAAATATCTTTTTTTCATTTCGAGATTTTAAATTACATTAATTTTTATGCGTGGAGAATTTGTTGGATTTTATATTGATATACATTTATTTTTCAAATCAGTTTGAATGTGACTCGAAATTTCGGGATTAAAAACAGTTCGGACCGCACCGAAATATGCAAAATTTAGTATAATTTTTTAACCGTGGCCACAATATGGGCTGTAATGCTAACAAAAAGAATATGGGCTCCAATAAAAACCTTAATAATTAGCAAATGGGCTGTAAATTATTAGAAATAATGGCAGATAGGCTGTATGCTGTTTTCCACAGATTTGAGGCTTTCCTAAAAAAAGGTTGACGCACAAGCAGTGACTGTTGGATGGCCATCCAACGACCGTCGTGCTTCTTCAATCTCTGCTCTTCCTGCTCCAGCCGCTCAAACAGGCGCCGGCAGGACTGCCTGCTCCCTCCTCCCCGTGGCCGGCTGTGCTGCCGCGCAGGCCTCACCGCCCCACCGTACTCCCATCCCTGGCCTAGCCATCCCTCTACTCACCCACACCTGCTGTTATTCTCCGGCGACGGCAGACGAACCAGTAAATCCTCGTACAGTCGTACTCCCCTCCGCGTGGGAAACAACTGACGAGTCTTTCCTGCCTCCGCGTCGTTCCCTTCCTAGGCCTCACCGTCGTCCACCGCCCTGGTGCTCTCGGCGCGGCCTGGTTAACGTGGTCAACGACCGACATGCATCTGAAGTGGACTGTACGTGGAGAGGCCGATAGCTGGGTCCACGGCCGCACGCAAGGAAATGCCTCCTTATTACGCGCAAAATAATGATTCCTCCACCTGACATCAGGGACCCACCGAAAGGGCCTCTGTATTTCGCGAAAAAAATGTTACTGCCGTTGACAGCTCGGACCCACCAGCTATATCTTCGCACGCAAGGAAGTGCCTCCTTATTACACTCAAAAAAATGAAAACCCCCTGCTAGCTGGGACCCACCATGGTGGGACGCTGACTTGTGGGCCTACTAAGTTGACGGGGATGAAGGGCTTTGTCAACTTAGTCAATATGCACGATTCTAGCTCCAGTGATCGTACGATGTCCATCCAACGGCCGTAGTGCTTCTTCAACCTCTGGTCCTCTTGCTCCAGCCGCCCAAACCAGCGCCGGTCGTGCCTCGTGCTCCTGCCTCCCGTGGCCAGCTTCGATGCGGCGGAGGCCTCACCGCCCCCTACTACTCCCACCGTTGGCCAGGCCATCCCTCTACTCTCCCACACCCCCTGTTATCTGCAGCGACGGCCGCCTCACACAGCAGCGAACCAGTGAACCCTCATACTCCTCTACGCGTGGGCATCCACTGCCGCGTCTTCCCCGGCTCTGCGTCGTCCCCTTCCTAGGCCTCGTCGTCGTCCACCGCCCTGGTGCTCTCGGCGCGGCGTAGTCAACGTGGTAAAGGAATTGCTTCCATCGGACGTGGACTCTGTACGTGGAGAGGCTGATAGCTGGGTCCACGGCCGCCGTAAGGAAGTGCCTCCTTATTACGTGCAAAATAATTATTCCTCCGCCTGACAGCGGGGACCCACCGGACGGGCCACCGTATTTTGCAAAAAAACATTTGCCCCTGACTGCTGGGACCCACCAGCTACATCTTCGCACGCAAGAAAGTGCCTGACAGTCGGGATCCACCTGGTCGAAGCATACGTAGCATTGTCATTCTGGTCGCGAACGTGTACGTACATGTATACTATCGATGTAGAGGCGCGCACATGTCATAGTAGAGGCGCGTACGTGTCGTAGTAGAGGCGCGCACGTAGCATGTACACGTACGTACAGCGGCCAGGGTGCAAGAAAGAAAATACGACCACGTACGTACATACGGGCAGGGTTTCGAACGCCTACTCGCGCATACGTACGGCCAGGGCTCGTGTACATGGCTGGGTCAGAACGGAGAAACAGCGTCGTCGTCGTGTTCATGGGGAGGCAACGGAATGCATTGTGTTCATGGGGAGGCAACGGAATGCGTCGTGTTCATGGGGTGGCAATGGAATGCGTCGTGTTCATCGGGAGGGCTTGGATGGAACAGGTGATGGAGTCGAGGCCTGGCGTACCGCAGAACGGAGGAAACGGCCTTGTGTTCAACTGGCCACGTTCAAAACGGGATCCTGTTCATCGGGAGGGGTCTAGCGTACCGCAAAACGGAGGAAACATACCTCATATGGTCGAAATGGGGGTCCTGTTGATCGGGAGGGGTGTGGCGTACCGCAAAACGGAGGAAACAGACTTGTGTTGGACTGCTACGGTCGAAACGGGGGTCCTGTTCATCGGGAGGGGTGTGGCGTACCACAAAACGGGACTCCACGAGATACTGTTCATCTCCACCATCGACCCCCTCCAGCCTCCACGAGCTACTGTTCATCCACCGTCGACCTCCTCCAGCCTCCAGCTGCGACTGTTCATCCACGGGCTCCTGTTCATCCAGCCTCCACTGCGCGCTACTCCACCGGCTACTGTTCAACCAGCCCTCTCCACGGGCTCCTGTTCATCCACCCCTCCACGGGCTACTTTTCATCCTGCCCTCCACCGTCTAATGTTCATCCTGCCCTCCACGGGGTCTTGTTCATCCAGCCCCAACCGGCTCGATCGATCGGGGTCCTGTTCATCCAGAGGCAACACCACGGGGTCCCGTTCATCCACCCCCACCGGGAACTGTTCATCCACCCCCCCCCCCGCAACGCTCACTGTTCATCCAGAGGCAGCATCGATCAGCTTCAGTTAGCAGCAGTAGCGAAGGAATCGCTCGATCGGGTTCAGTTAACAGCCATCGATCGATCGATCGGGTTCAGTAACGTGCAGCCTGCAGTGCAATCGCTCGGGTTCAGTTCGAGCCCAACGCCTCGCTCGAGTTCAGTTAGAGCCAAAGCCTCGCACACACGTGCGTACGTGTATGAGAGAAACGCGCATCGCTCGGCCCCCGACCTCCCACCGTAACCGGGAACTCCCCGAAATTTTCCTCGCCCTCGCTTCTACCACGGTTTTTTCCGTCATGGACGGCCCAAAGAATGTCATGCAGCTGCGTCTCCGGCCCGCCCAGGATGAAAAGCCCATTTTCTGTCATGATTTTTTGTCATAGAAGTAGGAGCCCACCACATCTATGATGATACCGGGTTTTGTCACAATTATAGTCATAGAAGTGTCATATGTATGACAGAAAAAAATTTCATTCGGCCCAAAATGTCACGGATGTGTCTTTTTTTTGTAGTGCAAAGGTCACATACCTTTTGACATGGGCATGAGTCTGAAATACTAATTTCAACTCTTGGAACATATCATATGCTCTGTGGCATTTCAAAAACGTCTTTGAAGCCCCGATTCTAAGCCGTAAAGCATGGTGCACTAAACTATCAAGTAGTCATCATATTGAGCTTGCCAAATGTTCATAACGTGTGCGTTTGCTCCTGCAATCGGTGTATCACCTAGCGGTGCATCAAGGACATAATTCTTCTGTGCAGCAATGAGGATAATCCTTAGATCACGGATCCAAACCGCATCATTGCTACTAACATATTTCAACTTAGTTTTCTCTAGGAACATATTAAAAATAAAACAGGGGAGCTAAACGCGAGCTATTGATCAACAACATAGATATGTTAATACTACCAGGACTAAGTTCATGATAAATTAAAGTTCAATTAATCAAATTGCTTTAAGAACTCCCACTTAGATTGACATCCCTCTAATCATCTAAGTGATCACGTGATCCATATCAACTAAACCATGTCCGATCATCATGTGAGATGGAGTAGTTTTCAATGGTGAACATCACTATGTTGCTCATATCTACTATATGATTCACGCTCAACCTTTCGGTCTCAGTGTTCCGAGGCCATATCTGCATATGCTAGGCTTGTCAAGTTTAACCCGAGTATTCTGCATGTGCAAAACTGGCTTGCACCCGTTGTATGTGAACGTAGAGCTTATCACACCTGATCATCACGTGGTGTCTCGGCATGACGAACTTTCGCAACAGTGCATACTCAGGGAGAACACTTATACCTTCAAATTTAGTGAGAGATCATCTTATAATGCTACCGTTGATCTAAGCAAAATAAGATGCATAAAAGATAAACATCACATGCAATCAATATAAGTGATATGATATGGCCATCATCATCTTGTGCCTTTGATCTCCATCTCCAAAGCACCGTCATGATCACCATCATCACCGGTGCGATACCTTGATCTCCATCGTAGCATCGTTGTCGTCTCGCCAATTATTGCTTCTATGACTATCGCTACCGCTTAGTGATAAAGTAAAGCAATTACATGGCGATTGCATTTCATACAATAAAGCGACAACCATATGGCTCCGGCCAGTTGCCGATAACTCCGTTACAAAACATGATCATCTCATACAATAAAATTTAGCATCATGTCTTGACCATATCACATCACAGCATGCCCTGCAAAAACAAGTTATACGTCCTCTAATTTGTTGTTGCAAGTTTTACGTGGCTGCTACGGGCGGAGCAAGAACCGTTCTTACCTACGCATCAAAACCACAATGATATTTCGTCAAGTATGTGCTATTTTAACCTTCACAAGGATCGGGCTTAGCCACACTCGATTCAACTAAAGTTGGAGAAACTGACACCCGCCAGCCACCTGTGTGCGAAGCACGTCGGTAGAACCAGTCTTGAGTAACCGTACGCGAAATGTCGGTCTGGGCCGCTTCATCCAACAATACCGATGAATCAAAGTAAGACATGCTGGTAAGCAGTATGACTTGTATCGCCCACTACTCACTTGTGTTCTACTCGTGCATATAACATCTACGCATAAACCTAGCTCGGATGCCACTTTGGGGAACGTAGTAATTTCAAAAAAAATCCTATGCACACGCAAGATCATGGTGATGCATAGCAATTAGAGGGGAGAGTGTCGTCCATGTACCCTCGTAGACTGTATGCGGAAGCGTTATGACAACGCGGTTGATGTAGTCGTACGTCTTCATGATCCGACCGATCCAAGTATCGAACACACGGCACCTCCGAGTTCAGCACACGTTCAGCTCGGTGACGTCCCACAAACTCACGATCCAGCAGAGCTTTGAGGGAGAGTTCCGTCAGCACGACGGCGTGATGACGGTGATGATGATGCTACTGACGCAGGGCTTCGCCTAAGCACCACTACGATATGACCGAGGTGGGTTATGGTGGAGGGGGCACCACACACGGCTAAAAGATCTTGTGTGCCCTTAGGGTGCCCCCCTCCCCCGTATATAAAGGGGTGGAGGAGGGAGGGGCCGGCCCTCTCTATGGCACGCCCTAGGGGAGTCCTACTCCCAGCGGGAGTAGGATTCCCCCCTTCCCTAGTTGGAGTAGGAGAGCAAGGGAAGGAGGAGTAGGAGAGAAGGAAAGCCCCCCCCCCCCCGCCCCAAACTTATTCCAATTCGGCCTCCTGCCCAAGGGGGGCGCACCAGCCCCTTGTGGGCTGGTGTGCTTCCTTCTTATGGCCCATAAGGCCCATAACTTCTCCCGGGGGGTTCCTGTAACCTCCCGGTACTTCGGAAAAATGCCCAAACTACTCGGAACCTTTTCGATGTCCGAATATAGCCTTCCAATATATCGATCTTTATATCTTGACCATTTCGAGACTCCTCGTCATGTCTGTGATCTTAGTCGGGACTCCAAACAACCTTCGGCACATCAAATCACATAAACTCATAATACGATCGTCACCAAACGTTAAGCGTGCGGACCCTACGGGTTCGAGAACTATGTAGACATGACTGAGACACGTCTCCGGTCAATAACCAATAGCGGAACCTGGATGCTCATATTGGCTCCTACATATTCTACGAAGATCTTTATCGGTCAAACCGCATAACAACATACGTTGTTCCCTTTGACATCAGTATGTTACTTGCTCGAGATTTGATCGTCGGTATCTCAATACCTAGTTCAATCTCGTTATCGGCAAGTCTCTTTACTCGTTCAGTAATGCATCATCCCGCAACTAACTCATTTTGTTACATTGCTTGCAAGGCTTAGAGTGATGTGCATTACCGAGAGGGCCCAGAGATACCTCTCCGACAATCGGAGTGACAAATCCTAATCTTGATTTATGCCAACTCAACAAGTACCATTGGAGACACCTGTAGAGCACCTTTATAATCACCCAGTTACGTTGTGACGTTTGGTAGCACACAAAGTGTTCCTCCGGTATTCAGGAGTTGCATAATCTCATAGTCATAGGAACATGTATAAGTCATGAAGAAAGCAATAGCGATATACTAAATGATCAAATGCTAAGCTAACGGAATGGGTCAAGTCAATCACATCATTCTCTAATGATGTGATCCCGTTAATCAAATGAAACTCATGTCTATGGCTAGGAAACTTTACCATCTTTGATTCAACGAGCTAGTCAAGTAGAGGCATACTAGTGACACTCTATTTGTCTATGTATCCACACATGTACTAAGTTTCCGGTTAATACAATTCTAGCATGAATAATAAACATTTATCATGATATAAGGAAATATAAATAACAACTTTATTATTGCCTCTAGGGCATATTCCCTTCAGGAGGCGCCCCAGCTGCGGACGCAGATCCTGAGGTGGTGCCGCTAGAAATGCCGCTCTCTTGAGGTCCTGGGTGGAGTAGTTGCTTCTTCTTCTTGGGGATGGCCTCAGGAGGGTACAGGGTGCCTTCGTTGTCGGGGTCTTCGGTCGCTGCAGCTTGGAAGGCGCGCTCGAGAGCGCACACTGTATCTCTTTCTTCACAGGGGACCGTGATGATGCCGCCGCTCCATGGCATCTTGAGGACGTTGTAGCCGTGGTGGGTTACTGCCATGAACTTGGCCTGGGTCGGATACCCAAGGATGGCGTTGTATGGAAGACGGATGTGGGCGACGTCGAAGTCAATGAGCTCAGCGTGGTAGTTGTTACGCTGGCCGAAGGTGACAGGGAGGCGAACCTACCCTATCGGGGTGGTGGAGCCGTCGGTCACTCCTGAGAAGGGCTTGGTAGGCTGTAGCTGATCGTATGGCACTTGGAGGCTATCAAATGTCTTGACGGACAGGACATTGAGCCCTGCGCCGCCGTTGATGAGGGTCTTGGTGACTTGAACGTTGCTGATGACGGGTGAGCAGAGCATCGGGAGGGCGCCGACAGTTGCTGCGCACTTGAGCTGGTCTGACGAGTTGAAGGTGATGGCACACTTGGACCAGCTGAGCGAGCGCGTGGCTTCGAGCCTGGGAAGGGCCGCGTTTACTTCATGGGCAAACTTTTTGAAGATGCGCTGAGAGGCTGGGGCTTGAGCACCACCCAAGATGCAGGCGATGGTGCGCGGCTCCTGGAAGCCCCCAGCCCCCTCATCTTGATGATGATCGTCGTTCCTCCTTAGTGGCGGCGGCAGCGGAGGGAGGCCAGCATTGCCCTAAGGATAGTCCTCACGAGGCTGGTCCCTCCAGGCGCCCTCACGAGGATGGTCTTGCCAGCGGTCCTCACGAGGCCAGTCGCGCCACTCCTGGCGAGGGCCACGGTCGTCCCAGTGTCCTCCACTTTGTCCTCCTCCTCGGTCGTAGCCCCGGTCATTGCGCTCGGGGCATCGACCGAAGCGTCCATCACGAATGGCCCTAAGTTCTTGACAGTCGTTGGTGTTGTGGCTATGCATGTTGTGGAAGGCGCAGAACGGACGACTGCTCTTGGATGACTTGGGGTGATCTCGTCCGCGCTTCGTCTCTGGTTTGGCCGCGAGCACGGCTACTCCCTTGCACTTCACATCTTTGGCCTTGGCCTTCTTGTGTTCTGGGTCGGCAACTGGAAGCTCGAGGAGGGAGAGGCGCCCCTCCTTAGCTCTCGCACACTTGGTCGCCATGTTAAACATCTCCAGGGCCGTGGATAGCTCCTCGTGGATGGCGAGCTCCTCCTTCATCTTGACGTCGCAGACGCCATCAGAGAACACTGAGATGATGGCCTCGTCTGTCACCTTGGGAATCTTGAGGCGAACGTTGTCGAAGCGCTGGATGTACATCTATAGGGTCTGTCCCGGCTGCTGCTTGATGCACCATAGGTCACCCGCGGCCGGCGGGCGGTCGCGAGTGCCCTACAAGTGGGCGATGAAGCGCTCGCGCATCTCACCCCAGGAGGAGATTGATCCCGCGGCCAAATTCAGAAGCCACGAGCGCGTGCCATCTTTGAGGACCATGGGAAACCAGTTCGCCATAACCTTTTCGTCGTTGTTGGTCGCCTCGATGCTCAGCTCATAGAGCTTCAGGAACTCCGCGGGGTCGGGGTACCGTCGTAGCGCGGAGGCGGGTCCGGCTTGAACTTGCTGGGCCAGACGACGCTGTGCAGCTCGGGAGTGAAGGCACGGCAGCCTGTTGTGGTCACCAGGGCCCGTCGCGGAGTCGGAGCCTGATCTTGATGTCCATGCACCACCGCTGCAGGTGGCACGCGATCTTGGCGCTGCGATGCTGGAAGTGCAGGGGCGTCTTCTTGCGGCCGAGGGACTTCTTGGCAGCTTCCTTCTTCCTGCGTGGGCGCCCGGCGTGGTGGGTCGTGCCGCGGGACCGCGTGCCTTGGTGCGATGATGCCGTCTTGATGCTGAGGTGGAGGAGGCACTCCGTGAGCTACGTCACCCGCGGCTGGAGGTGGGTGAGGTAGCGAGAGGGACGGTCCAGGAGAGCCCCCTGCGGCGCTGACGAGCTCGGCGATGCAGTCCAGCCAGTCCTCGTAGAGGTCGTCGACCGGGCAGTAATAAAGGAGCTCGCGTGCCATGAATAGCACGGCCTGCGCGTCCATGGGCGGGCGATGGGCGTGGGACAACGAGCTGGCCGGAGTCAGTGACGGGGTGGCGGTGCGTCTGTCCGGCCGCACAGAGGGGTGCAGCGATGAAGCTTGCTGCTCGTTTCCTGCCGGGCCGGTGGCGGCATTGGCAGCGGGTGATGGAGAATGGTGGGGAGGCCCGCCAATGGGCGTCGTCTGGGCGACGCGGGTGGCGAGGGCGGCGCGGTGCTCAGCACGGGCTCGGCGTGCGTCAGCCATGGTTGCGGTGGAGCGGTATAGCGTGGATCGGAAGAAAGGCTTTAGCGCACCCCTACCTGCGCGCCAAATGTCGGATTCTGGGTTCCGGCAAACCCTTGAGGTTCGAACACTGGGATGCGCACGAAGATCTCTCTCCCTATCTCACTCTCGCAACGATCTCAGGGCCTAGCTCGACGAACCCAAAGAACAAGAGACACGCGGGTTTATACTAGTTCGGGCAACTGTTGTGGTGTAATACCCTACTCCAGTGTGGTGTGGTGGATTGCCTTGCAGGCTGGGGATGAACAAGTACTAGGGAAGAACAGCCTCCTGAGGTGAGGTGTCCTTGAGCTCGGTGAGCTTGTGTATGCGAGGATGATCTGAATCCTGGATCTCCCTCTCCCCATCTGTGGGGTGGCTAGTCCTATTTATAGAGGCCCTGGTCCTCTTCCCAAATGTTAGGCGGGAAGGGATCCCACAACGGCCAATTTTGAAGGGAGACAACTAGTACAAGCTATCCTGACAAAAGGTGGACTTCGCCTGCTAAGGCTCTGGCGGTGATGCAGTTGTGGGCTCCGCGATGATCTCCATCCTGCCGTCCTGCTAGTCTTAGTCTTGTTGCACCGATATGGAAACCTTTGCTTGATGCCTCAGGACTCCTCGCCCGTGCATGCCTCTTTAGCACCAAAGAGGAAACTGGCACTCTGCACCCGCTGGCGCTTGCCTGGCTTCGGTCGTCATGGCTCACGTCATGTGAACCTCACGAGGTGCCCCTCCGCCTTGATATCTCTGCTCCTCGTGAGCCAGCCTAGCGAGGCTGCCCCTAAGGAGGTCTTGTGTCGTCCGCCGTGCGAGGCTTGGCCCCTCGCGAGGGTCTTGGGTGATTGTTGATGAAGATGGGCCGTACCAGGCCGCTGGCGGAGCCACGCCGTCGGCTGCAGGCAGGCAAGTCTGGGGACCCCCATTCCCAGGATGCCGACACCCCAACCTGAAGGCGGCCGCCCCACTCGCCCAATACGGCCACCAGAGGCGCAAGAAATTGGGACCGACCCGCTGCTCCAATCAGCAACGCCCGACTTCCCGCCTCGGCGTTAAGGCCCGTTCCCTCCATATCCACCATCTACCCTCCCTGAGGCATGGGGGACACGTGGCGGGCGAGCCGGAGTTAAGAAGACAAGTGGAACGACCGTTTCCCGCCCCGTGATCATGGGGCGCGGGCGCCATGAAGGCCATGAACCGAGTCCACTTTGTAAATGAGCAGTGCCCGTGCGGCTTCCTCTTTTTTATGGGGAAGACGCGGGCTGCCTCTTTACTGTTCACCGCGAGGTGACGCAAGCGTGTCGCGACCGTTCCATGCACAAGCCCCATGTCACGCACTCAATGTGAATCGTGGGGAAGCGCAACTGGTGAAGAAGTTATTGCGGTTAGAACTCTGCCACGCGTGCCCGCGCACCGTTCTAGGCCTGACCCAACAACGCTTCGCGCTTATGTGTGGCCCAGGCTCGGGGGCTCCTGTCGGTTGACAAAAGTAGGGGCCTTTTTGTACCCCTTTACTTGTGCACGGGCAGTCGTTGCGACGCCTGCGTCCATGCTTGGCGGGGCATAGGAAGGAAAGGTACGAGACTGCCAAGGCAGCACTCAAGCCAGAGGCATGAAGAGCAAAGGGGAAAGATCGATTTCCCCCGGCAACACCCTTGCCAGGGCGGCCTACATTGCCCCGGCAAGAGCCTTGCCGGTGCGACTTTCCCAACACCAGCAAAGCCGCCACCCTTGAGCCTGAGAGTTCTGACACCATCGACAACGTCGAGACCAAGACTTGGGGGCGCGTGTTTGGTGGCATGCTGATCTTTGTGAAGACCAAAGGCCTACAAGTCTAGATAAGAACCAGAAGACAAAGACCCCCGGCAAGATCCTTGCCGGGGACGGTCGAAGACCCCCGGCAAGATCCGTGCCGAGGACGGTCGCGAGACCCCGACAGGACCCTTGCTGGGGGCACCTGCGGGGCCGCGGCCAGGCCCGCACCTACCAAAGTTTTGCTGCCCCGCGGCCATTCCGACGCAGCAACCAGCACACCAACTAGGCAAACACCTGCGTGGCAGCATGCAGCTTCTAGGCCAACTAGTCAAGCACCTGCGTGGTGGCATGCAGATCTTCGTGAAGACCCTGTCACCGCACCAGCACAGCGACCAGACAGCCAGCATGGCGTTGCATGCCTCATTAGCTTGGACGCGCGTCGAAGCAAGGCGAGGCGATGACAGGCGGGATGAGCTCTATTGTCGTCCCCGATAAAGCAAGAGGGCACGTAGGCAGCGCATTAAATGTGTTTGTCCAACAGTGTCAGACGATAGACCTGTACACTGTAGATACTTTGCACCTCCTGTGTGCCACTGGGGCGACCACTTTGACATATAAAAGGAGGCCCGAGGCGTACTGTGGAAGGATTCAGACTTTTTGGACTGGGCACACATAATAGCTAGTCCAAGAACTGAAAAACACAAGATGAACACAGACAAGCAGGACTAGGGTTTTACGCACCATTTGTGGCCTGAACCTGGGTAAAAATCCCCTCGCGTTGATCGCTAGACCTACTCTTTGCGCAGCCCTTTGCCCCCGCCAACCATAGAAGGGATTCCCCGGGATCCCATAGGTGTCGTTCCCCGAGGAAAACGGTATTGCAATGCTTGAAAATGAGGCCTAGGGTCCGTACTTTCACTAGTGCAACCTCTCAACAATGCTAATATAATTGGATCATATAACCATCCCTCAAAGTGCAATGAAGAATCACTCCAAAGTTCCTATCTAGCGGAGAACATAAGAATAAATATTTTGTAGGGTACGAAACCACCTCAAAGCTATTCTTTCTGTTCGATCTATTCAAGAGTTCGTACTAAAATAACACAAAGCAATTCTTTCCATTCGATCTATCCTAGAGTTCGTACTAAAATAACACCAAAGGAAATTCATATTCGTAATACTCAATCCAACACAAAGAACTTCAAAGAGTGCCCCAAGATTTCTACCAGAGAAATAAAGTCAAGAACGTGCATCAACCCCTATGCATAGATTACCCCAATGTCAACTCGGGAATCCGCGACTTGAGTGACAAAACATATATCAAGTGAATTATACGATACCCCATTGTCACCACGAGTATTCAATTGCAAGACATATATCAAGTGTTCTCAAAGCCATAAAAGTATCCAGTCCGATAACAACGAAATCTCAAAGGGAAAATCTCAATTCATCATAACAATAGAGAGGGGAAAACACCATATAATCCGACTATATTAACAAAGCCCGCGATACATCAAGATTGTGACATCTTAAGAACATGAGAGAGAGAGAGAGAGAGAGAGATTAAACACATAGCTACTGGTACAAACCCTCAGCCCCGAGGGTGGACTACTCCCTCCTCATCGTGGTGGCCGCCGGGATGATGAAGATGGCCACCGGAGACAATTCCCCCCTCCGGTAGGGTGCCGGAAAGGGTCTAGATTGGTTTTCGGTGGCTACAGAGCCTTGCGGCGGTGGAACTTCTGGTCTAGGTTCACCCCGAGGGTTTTTGGAATATTTGTGAATTTATAGGTTAAAGAGGGGGTGCGGGAGGCCACCGAGGTGGGCACAACCCACCTGGGCACCCCTGGGCCCCCAGGCGCGCCCTGGTGGGTTGTGCCCCCCTCAGGGCACCCCCCAGGTGCTGCTCTGGCCCATCTTGGGTGTTCTGGTCCATACAAAATCTCCAAGAAGTTTCGCGGTGTTTGGACTCCGTTTGATATTGATTTCCTGCAATGTAAAAAACAAGCAAACAAACAGCAACTGGCACTGGGCACTGGGTCAATAGGTTAGTCCCAAAAATGATATAAAGTTGCTATAAAATGATTGTAAAACATCCTAGAATGATAATATAATAGCATGAATACTTCATAAATTATAGATACGTTGGAGACGTATCAGCTACACGCTAAGCACGTGACGTAATGCTTCTCCATAACCGACCGGACCAATCCCAGTCGTGTTGTCGTGAGGAGAGGCAAAAGGAGCATCGTCGGAATGAATGGAGACACCAAAGAGGAAGACTACGACCAATACGGCAACCCGATGAGGGAAGATGACGATGACGATGAAACATACGTGAAAAGAAGAATCAATACTACATTACCTAAGAAAGATCATACTCCATGGTGCCGGAAAAGTCACAAGGAAGGGCTCAATTATTCGACAACGAACAAGAAAGGGAAGAAGCTCAATGTGAAACATCATCGACGCAGCTGAGAAACCATCATTTATATATATGTATCTATTTTGTGTACGCACTTAAGTAACCGTCACCGGTCAAATGATGTATACATCGCATCCCCTTCAATTGTGGGGATTCCGGTGATATTCGTGAAGTGTGGGAGGGAGACGTTCTCGTCGACTGCGTCCTAATCCAGCGCTACTGCTATGTGTATTTTAGAATTAAAAAACTAAAAATTGGAACAGTTATCAGCAGCGCTGGATTACAGCCCAGCGCTATAGCTAAGTTAGCTATAGCGCTGGATCCTAACCCAGTGCTACTGCTATTTTGAGTTAACCATCACGCGGGCTCAAAATTTTGCCAAGTCCCATCCCCCCACTCTCCCACCTCTCCCCCTCCTCTCTCCTGTCGTGTGCCACCGTCATCCTTGCCCGCCGGCCGTCGCCCCTTCCCGCCCCTCGACCTCGACCTCAACACCGGCCCGAGCCCCTGCACGCCCTCGGCCTTGACGCCCGCCCGAGCCGCTGCCCACCGCTCCGACCTCCTCCTCGTCCGCGCCGCCACCGCTCCGGCCTTCTCATCTGCGCCGCCGCCTTCGCCCTCACCCCCGGCAGCGAGCGTCCCCTTCTACCTTCCTTCAGGTACTGGCCGCCCCTCCCCCACCTTCCCCTCTCTCTGTCAATTAGGTTTTCTTTTTTTAAGAAATGAAATTAGGTAGGCAGTAGGAATCAATTTTAGGGTTCAATTTAGGAATTTTTATTAGGACAAAATATTTATTAGCAAAAACAAATTTCTAGGGTTCTAGGGTTCATATGTCAAAAAAGTTATAGAAATTTCTTTAGCCACAACAATTAGATGATGTTGTTGTTGCTTTAAACAAAATTAGTAAAATTTGGAGTTAACAGAGAGTAGTTAGCTAGGGAAAATTCGCTATGGAATTTAGCTAGGGCATTTTTAGCAAAACATTTAGCTAGGGCATTTAGCTATAAAAAACAATAGCATTTAGCTAGGGCATTTTTATCAAACAGTAACATTTAGCTATAAAAAACAGTAGCATTTAGCTACAAATTAGCTATAAACAAAAAACAGTAGCAAATATTTAGTGAGGTCATTTTGCAAAGATTTTTGGTTTTTGAAAAGAGCACTATTTTGCAATGTTTAGTGAGATCATTTCACTATGTGTACTTGCTTTATATATGTGCTCCTATGATGCTCATATGTCATTGATGTTATATGATTTTGCGATGTTGGTTGAATGTTGAAGAATATCCGGGTGGCCTATGTTTTGCCGGAATGTGGATTCATTTCCGTTTTGGCAAATTTCAGGTCTCCATATGTCCACTTTTTAGCAAAGGTCGTGCCAAAAATTTCCGTGATTTGTGCTAGAAACTGGGACATATGGATGCCCGGGATTTTGCCGGAAGGGGAATGAATCAACATTCCAACCAAATATAGGCCCCTTTTTCTCTTCATTATATCTTTTATTTACAATTGTTGAATAGGAAACATGTCTAGCCACGCCGAAGCCGGGGATTCTGGTCACCTCGAAGAAGACCCCCTTGAGGCAGCAAATCATTATTTTGATTACCTAGACGAACACCAGTTGCGGGTGCAGGGTGGCGGCAGTGGCACCAACCCCGACACCAACGCTGACACCGGCACTAGCATCAGCACTTACACCACCCCCGAGACCGGCAACGATGCTGTCGTAGCCGGTAAAGAACCGAAGCAGAAGAGGACACGAAACCAAACGAGCTCGGCATCGGACAAATTGTGGTCACGGAGATGCACCCCAAGAAATTAGAGCCAACGGCGTCGTAGGAAGCGTGCTCGTGCTGGGGCAATCAACTGGGATGCATCCTTAGGGAAACCGCCAACATCAACGACGAGAAGTTGAAGAAGATACCACATATGGAGCACATGCTCCTAAAGAAGTTGCACAATAGGTTCCTGTTCCCCGGCTGGGATGAAAGCAAAGATCCGTGGGACGATGACGCCGTGACAAAGATAAACAGCAAGGCGATGGTGATGTTCACTAACGGCTTGTCCTCCTAGAAAGTTCGGGTGAAAAAAGCGATTGCTAAAAATGAACCGTGGCCCAAGATTCATGCTGACAATCCATCATTAAAGGAATAGGACTTTGAAAAATTCAAGGAAACTTGCGCTAACAAAGAAGTCAAGCAAAGGTCGGAGAAAATGAAGGCGCTCCAGGCTAGGAACATGCCTCCCCACCACCTCGGAAGACGTGGTTATGAGGGGAAGAGGCACGTATGGGCCAAGGAGAACGCCGAACATGAAAGTCATAGAATCCCAGACCCCTTGGCAGAGTTCATCGACCTGCTAGAGCGTGACTAGATGAGGGCCCGGTACAAGTGGGACCGCGTCAATAAGATCTTTTACACGGACCCGAACACGAGGGAGTTCATGAGACTTTTGGTAATTGATATATTATCACCTTATTATATTAGCTTCCAATCAATTCGACTACAAGTTTTGTCACATTAGTAAACCATCCACACTCCTTTTGCAGAAAGAGCAGCACCAAAAGGCAGCCGAAAGCAATGAGTCGTCACATTCGTCGGCGAGGTCCAAGTGGAACACCTCTTTCAACCGGGCCCTGAACATACTGAAAAAGGTCCTGGAGGACAAGCCGCCATCCTATGGACGTGTGCATGGCGTCGGAGATGGCGCCTCATGGAAGACATGCTACCACGAGCAGACAGAGGAAAGAAGGAAGATACGGTTGCTTACTCAATAGACCATCGACGAGAAGGTCGAGATTGCGGTCAACAAGACCAAAGCTAAGACCAAAGAAGAGTTGCTCGCGGTAGTCAATGCAGCGGGCAATGAAGCGGTGGATGGCGTCATGGCTCACTTCCAATCTTCAATTTTTACCAGCTTGATTCCAGCAATTATCGATTGGTCGAAGAGCACTCCAGATAAAGGGCCAACGGACTTTCCTCTTCCCTGCTACGTCGGCAGCAATTCGGTGAACATCACACCACCAGCACTTGCTCAAGCAAACACAAAAGGTCCCGCTCCTGTTCATAGCAGCCCGACCTCCGTCTCTGGCATGCTTGGCAGGGCTTCGTCTATAGCTAAGCTTGACGCCCTCACGATAATTATGCATCATACCCTTTTCACCAGCATGTCTATAGTCTTCCATTTCAGTTGCCTTTCGGATGTTTGACGTCGCAGACATGTCTTTGTTGGCCAATGATACCCCGTGCACCCTACTGTACGATATCAATGGCCAAAAGGTGGCCGTGGGAAAGGCAACGATCATGAAGCCAAAGGGCTACATGTTCCACAACCGAGAGATGCCCCATGGCGTCTTCAAGGATAATGTGGGCAGTGTATTAGCGGGCTTCGAGGATTTGCCTCCTCTGGTAGAAGTCGATGACGAGGAGACCCCTAAACGGATTGGCGCATGCAAGAGCTGGTTCTTGCCTTGGCCGAAGACTCTTCTTCGTGTCGAGGCACCCAATATCACACCAATGACAGCTTCTCAAGAAGGCATGAACACCACCCCACCTACCAAATTACCTGCACCTGTCGTGGCGGGTGATAGCAGATAGAGTGAGGGAGAGCCTCCATTAGTGCAAGATGACGTCGTCCCCGTCGAAGAAGCAAATGCTGATGATTTCATGGAGGATGATGATGATGACCCTCTCAATTATATCAATACCGTCTATGACGATGGAGGATTGATGGCTCGGGACTATGACTCAGGCTATGAGCGTGGAGATGATGACTTGATGCTGCTTGATTTGCCGGAGCAGGAACGTCCTAAGGCAGAATGCAAAAAGTCTCTCTTCATGCGATCCTCACAGGAGACGCCTCCAGATGCCGCCTCTACCCTGCAACAACCCGAGGGACATCCACTGATTAGCCCGAGGACACTAGGGGTGGTGGTTAGGGAAGGTATGGTAGGCTCACTACCGCCACCTGCCAAGAAGCAAAGGAGGAGACCGGACAAGAAATGCCCTAAAGGCGCCATAGCTGCTTCAAGCAGCCAGCCACCTCTGAAGCCCCGGGAGGTAGACAGAATACCTATCGAAGGTGCGCAACATTTCCATGTCGCTAGCCACCCGATCCTACCTCCAAAAGTGCTAGAGCACATACTGAACAATGATCTAAGGATACTTCATGAAGATGTGCTTGCCAGAGAGAAAAGCCTTCTCATCTTGGAAAAACCAGGATACCTGCTTTACGCGGCTTAGGTGCCGGGCGGGAAGTTGTACGTCGAGAGATGGCCCGCGGATAAGTTCATCCTGCGATTTGACTACATCTACGACATGTTCCACATGACCAAGCTGGATTTCCAGTTCATCTGCATGTATGCATTGTATCTCAACTACATCATCAGGCGCGAGAACATAAAATTTATCTGCGTCGCGGACCCGTACTATATGCACGAGAGCTTCTTGGCAGTCTACAAAGAGCACCGTGACTATGCGAGCAAGTATATCGGCGAGTTCATGACGCTAATAAGGACAAGGAAGCGATTCTCCTGCCTTATCATCCCACGTAAGTCATCTGCGGATATCCTTTCGTAAGTTTTAATCATTCCTTTGCAAGCATGGAGGCTAATTTGAGGTGTAATTATTTTGCGCAGCAAGGGGGGCTTCCTCATCTGTCTGTACCCAGAATACACCCATGCTATGTACTTTGACTCATCGAAGAACATCAAGAAAAAGGATTACACGCACATAAAGAGTGTTCTCAATAGTGCCCTATTAAGCTTGAGCATGTCTGGTGGCTATATCAAGGTGAAAAAGTCCAGGAAGAACGGGCTGGCTTTCGGCCATAAGACCGACTTCTGCTGCATCCAGCAACCATACACCAGTAAGGCATCCATCTACCTCATGCATCACCTGATCGAGTACAGAACGGATAATCAACGCCTTCACATGTCAGCTACTTCCAACGATGCCGAGATTGTCAACTGGGCCACAAGCATAGGAAGGACACCTGATTGTCGAATCCGAACTGAGTTTTATCATGCCCAAGTGATCATGAAGGAGGTCCTCGAACTAACAGGGATGTTCTACCATGGGCCAATCATGCATGATGATATCTGAGCACTGCTACTCGCTCAGCGTGTGGACCTGAAGCCTTTCAACAAGCTCGGGTGCTTCCTCCCTGACTATGAAGAGTGGACCACCGGCATGGAGGACTAATTGTCGATGACAATGTGTCACTACTGTCTTTCTATGACAAAACTTTGAATTTATGCACGGCGAAACTCTATGATGTAATTAAACCGTCCTCCTGAACATGCGTAGATCGCTCTAGTTAATTAGTTTGGGTATGAGGAACTTCGCTATTTATGTTTACTATAGGTTGCTTGTATTTTGCTAATTATGCCTCTTTGTGTTTCTTAAGTACATTATGTTGCATATTATCGTTGGATACATCAACTGATGATGCAGGTACATAGATAAGAGATGGCGAAGGACTGCTATGTCGTATTCGTTCGGACGGTTCCAGGAGTGTATGACCACTGGCCAAACGCTCAGGCCTAGGTGGACATTGAAGGAAATATGCCCTAGAGGCAATAAAGTTGTTATTTTATATATCCTTATTCATGATAAATGTTTATTATTCATGGTAGAATTGTATTGATCGAAAACATAAATACATGTGTGAATACATAGACAAACAGTGTGTCCCTAGTGAGCTTTTATTTGACCAGCTCGTTGATCAAAGATGGTTCAGGTTTCCTAAACATGGACATGAGTTTTTATTTGATAACGGGATCACATCATTAGGAGAATGATGTGATGGACAAGACCCATCCGTTAGCTTAGCATATTGATCATTAAGTTTTATTGCTATTGCTTTCTTCATGTCAAATACATATTCCTTCGACTATGAGATTATGCAACTCCCAGATACCGGAGGAATAGCTTGTGTGCTATCAAAAGTCACAACGTAACTGGGTAATTATAAAGATGCTCTACAGGTGTCTCCGAAGGTGTCTGTTGGGTTGGCATAGATCGAGATTAGGATTTCTCACTCTGACTATCGGAGAGGTATCTCTGTGCCCTCTTGGTAATGCACATCATAAGAAGCCTTGCAAGCAAAGTGACTAATGAGTTAGTTGTAGGATGATGTATTATGGAACGAGTAAAGAGACTTGCCGGTAACGAGATTGAACTAGGTATGTAGATACCGACGATCGAATCTCGGGCAAGTAACATACCGATGGACAAAGGGAATTACGTATGTTGTCATAATGGTTCGACCGATAAAGATCTTCGTAGAATATGTAGAACCAATATGAGCATACAGGTTCCACTGTTGGTTATTGACCGAAGAGGTGTCTCGGTCATGTCTACATAGTTCTCGAACCCGTAGGGTCCGCGCGCTTAACATTCGATGACGATATTGTATTATATGAGTTATGTGATTTGGTGACCGAATGTTGTTCGAAGTGCTGGATGAGATCACGTACATGACGAGGAGTCTCAAAATGGTCGAGAGGTAAAGATTCATATATATGACGATAGTATTCGGACACCAGAAGTGTTTCGGGGGTACCGGGTACTTATCGGGTCACCGGAAGGGGTTCTGGGCACTGATGACCCACAAGTATAGGGGATCTATCATAGTCCTTTCGATAAGTAAGAGTGTCGAACCCAACGAGGAGCAGAAGGAAATGATAAGCGGTTTTCAGCGAGGTATTCTCTACAAGCACTGAAATTATCGGTAACAGATAGTTTTGTGATAAGGTAATTTGTAACGGGTAACAAGTAACAAGTGTAAATAGAGTGCAGCAAGATGGCTCAATCCTTTTTGTAGCAAAGGACAAGCCTAGACAAACTCTTATATAGATAAAAGCGCTCCCGAGGACACATGGGAATTATTGTCAAGCTAGTTTTCATCACGTTCATATGATTCGCGTTCGGTACTTTGATAATTTGATATGTGGGTGGACCGATGCTTGGGTGATGTCCTTACTTGGATAAGCATCCCACTTATGATTAATCCCTATTGCAAGCATCCACAACTACAAAAGAAGTATTAAGGTAAACCTAACCATAGCATGAAACATATGGATCCAAATCAGCCCCTTACGAAGCAACGCATAAACTAGGGTTTAAGCTTCTGTCACTCTAGCAACCCATCATCTACTTATTGCTTCCCAATGCCTTCCTATAGGCGCAAATAATGGTGAAGTGTCATGTAGTCAACGTTCACATAACACCACTAGAGGAGAGACAACATACATCTCATCAAAATATCAAACGAATACCAAATTCACATGACTACTAATAGCAAGACTTCTCCCATGTCCTCAGGAACAAACGTAACTACTCACAAAGCCTATTCATGTTCATAATCAGAGGAGTATTAATATGCATAATGGATCTGAACATATGATCTTCCACCAAATAAACCAACTAGCATCAACTACAAGGAGTAATCAACACTACTAGCAACCCACAGGTACCAATCTGATGCTTTGGGACAAAGATTGGATACAAGAGATGAACTAGGGTTTTAGAGGAGATGGTGCTGGGTGAAGATGTTGATGGAGATTGGCCCCCTCCCGATGAGAGGAGCGTTGGTGATGATGATGGCGATGATTTACCCCTCCCGAAGGGAAGTTTCCCCGACAGAAATGCTCTGTCGGAGCCCTAGATTGGTTCCGCCAAGGTTCCGCCTCGTGGCGGCGGAGTTTCTTCCCAAAAGCTTGCTTATGATTTTTCTCGGACGAAAGACTTCATATAGCAGAAGATGGGAACCGGAGGGCCACCAGGGGGCCCACGAGGCAGGGGGCGCGCCTAGGGGGGTAGGGCGCGCCTCCCACCCTCGTGGCCAGGGTGTGGCCCCCCTCTGGTATTTTCTTTGTCCAGTATTTTTTTATTAATTCCAAAAATGACTTCCGTGAAGTTTCAGGACTTTTGGAGGTGTGCAGAATAGGTCTCTAATATTTGCTCCTTTTCCAGCCCAGAATTCCAGCTGCCGGCATTCTCCCTCTTTATGTAAACCTTGTAAAATAAGAGAGAATAGGCATAAGTATTGTGACATAACGTGTAATAACAACCCATAATGCGATAAATATCGATATAAAAGCATGATGCAAAATGGACGTATCAACTCCCCCAAGCTTAGACCTCGCTTGTCCTCAAGCGGAAGCCGATAACGATAAATATGTCCACATGTTTAGAGGTAGAGGTGTCGATAAAATAAAATACAGACATGAGGGCATCATGATCATTCTTATAACAGCAACATATATATATATATATGTATATATATATATATGGCTGGACTATTCTGTTACTAGTAACAGAATAATATTCTGTTACCCTCCCCCCCCCCCGCCCTACATAGGCGCGACGTGCCGACCACCGTAAAATCCCCCTATACAGCCTGAACCGAACCCAACCCGCCTTCTTCCGCTGGAGGCAGCCGTCGTGGGCGAGCGAGCGACGGTGGCAACCGGAGCGAGGGAGCCCGCGGCACCGTGACTGGCCGGCGACGGATCCGCCGTTGTCTCGTGTCTCTGTCCGTCGCTGGATTCATCGTCGGGGCCGTGATCCGCCGCCGTCTTCTACCTCCTTCCGTCACCGGATCCATCCACGGGGCCATGATCCGCCGTCTCCTAGCTTCCCCCGTTGCCGGATCCAATGACGGGGTGGTGATCCGCCGTCTCCTGCCTCCCTCCGTCGTCGGATCCAACGACGGGGCCGTGATATGCAGCCTCCTGCCTCCCTCCGTCGTCGGGGCTCCTTCTTCGGGGCAGTGATCCCCGCAAGACGCTGCCTCCCCAGACCTCTTCGCCAGACGTCCACCACAAGCAGGAGCTGCATCAATGGCGCCACCTCCCAAGAACATGCCAGTACGCCGACCACGAGAGGAAGAAGAAGAAGAAGTCAGTTAACTGGAGGTAATGTCTGCTTCCCACGTTTGTGTGAGTAAATCAGTTCACCAGTCCTGCTATGAAAGAAGAACCTGGTAGTACATTGCAAATGCCTGATCAGTTCATTACACCCCTGCCACTTGATGCACAATTTGGATGTCGAGGTTACTGTCAGTACCTCTAATATGATAGCTTCAGTTCAAAACCAAAAAACACAAACTTATGCATCAGTCCAAGGAGCTACTGGGCTTTATATAAGGTTCAACTGCCCCGCAAGTTGTATGATGTTATTTCTAATAGTACATGTCGTGTAGTTGCGTCAGTTCGAACTAGTGAAAGAATGTTGTTGAAAAAAATATACACATGTTACACAATAAGTTCAATGATACATAAACTAGGAGTACTTCTAGTGTAGTTGCATAAGTTATAGATGAACAAAAGAGAAGACATGCATCCGTTTTATAAAATATGCATAACCATACATCTCTGAAGTTCATTGTTCAGTTTACAAGCAGTGCTAAAAAACAGTACATCAGTACATCAGTGAGAACAAAAGTTTAAATAACAACCAGCGATGCAAGTTTAACTTGTACAATGCCTTCAGTGCATGACACATTACCCATAGCATGTATACGAGAAAAATGCAGAAAAGATTAATCCCAAAACTGTTGAATGTCATTGCAGAAGCGAGCAAGGCGGCGCACGCAGCGAGCATTTGATCGGCCAAGCAGATATGGGGCACCACCTGGTTGGGTGACACCAGAAATACCACCTGGATACTTCAACAATACAGGCAGATTTCAAGATACACCGGAATCATCAGAAGCACGTACAAGTTCTTATATGCAGCAAACACCAATATCTGGGAATACAAGCTTTGTCACTCATGGGTTGCAACAAGGCCAACAATATCCCCAACAACAAATGTTTTCCTTCCCTAGCGCATGCAGAAGGCCAAGGACAGGAAGCCGTGGATGGGTTGCAACAAGGCTTCCACCAGTCGCTCCGTCAACATCAATCATCCGTGCTGCAAAAGCGGTTGCGACGGGAAGGCCAGGCCAAAGAGACAGAATTTTTGGCCACTCTAGCAGGTTCCAAAGTACAAGATATGAGCCATATAGACAGGAGCAACCTCACAACGAATCTGAGGGGAGACGGTCGTACAATGAGAGATAGAGATCTTCGTCAACATTGCTCCCTCCAAGAGATGCATTGCCGCATGTGCCAAGGGTGACAGCACCCGCACCCATACACTAGGGTGAACAGCAAACACCGGAGGTAGCACAGAGCTATACACATGTAAGTATCCATATAGAAAGAAAAACATACAAGCACAGTCCATACCATGGTACTGTGACCACCCCATTTAACATTTCCATAACTGCGTTTTTGTTTGCTCACTGTTGCGTGCAGCCACCTAACATTGAAGCTTATGTTCTGCCAAGGCTAGAGATGCACTTTGAAACTTTTGAAGAAGCAAAGACCTTCTACAACGTCTATGCGAAGCACACCAGTTTTGCTGTCAGGGAAGGCTCCAAGTTTAAGACCAGGGCCTACCTTTATTGCACGTGCTATGGAGTCTATCATTCAAAGGTGTCTGAAGCAAATAGGCAGCGGAACAAAACGACAGCCAGGACTAACTACGGGGCTAAAATGAGGCTGAAGATTGAAAAGGACGGAACACTTGTCGTAAAAGAGATAGTCTGGGAACACAGCCACAGGCTACAGCTCACTCCGCAAATGCTTGTCTTCTTGCACTCCCACAAAAACTTTGACAAAAAAATCTTGGAGTACGTCAAGTACCTGCAGTTCAAAGTCATTGAACACGTGCAAATCATGAGCATACTGGGTGGTGATGACCCTGGTAGCTACTTCCTCGAAATGAATGCCAAAGACCTGATTAACCTGTAAGTACAAACTTGTTCTCCTCCCATAAACCGCCTATGTCTTTTTTCCTCTGTCAGTACAAACATATTACACAACGCATGACCTGACGCCAGTTCAACATGCATTTTTGAATGACTGTTCACTTTTAATATCCAGGAAAGCAAAGAATTCAAGGATGAATGATGTGGATGATGTCCTAAAGACTGTCAACTTCTTTAGGGAGATGAAAGCTATAAACAGGGAATTCTTCTGTGACATGCAACTCGATGAGTCCGACAGAGTTAAGAACATATTCTGGGCGAATGCAAGCTGCCGAGGGGCCTACCAGGACTTTGGTGACTGCGTAACATTTGACACCACATATAAGACCAACAAGTACCATATGCCACTTGGGGTGTTTGTCGGTACTAACAACCACTTTCAGACTACATTCTTTGGTTTCGCCCTGATAGGAGATGAGGATGCAGAATCATTCAGATGGTTGTTCAAGACGTTTTTAAGGTGCATGAGAGGGAAGGCTCCTACATGCATCCTCACAGGTACAACCGCGAAAACAACCCCCAACCACCACCACCCCCCCTTCCCCCAAAAAACTAAAAGGAAAATAACACGGTAAAAAATGTTGTATCAGTTCTATTTGTATATATGCACCACCATATGCTGACCACTCCACATCTCTTTTCTCATTACAAGACCAGTGCCCGGCAATCGCTTTGGCGATACCAAAAGTTTTCAAGAACACAGTACACAGTTGTGCCACTGGCACATTATGAAGAAGTACAGGGAACACCTCGCATACCTGTACTACCTGCACGAAGACTTGAAAGAAGAATTCACATCAATCCTCAACTGGCCCCTCATACCAACTGAGTTTGAGGATGCCTGGAAAGGACTCATCGATAGGTACAACCTCCATGATGATGCCACGATGCTGGCCATGTGGAACGAGCGTGAGAAATGGATATCAGCCTACATCAAAGAAATTTTCTGCGCCAAAATGACATCCACACAGCGAAGTGAGAGCATGAACTATGTGCTCAAGAAGAACTTTGTAAGTGGGATACAAAACCTACACCCCTAAGATAGATAATGGGGCAAGTCATGTTACGGACTCGCCTCCGCAAGCGACGCCGCGGCAAGCCGCGTCGTCGCCTGCTACGGCTCGTTCCTGGCTCGACCTCACCGGGATGGGGGAGGGGGTCCCTCCCCCCCCCCGGCTCGGCCTCGCGCTAACGCGGCAGTGCACTTGTTTGACAGGCGCAGTGCGGCTATTCTGTCCCCCCCACACACACACACGCACCCACACACCCCTAAGATAGATAATGGGGGCAATTCATGTTACGGACTCGCCTCCGCATGCGACGCCGTGGCACGCCGCGTCGTCGCCTGCTACGGCTCGTTCCTGGCTCGACCTCGCCGGGATGGGGGAGGGGGGTCCCGAACCCCTCCCCCCGACTCGGCCTCGCTCTAACGCGGCAGTGCGCTCGTTTGACAGGCACAGTGCAGTAATTTTGTCCCCCCCCCACACGCACCCACACCCCCCCTAAAAGATAGATAATGGGGGCAAGTCCATACAAGGAAGATGTATCAGTACAACTATGCACCGAGGGGCAGTGCGGTTATTCTGTTTCACCCCCCCCCCCACACACACACACGCACCCACACACCCCCCTAAAAGATAGATAATGGGGGCAAGTCCATACAAGGAAGATGTGTTAGTACAACTATGCACCGAGGGGCAGTGCGGTTATTCTGTTTCCCCCCACGCGCACCCACACACCCCTAAGATAGATAATGGGGCAAGTCATGTTACAGACTCGCCTCCGCAAGCGACGCCGCGGCAAGCCGCGTCGTCGCCTGCTACGGCTCGTTCCTGGCTCGGCCTCGCCGGGATGGGGGAGGGGGGTCCCTCCCCCCCGGCTCGGCCTCGCGCTAACGCGGCAGTGCGCTCGTTTGACAGGCGCAGTGCGGTTATTCTGTCCCCCCCCCCCACACACACACGCACCCACACACCCCTAAGATAGATAATGGGGGCAATTCATGTTACGGACTCGCCTCCGGATGCGACTCCGCGGCACGCCGCGTCGTCGCCTGCTACGGCTCGTTCCTGGCTCGGCCTCGCCGGGATGGGGGAGGGGGTCCCGAACCCCTTCCCCCGACTCGGCCTCGCTCTAACGCGGCAGTGCGCTCGTTTGACAGGCATAGTGCGGTAATTCTGTCTCCCCCACCCCACATGCACCCACACCCCCCCCCCTAAAAGATAGATAATGGGGGCAAGTCCATACAAGGAAGATGTGTCAGTACAACTATGCACCGAGGGGTAGTGCGGTTATTCTGTTTCACCCGCCCCCCCCCCCCACACACACACACGCACCCACACACACCCCCTAACAGATAGATAATGGGGGCAAGTCTATACAAGGAAGATGTGTCAGTACAACTATGCACCGAGGGGCAGTGCGGTTATTCTGTTTCCCCGCACACGCACCCACACACCCCTAAGAAAGATAATGGGGGCAAGTCATGTTACGGACTAGCCTCCGCATGCGACGCCGCCGCACGCCGCGGCACGCCGCGTCGTCGCCTGCTACGGCTCGTTACTGGCTCGGCCTCGCTGCGATGGGGGAGGAGGGGTCCCGACCCCCCTACCCCCGGCCCGGCCTCGCGCTAATGCGGCAGTGCGCTCGTTTGACAGGCGCAGTGCGGTTATTCTGTCCCCCCTACACGCACCCACACCCCCCCTAAAAGATAGATAATGGGGGCGATTCCATACAAGGAAGATGTGTGAGTACAACTATGCACCGACGGGCAGTGCGGTTATTCTTTTTTTCCCCACACGCACCCACACGCACCCACACACCCCTAAGATAGATAATGGGGGCAAGTCCATACAAGGAAGATGTGTCAGTACAACTATGCACCGAGGGGCAGCTCGGTTATTCTTTTTTCCCCCACACGCACCCACACGCACCCACACACCCCCAAGATAGATAATGGGGGCAAGTCATGTTACGGACTCGCCTCCGCATGTGACGCTGCGGCACGCCGCGTCGTCGCCTGCTACGGCTCGTTCCTGGCTCGGCCTCACCGGGATGGGGGAGGGGGGTCCTGACCCCCCTCCCCCCCGGCTCGGCCTCGCGCTAACACGGCAGTGCGCTCATTTGACAGGCGCAGTGCGGTTATTCTGTTCCCCCCCCCCCACACACACACGCACCCACACACCCCCCTAAAAGATAGATAATGGGGGAAAGTCCATACAAGGAAGATGTGTTGGTACAACTATGCACCGAGGGGCAGTGCGGTTTTTCTGTTTAACCACACACGCACCCACACACCCCTAAGATAGATAATGAGGGCAGGTCATGCTACGGACTCGCCTCCGCATGCGACGTCGCGGCACGCAGCGTCGTCGCCTGCTACGGCTCGTTCCTGGCTCGGCCTCACCGGGATGGGGGAGGGGGTCCCGACCCCTCTCCCCCCTCCCCCGGCTCGGCCTCGCGCTAACGCGGCAGTGCACTCGTTTGACAGGTGCAGTGCGGTTATTCTGTTCCCCCCCCCACACGCACCCACACACCCCCCTAAAAGATAGATAATGGGGGCAAGTCCATACAAGGAAGATGTGTTAGTACAACTATGCACCGAGGGGCAGTGCGGTTATTCTGTTTCCCCCCACACGCACCCACACACCCCCTAAGATAGATAATGGGGGCAAGTCATGCTATGGACTCGCCTCCGCATGCGACGCCGCGGGACGCCGCGTCATCGCTTGCTACGGCTCGTTCCTGGCTCAGCCTCGCCGGGATGGGGGAGGGGGGGTCCCGACCCCTCCTCTCCCCCGGCTCGGCCTTGCGCTAAAGCGGCAGTGCGCTCGTTTGATAGGCGCGGTGCAGTTATTATGTCCCCCCCCCCCACACACACGCACCCACACACCCCTAAGATAGATAATGGGGGCAAGTCATGTTACGGACTCGCCTCCGCATGCGACGCCGCGGCACGCCGCGTCGTCGACTGCTACGGCTCGTTCCTGGCTCGGCCTCGTCGGGATGGGGGAGGGGGGTCCCGAGCCCCCCTCCCCCCCGGCTCGGCCTCGCGCTAATGCGGCAGTGCGCTCGTTTGACAGGCGAAGTGCGGTTATTCTGTTCCCCCCCCAGACGCACCCACGCACCCCCCTAAAAGATAGATAATGGGGGCAAGTCCATACAAGGAAGATGTGTCAGTACAACTATGCACCGAGGGGCAGTGCGGTTATTCTGTTTCACCCACCCCCCACCCCCCCACCCCCCACGCGCACACACACACCCCCCTTAAAGATAGATAATGGGGGCAAGTCCATACAAGGAAGATGTGTCAGTACAACTATGCACCGAGGGGCAGTGCGGTTATTCTCTTCCCCCCCCCCCCCACACGCACCCACACACCCCTAAGATAGATAATGAGGGCAAGTCATGTTACGGACTCGCCTCCGCAAGTGACGCCGTGGCACGCCGCATCGTCGCCTGCTACGGCTCGTTCCTGGCTCGGCCTCGCCGGGATGGGGGAGGGGCTCCCCCCGCCTCGGCTCGGCCTCGCCGGGATGGGGAAGGGGGGTCCCTCCCCCTCCCCCCCCCCCCCCCCCCGCTCGGCCTCGCGCTAACGCGGCTGTGCTCGTTTGACAGGCGCAGTGCGGTTATTCTCCCCCCCCCCCACGCACCCACACCCCCCCCCCTAAAAGATAGATAATGGGGGCAAGTCCATACAAGGAAGATGTGTCAGTACAACTATGCACCGAGGGGCAGTGCGGTTATTCTGTTTCCCCCCACACGCAACCACATACCCCTAAGATAGATAATGGGGGCAAGTCATGGTACGGACTCGCCTTCCCATGCGACGCCGCTGCATGTTGCGTCATCGCCTGCTACGGCTCGTCCCTGGCTCGGCCTCGCCGGGATGGGGGAGGGGGTCCCGACCCCCCTCCCCCCCGGCTCGGCCTCGCGCTAACGCGGCAGTGTGCTCGGTTGACAGGCGCAGTGCGGTTATTCTGTTTCACCCCCCCCCCACGCACCCACACCCCCCCCTAAAAGATAGATAATGGGGGCAAGTCCATACAAGGAAGATGTGTTAGTACAACTATGCACCGAGGGGCAGTGCGGTTATTCTGTTTCCCCCACACGCAACCACATACCCCTAAGATAGATAATGGGGGCAAGTCATGGTACGGACTCGCCTTCCCATGCGACGCCGCTGCACGTTGCGTCGTCGCCTGCTACGGCTCATCCCTGGCTCGGCCTCGCCGGGATGGGGGAGGGGGTCCCGACCCCCCTCCCCCCCCCCCCCCCGGCTCGGCCTCGCGCTAACGCGGCAGTGTGCTCGTTTGACAAGCGCAGTGCGGTTATTCTGTTCCCCCCCCCCCCACACACACACCCACACACGCACCCACACACCCCTAAGATAGATAATGGGGGCAAGTCATGTTACGGACTCGCCTCCGCATGCGACGCCGCGGCGTCGCTTGCTACGGCTCGTTCCTGGCTCGGCCTCAGCGGGATGGGGGAGGGGCTCCCGACCCCTCTCCCCCCTCCCCCGGCTCGGCCTCGCGCTAACGCGGCAGTGCGCTCGTTTGACAGGCGCAGTGCGGTTATTCTGTCCCCCCACACACACGCACCCACACACTGCCCTAAAAGATAGATAATGGGGGCAAGTCCATACAAGAAAGATGTGTCAGTACAACTATGCACCGAGGGGCAGTGCGGTTATTCTGTTTCCCCCCACACGCACCCACACACCCCTAAGATAGATAATGGGGGCAAGTCATGCTATGGACTCGCCTCCGCATACGACGCCGCGGGACGCCGCGTCATTGCTTGCTACGGCTCGTTCCTGGCTCAGCCTCGTCGGGATGGGGGAGGGGGGGTCCCGACCCCCCCTCTCCCCCGGCTCGGCCTCGCGCTAAAGCGGCAGTGCGCTCGTTTGACAAGCGCAGTGCAGTTATTCTGTCCCCCCCCCCCACACACACACGAACCCACACACCCCTAAGATAGATAATGGGGGCAAGTCATGTTACGGACTCGCCTCCGCATGCGACGCCGCGGTACGCCGCGTCGTCGCCTGCTACGGATGGTTCCTGGCTCGGCCTCGCCGGGATGGGGGAGGGGGGTCCCGAGCCCCCCTCCCCCCCTCCCGGCTCGGCCTCGCGCTAATGCGGCAGGGCGCTCGTTTGACAGGCGCAGTTCTGTTATTTTGTCCCCCCCCCACACACACACGCACCCACACACCCCCCTAAAAGATAGATAATGGGGGCAAGTCCATACAAGGAAGATGTGTCAGTACAACTATGCACCAAGGGGCAGTGCGGTTATTCTGTTTCACCCCCCCCCCATGCACCCATACACCCCCCTAAAAGATAGATAATGGGGGCAATTCCATACAAGGAAGATGTGTCAGTACAACCATGCACCGAGGGGCAGTGCGGTTATTTTGTTTCCCCCCATACGCACCCACACACCCCTAAGATAGATAATGGGGGCAAGTCATGTTACGGACTCGCCTCCGCAAGCGACGCCGCGGCATGCCGCATCGTTGCCTGCTACGGCTCGTTCCTGGCTCGGCCTCGCCGGGATGGGGGAGGGGCTCCCCCCCAAGCTCGGTCTCGCGCTAAAGCGGCATTGCGCTCGTTTGACAGGCGCAGTGCAGTTATTCTGTCCCCCCCCCCCCCACACGCACACGCACCCACACACCCCTAAGATAGATAGTGGGGGCAAGTCATGTTACGGACTCGCCTCCGCATGCGACGCCACGGCACGCCACGTCGTCGCCTGCTACGGCTCGTTCCTGGCTCGGCCTCGCCGGAATGGGGGAGGGGGGTCCCGACCCCCTCCACCCCCCCCCCCCCCGCTCGGCCTCGCGCTAACGCGACTGTGCGCTCATTTGACAGGCGCAGTGCGGTTATTCTGTTTCCCCCCACCCACCCACCCACCCACACACGCACCCACACACCCCCCTAAAAGATAGATAATGGGGACAAGTCCATACAAGGAAGATGTGTGAGTACAACTATGCACCGAGGGGCAGTGCGGTTATTCTGTTTCACACCCCCCCTCCCCACGCACCCACACACCCCCCTAAAAGATAGATAATGGGGGCAAGTCCATACAAGGAAGATGTGTCAGTACAACTATGCACCGAGGGGCAATGCGGTTATACTGTTTCCCCCCACACGCACCCACACACCCCTAAGATAGATAATGGGGGCAAGTCATGTTATGGACTCGCCTCCGCATGCGATGTCGCGGCACGTTGCGTTGTCGCCTGCTACGGCTCGTCCCTGGCTCGGCCTCGCCGGGATGGGGGAGGGGGGTCCCGACCTCCCTCCCCCCCGGCTCGGCCTCGCACTAACGCGGCAGTGTGCTCGTTTGACAGCGCAGTGCGGTTATTCTGTCCCCCCCCCCCACACACACACGCACCCACACACCCCTAAGATAGATAATGGGGGCAAGTCATGTTACGGACTCGCCTCCGCATGCGACGCCGCGGCATGCCGCGTCGTCGCCTGCTACGGCTCGTTCCTGACTCGGCCTCGCCGGGATGGGTGAGGGGGGTCCCGACCCCCCTCCCCCCCGGCTCGGCCTCGCGCTAATGCTGCAATGCGCTCGCTTGACAGGAGCAGTGTGGTTATTCTTTCCCCCCCCCCCCCACACACACACACGCACCCACACACCCCCCCTAAAAGATAGGTAATGGGGGCAAGTCCATACAAGGAAGATGTGTTATTACAACTATGCACCGAGGGGCAGTGCAGTTATTCTGTTTCCCCCCACACGCACCCACACACCCCTAAGATAGATAATGGGGGCAAGTCATGTTACGGACTCGCCTCCGCATGCGACACCGCGGCACACTGCATCGTCGTCTGCTACGGCTCGTTCCTGACTCGGCCTCGCCGGGATGTGGGAGGGGGGGTCCCTCCCCCCCTCCCCCCCCCCCCCGGATCGGCCTCGCGCTAACGCGGCAGTGCGCTCGTTTGATAGGCGCAGTGCGGTTATTCTGTCCCCCCCTACACACACACACCCCTAAGATAGATAATGGGGGCAAGTCCTTACAAGGAAGATGTGTCAGTACAACTATGTACCGAGGGCAGTGCGGTTATTCTGTTCCCCCCACATGCACCCGCACGCGCCCACACACCCCTAAGATAGATAAGGGGGCATGTCCATACAAGGAAAATGTGTCAGTACAACAATGCACCAAGGGGCAGTGCGGTTATTCTGTTTCCCCCCACACGCACCCACACGGACCCGCACACCCCTAAGATAGATAATGGGGGCAAGTCATGTTACGGATTCGCCTCCGCATGCGACGCTGCGGCACGCCGCGTCGTCGCCTGCTACGACTCGTTCCTGGCTCGGCCTCGCCGGGATGGGGGAGGGGGTCCCGACCCCCCCTCGCCCCTGGCTCGGCCTTGCGCTAACGCGGCAGTGCGCTCGTTTGACAGGCGTAGTGCGGTTATTCTGTCCCGCCCCACACGCACCCACACACACCCCTAAAAGATAGATAATGGGGGCAAGTCCATACAAGGAAGATGTGTCAGTACAACTATGCACTTTGGTGCGGTTCGGTGCGGGGGCAAGTCATGTTACGGCTCGTTCCTAGAACAAAACTCACAAGAAATAGAACAAAAAAGTATCAGTCCGATTTACTCGTGGAGCCAAGTACTAGATTCAAACAAAAAAATTGACGCCCAAGGATCATAAAAGTATCAGTCCAATTTACTGGTGGAGTCAAGTACTACAGTCAAACAACAACAAAAATTGACGACCCAAGGACAAGCGCAGGCCCTGACACTGCTAGATAACTTGAACTCGAGCTCATAGGCGAATCCCTAGTAGTCCGCACAACGTAGGGCCCACCGATCAGGGCCCACAGGTCAAGAGAGAGGGAGCGCCGTGTATATGCGCTCCAGTAAGTTTTCAGAGGAGTTCGACTAGTGAGCCTCGCCTGAGCTTATAAACTGGTCTAGAACCCCCTCGGCTAACGAGGTGGGACTAAACCCATAGCGCACGCGCACGCCGCGCTGCACAGCCGCGCGGACGAGCTAAATGGGCCGAAAACAACGACTCACCAGATGGCCCAACACAGTACTTCGCCCCATTACAAAATTCCAGCAGATCACACACGACAAAAAAATGCAGGTATTTAAAAAAAACCTCACAAGAAATAAGTTCAAAAACAAATAATGTAAAAAGTTCAAACACATCTTAATTGTAAGAACTAAAAAAATAGTAATACATATATTTTTTTTGGAAAATTAAATGGAGAAATTTGTAAATAAAAATTTCAGAAGCAAAATTATAAAAAGTTCAACTACTACAAGTGCAGCAAAGATAAAAATCTTTTGATTGTAAAACATACTAGAAATATCATTATTTATCTGTAAAAAAATGTGATCCAAAATTCATCTAAAAAAGATAGAAAAAATTGTTATACAACAAACAAATTTGATTGGTAATTGACAACCTAAAATAGTTCAGTACTATCATTAACAGAATGCAAGTTCAGTAATCTCGAACCCAAAAAAGGGGTTCTACAAACATCATCAGCGTATAGTTCCGTCTCCGAGCTATGTGCATGAAAATATACCAGTCAAAACAAAGGATGCCCATCAGTTCAACTATAGAATAGTTCAAGTACTAATATAAAGAATATATAAATAAAGCAGTTATACTTGAGCAAAACAGATAGGAAAAGCAATACATAAGTTGTTCCAAACCATCTGATAATACAATAGAATTCAACCATCTCACATGCACAAGTTTTAAAGAAAAAAATACTGCAACATAATCAACCACACACAAATCTCACAAACCGGCGTCATTTGCCACATTTAAACCTACAGCATAATACAATAGAATGTCAGAGAGTCATCTTCCCTGTAGAACATAACCATAACCACATCACCATCCTCAAATCCAGACTCTACCACAAACTCTTTCCACCCAGTAGTTAGGTTGATGCAACCATCAAAGTCGATGTGGTAGGCAACTTCCATCAACTGATGCCCATTTTTGTCTGAAGTCTCCATCTTCAGAACACTAGAACTAGGAGCAACAATCCTGATCCTGGGTGACATTTTCTGCAAATGGGCATGGGAGTACGAAACAAAAGTGAACATCTAACATAACTGAATTTTTACACAGATATATGAACGGTTTGCATAACAAACTGAAAATAAAAAATCTGAATCAAAACAATAACACATAACTGACTAGTCATGTGAACTGACTAAACTAAAGAAATATACATATCAACACACCTACAGTAAAAACATCTGACAAAAAACAGATAAAGGATTATACAAAAAATGGATAAAAAACTGTGTAGTAATGAACAAATACAAACAGAAATCCCTACTGTTAAAACCTAACAAAACCAAATAAAAAAATATAGACAAACTATTCATAACACTAAACTACAGATCCAGTGCATGGGATTCAAAAAGAGACCTACAAAGAAGTAGAAAACAAAACGAATAGAAACACATGCCCATGATTCCTTCAAGTCACCAACCGTCAGGCGACAAACATATGGCGCACGAAACCCATGGTTGATGTACAGGAGACAAGAAAGTTGCCCACGCCGCTGAGTCTGGGTGAGCTCCAAACCAGATTCGTACACACAGCTGTCAGCTATGCGCGCCATCTCTGCCAGGCATCCGCATGAACAATCCTCCATGGAACTCACAGGAACAGGGAAAGAAAACAATGAAGAGAAGAGGGAGGAACCTAGATCTAATTCTGGAAGAAGGAAGAAAAAGGACGGGGAGACTGAGCCACACACCACACATAGATGGATAGAATTAATAGCCAGGGAGACTCGCAGATTATAAAAATAATAAAAAGGCAGGTGGGTAACCAGCTGGTAGGAAATAGTTATTATACAAGACAGGCAACATTTGACCGCAAATCAGTTCAACTTCTGACAAACAAGCAGTTCAACATGTGCAGATAAAACAACACATTCAGAGATAAAACAGTTCAATTCATTTAGTCATTCAAACATCTGCTCCCTCACAACAAAAAACTTAAAAACATAATCTTCACTACTTCAGTCATAACGATCAAAGAAACGACGCCATTTGGCCCTGGTGGATGGATGTGGAGCCGTGGCTGCTCTCGCCCTAGCCCAACTGATGATCTGAACATGGTTCCTTCCCCTGCCCTCTGGGAAAAGAAGCTCCAATTCATTGGAATTGCAAGTATCCATCACCTCGCGCGCAAGGCGTCTGTTGAACTCTGCCTCCAGTTCCTCCTCGGCAGCACGTCGTGTCATCTGCCTGCGCCTCCTCCTCCTCCTCTGCTCCGCTACTGCAGCCCTCACATCGACGGCACCCCCCTCCTCCTCTGTGACATCTCCCAACTCAGGATCCATCTCACTATTCTTTGATTGCAGCTGGTAGGATGAAAAGTGACAGAGGGCTCGGGCTTTATAATCAAAGTGCAGAAGTATCGGTAGGCAGCCAGTTCCAATGTCAACGCGTAGTAACACAACTTTGACATACAGCAGTCCAACTACACATATGGCACCGATTCAAAACAAAACACTGAAAAACACGAAACTTAATTACACAGTTTGACCAGATTACAAGAAAAATCAGAGCCTACAGTCAACCGCCATACACCGCCTCCGCCAACGACTAAATAACATGGGAATCCAGCATAGAAACAACTCAAAAGAAGCAAAATTGACAATGCAAATCTTTTCATACAATCCTCGTAACTCTCCCTGCAACACCAATTCGAAAGTAAAACAAAAGAAAAAGAAGAACACATTTACATGGCGGACGTGGAAAACGACCAAGAACACCAAAACCTGTAATCAGAAATTAAAAATGAAATTAATATCCAAAAACTCTAACATACCGATAATTCCCACATCCAAAACAACAAACAGGAAGTAAATTGAGGCCTACGAACACCACCATAAACACCAATGCCCAGAACACGTCCGCCGCCAAAATACCCACGCCGTCACCTTCTGTGACTACAGATCGCAAAACACGACCAGGTGAGCGCGCACACGTGCGGAACCCCTTATATGTCTCCTCTAGCAACGATTAGCCCGCAGCATCGCGCCGGAGAACGCCCGGAAGCTCCACGTTGCATCCCCTGTTTTCGCCCAACGTACACATAGGAAGATCAGTTCAGGAGGAAAACTACGTCAGTCCAACCTGCAAACCACGTCAGTTCAAGAAGGGTAACAGAATAATATTCTGTTACGCGTAACAGAATAGCCCAGATGTGTGTGTGTGTGTGTGTGTGTATTGTCGTATGATTTCTTATGCTCAAGTAATAATCTATTCACAATGTCAAGTATGAATCAGAAACTTCATTGAGAACCAGCAAACTATAATCTCAGTCATTGAAGCAATTGCAATTTATCATAACATCGGAAATAGTCTATGTAAGAGCTTTTAAGAAAGTCCACGTACTCAACTATCATTTAGTCTTTCACAATTGCTAACACTCACGCAATACTTGTGGTTACGGAGTTTTAATCGGACAAAGAGAAAGATAGGGGCTTATAGTTTCGCCTCCCAACCTTTTACCTCAAGGGTAATGTCAAAGATAATAGTTCATGCTAACTTGCATCCCATTGGATATATATATATATATATATATATATATATATATATATATATATATATATATATATATATATATATATATATTAGGATCTTTCCAACACACTGTGCTTGCCAAAGGATAAAATGTAAAAAGGAGAGGTGAAGATCACCATGACTCTTGCATAAGGGTAAGAGGTAAAAGTAAAAGATAGGCCCTTCGCAGAGGGAACCAGAGGTTTCCATGCGCTTTCATGGTTGGATGCACGAAATCTTAATGCAAAAGAAAGTCACTTTATATTGCCACTTGTGATGTGGACCTTTATTATGCAGCCCGTCGCTTTTATTTCTTCCGCATCACAAGATCGTATAAAGCTTATTTTCTCCACACTAATAAATCATACATATTTAGAGAGAAATTTTTATTGCTTGCACCGATGACAACTTACTTGAAGGATCTTACTCAATCCATAGGTAGATATGGTGGACTCTTATGGCAAAACTGGGTTTAAGGATATGTGGAAGCACAAGTAGTATCTCTACTTGGTGCAAAGAATTTGGCTAGAATGAGGGGGAAAGGAAAGCTCAACATGTTGGATGATCCATGACAATATACTTTATTTCAGATATAAGAAAACATAACCCATTACGTTGTCTTGCTTGTCCAACATCAACTCTTTAGCATGTCATATTTTAATGAGTGCTCACAATCATAAAAGATGTCCAGGATAGTATATTTATATGTGAAACCTCTCTTTCTTTATTACTTCCTATTAATTGCAAGGATGACCAAAACTACGTTTGTCAACTCTCAACAACTTTTAATCATCATACTCTTTATATGTGAAGTCATTACTCTCCATAAGATCAATATGATCTCTTTATTTCTTTTTACTCTTTCTATTTTCTTTTATTCCCTCAACATCATGTCAAAATAATCAAGCCCTTGACTCAACACTAATCTTTATTATATATAGCTCACGGACTCGATTACATAGAGGGATCATAAGGCAAATTCAAAACTAGATCATACCAGAAACTTTATTCAACTAGATCAAGATATTACTAAAAGGACCGAACTAAGAAAAATGGTAAAGATAGGGGTGTGATGGTGATACGATACCGGGGCACGTCCCCCAAGCTTGGTGGTTGCCAAGGGGAGTGCCCATACCCATGTGATTATATCTCTTCTGTCGGTGAAGGAGATGGAGTTGTTGATGATGTAGGCTTGTCGTCCCTCTTCCAAGGCATAGGCTCAACATCATAGAAGGATAATCGAGTCTTCGGGATCCTTAAATCTGCAGCCAAACTCATTCTCTTGAATCTATATTCATACTCACAGTTTTGGTTTTGCAGGTCATAGATCTGGGCCTGGAGATGTTCAATTTTCTCATGAAGCTTGAAGATGGTTTCCCCAATGTTATTGGCATCCAGCTTGTGGTTGTTGGTGAACTCCACGATCATGTGGCACTATAAAGTGACTTTCTTTTGCATTAAGATTTCGTGTCCTTCCCGGTCTGCTTCTTATTTTCCTATTTTTCTAAATATTCCAAAACGGAGAAAAATTGCCATTAGAACTGTTTTGGAGTCAGTTTACTTACCGTACCACATACCTATTCCTTTTCGGTGTCTGAAGCGTTCTGGAAAGTGTCCCTTATGTATTCCTCCGGGGTTACGGTTTCAATAATATTAGTTTCAACATTTATGGGATTACCTGAGATATAATGTTTGATTCTTTGACCGTTTACCACCTTCGGATTTGTGCCTTCAAAGTTGTTGGTTTTTATGGCACTGGAACGATATACCTCCTCGATGACGTAAGGACCTTCCCATTTAGAGAGAAGTTTTCCTGCAAAAAATCTTAAACGAGAGTTGAATAGCAACACATAATCACCTACATTAAACTCATGCTTTTGTACTCTTTTGTCATGCCATCTTTTAACTTTTTCTTTAAACAACTTGGCATTCTCATAGGCTTGGGTTCTCCATTCATCAAATGAGCTAATGTCAAATAACCTCTTCTCACTGGCAAGTTTAAAATCATAGTTGATCTCTTTAATGGCCCGATATACCTTATGTTCTAGTTCGACAGGTAAGTGACATGCTTTTCCATAAACCATTTTATACGGGGACATGCCCATAGGATTTTTATATGCAGTTCTATAGGCCCATAATGCATCATCAAGTTTCTTGGATCAATTCTTTCTAGATCTATTAACAGTCTTTTGCAAAATTAATTTGAGCTCTCTATTGCTCAATTCTACTTGACCACTAGACTGTGGGTGATAAGGAGATGCAATTCTATGATTCACGTCATACTTGGCAAGCATTTTACGAAAGGCATCATGAATAAAATGTGAACCACCATCAGTCATTAAATATTTAGGGACTCCAAACCTCAGAAAAATAACTTCTTTAAGCATCTTAATAGAAGTGTTATGATCAGCACTACTAGTTGGAATAGCTTCTACCCACTTAGTAACGTAATCAACAACAACTAAAATATGTGTATACCCATTAGAGGAAGGAAACAGTCCCATGTAATCAAAGCCCCAAACATTGAATTGTTCAATAACAAGTGAATAATTCATAAGCATTTCTTGATGTCTACTAATATTACCAATTCTTTGACATTCATCACAAGATAAGACAAACTTACAAGCATCCTTGAAGAGAATAGGCCAATAAAAACCAGATTGCAATACCTTATGTGCAGTTCTATCTCCAGCGTGGTGTCCTCCATAAGCCTCGGAGTGACACTTGCATAGGATCTGTTCCTGTTCATGCTCAGGTACACAACATCTATTAACACCATCTACTCCTTCTTTATAAAGATGTGGGTCATCCCAAAAGTAATGTCTCAAATCATAGAAAAACTTTTTGTTTTGCTGGTATGTGAAACTAGGTGGTATAAATTTAGCAACATTATAATTAGCATAATCAGCATACCATGCAGCAGCACGAGAAGCATTTATGACATTTAATTGTTCATCAGGAAAGCTATCATCAATAGGTAGTGGGTCATCAAGAACACTCTCTAACCTAGACAAGTTGTCTGCAACGGGGTTCTCGGCTCCCTTTCTATCGATAATATGCAAATCAAATTCTTGTAGCAAAAGAACCCATCTAATAAGTCTAGTTAGCATCTTTCTTTTCCATAAGGTATTTAATAACAGCATGATCAGTGTGAATAGTTACTTTAGAATCAACAATATAAGGTCTGAACTTATCACAAGCAAAAACAGCTGCTAAAAATTCTTTTTCAGTAGTAGCATAATTTCTCTAGGCATTGTCTTAAGTTTTACTAGCATATTGAATAACATTTCATTTTTTATCAACTCTTTGTCCTAAAACAGCACCTACAGCATAATCACTAGCATCACACATAATTTCAAAGGGTAAATTCCAATCAGGTGGCTGAACAATAGGTGCCGAAATCAATGCTTTCTTAAGTATTTCAAATGCTTCTACACAATCATCATCAAAGACAAAAGGAATATATTTTTGTAATAGATTAGTCAGAGGCCGAGAAATTTTTGAGAAGTCCTTAATGAACGTCCTATAAAAACTAGCATGACCAAGGAAACTTCTTATACCTTTAATGTCCTTGGGACACGACATCTTTTCAATAGCATCAACTTTAGCTTTATCAACTTCAATACCTCTTTCAGAAATTTTATGCCCCAAGATAATACCTTCATTAACCATAAAGTGGCACTCCTCCCAATTCAAGACAACGTTAGTTTCTTCCAATCTCTGCAAAACTCGATTAAGGTTGCTCAAGCAATCATCAAAAGAGGATCCATAAACGGAGAAATCGTCCATGAAAACCTCACAAATCTTTTCACAAAAATCAGAGAATATAGCCATCATGCATCTTTGAAAGGTAGCAGGTGCATTACATAAACCAAAAGGCATACGCCTATAAGCAAAAGTACCGAAAGCGCAAGTAAAAGTGGTCTTTGCTTGATCATCAGCCGACACAGGTATTTGAGAGAAACCAGAGTAACCATCTAGAAAGCAAAAATGTGTATGTTTGGATAATCTTTCTAGCATTTGAGCAATGAATGGCAAGGGGTAATGATCTTTCTTAGTAGCTTTATTTAATTTGCGGAAATCAATTACCATCCTATAACCTGTAATAATTCTTTGCAGAATCAATTCATCTTTATCATTAGGAAAGACTGTAATACCTCCCTTCTTAGGGACACAATGGACAGGACTTACCCACTGACTATCAGCAACGGGATAAATTATACCTGCCTCAAGGAGCTTTAATATCTCCTTTCTTACCACTTCTTTCATCTTAGGATTTAGCCGTCGTTGGTGATCAATAACTGGTTTGGCGTCTTTCTCCAAATTTATTTTATGTTGACATAGAGTGGGACTAATGCCCTTAAGATCATCCAGAGTATATCCAATAGTAGAACGGTGCTTCTTCAGAGTTTTCAATAATTTCTCTTCTTCATGCTTTGAAAGGATAGCACTAATAATAACAGGATATATCTTCTATTCATCAAGATAAGCATATTTAAGAGTAGCAGGTAATGGTTTAAGCTCAAACACGGGATCACCCTTGGGTGGAGGAGGATCCCCTAGGATTTCAACAGGCAAATTGTGTTTCAGAATAGGTCCCTGTTTAAAGAATACTTCATCTATTTCGCTTCTTTCATTCATAAACATATCATTTTCATGGTTTAGCAAATATTGTCCTAAAGGATCATTAGGAGGCACAGCAATAGAAGCAAGACCAATAATTTCATCCTTGCTAGGCAATTCCTCATCACGGGGTTGTCTATGAAATTTAGAAAAATTAAAACTCATGAGACATATCATCCAAACCAATAGTAACAACATCCTTTTCGCAGTCTATCTTAGCATTGACAGTGTTCAAGAAGGGTCTACCAAATATAATGGGACAAAAGCTATCTTGTGCGGAACCAAGAACAAGAAAATCAGCAGGATATTTAGTTTTTCCACACAAGACTTCAACATCTCTAACAATCCCAATCGGTGAAATAGTATCTCTATTGGCAAGTTTAATGGTAACATCAATATCTTCTAAGTCAGCAGGTGCAATATCATGCATAATTTCTTTGTATAAAGAAATAGGTATTGCACTAGCACTAGCACCCATATCACACAAGCCATGATAACACTACTAGGAAAAGGGCTATAGATAGGATTGATACTAATGGCGCACCAGGGAACTAGTGCGCCACTACTATATACTAATGGCGCACCTGTTGGTGATGCGCCATCAGTGTGGAAGACACTAATGGCGCACCAGAAACAGGGTGCGCCACTAGTATTAATTTTTTTTCATCTTTCCATACATACTAATGGCGCATCAGGTCGACAATGCGCCATTACGAATTCTAACTAGTAATGGCGCACCAGGCAGAGAGTGCGCCATTACTGTAAATTTTTTCTTATTCTTTTCTTTGCAAAACTACTAATGGCGCACCGTTTCACAGTGCGCCATTACTAGTTTAAACTAGTAATGGCGCACTATTACACGGTGCGCCATTAGTATATATATATTTATATTTTTTACTTTTTTGTAGAACTTCTAATGGCGCACCGCCTGCAGGTGTGCCATTAGTACCCAGGGTTACTAATGGCGCATTTCCTTGTGGTGCACCATTAGTAACCTGGGACCCCAACAAGATATTTTGGACAGCCCCACACCTACCCACTCACTTTCCCCACTTCATTCCCTCCACCTCCTTCTCCAAGCTTTCGACTGCCTCCTCCTCCTTACCTCATTTCCACCATAGATTCATCAAAATTAAGTGGTGAAATTACCTTTTTTGATAGGTAAGTAAGGGGAAAGCTATCTTCATGATGTAGATCTACTTTTTTTCTCCCTAGATCGCTCCAACAACGTGCACATGCACTTTTTGTGGCCTAGCTAGATCTATGTATGTTTGTGGTGTTGCATGTGTTTGTGGTGTTGCATATATGTTTGTGTTTCAAGGTACCGGTATTTGAAATGCGATAGTTGCCAATATTTTGCCGGAATGTTTTGATTCATTTCCGTTTCGGCGAGAATTTTGGCACTATGCATTCTTTTTGGTCCTATTTTTAGGGAAGGTCATGCCAAATTTTTTCTTGGTTCTAAAATATCGTTTTGCTCTACCCCACAGGCGACCATGGTCCGCACGATGACTGAAGGCATCGTGAATAGGTTTTTGAGCTCCGCGAAGGCCGAGATGCTTCAAAAGAACGAGACGGAGATAAGATGTCCGTGTCGAAGATCCAAACTGAAGAGCCTTATTGCGGACCCGGATTCCGGGCAGGTGCGGGACCACCTGCTCTTGCGTGGTTTCATGGATGGCTATCGGTGGCAAGGTGATGAAGATGACTATGAAGTCGTCCATGGCCGGGGCCGGGCAAGAAATGAGCAAGGGCAACAAGACAAGTACCACCGCGGCGAGGGCGGGCGAGAAGACGAAGAATCTCCAGGACATGATCATGACGGTGATGCTGTACACAGTCATCATGTAGAAGATGTCATACATGATGATGAGGAAGATCAAGACGAAGGGCATGATCATGAAGATGAAGATGCCGGAGCAGACGACAATGGAGGCTGGGTGCAGGACCCTCATATTCAAGAGCTGCTTCTCAAGCAGACGGATAACGCAAGAGCTGCCGCCCGAGAGAAAGCCAAGCTGGATCAACTGGAGATAGACACGGTTACTCCATTGTATGAAGGATGCAGGCCTGAGGATACCCGCCTGAAAGTAACGCTCATGGCTCTGGAGATGAAGGTAAAACACAAAATGACCGACGCATGCTTCGACGAGAACATGTCATTCTGGCACGAACGTCTTCCCAAGGGGAACAAGTGCCCGACCAGTTTCGAGGAGGCGAAGAAAATCGTGTGTCCTTCGGATTTACCGCATGTGAAATACCATGTGTGCATGAACAATTGTATCATTTATCGGGACGAGCACGCGGAGTCTACCATATGTCCGGTGTGCGGCGTCACTCGATACAAGAAGAGGAAGAAAGCTCCTCGAAAATCGGTGTGGTACTTTCCGATCACTCCTCGTCTGCAGCGGTATTTCACGGACCCTAAGGTAGCAAAGCTCCTGCGTTGGCACGCGGATAGGGAGGAGAAGAAGCGGGAAGATGACAGAAATGATCCGGAGATAAATAAAAAAGACAAGATGCTGAGTCACCCTAAGGATGCGAGCTAGTGGGAAGCGTTGAACTTCAAATGCCCAGAATTTGGGAAGGATCCAAGGAACATCGTGCTGGGCGCGAGCACCGATGGAGTCAATCCGTTTGGCAGCCAGAGAAGCACACATAGCACCTGGCCTGTGTTTGTGTGGATGTACAACCTTCCCCCCTGGTTGTGCATGAAGAGGAAGTACATTCACATGAGTATGCTAATTGAAGGGCCGAAACAACCAGGGAACGACATCAATCTGTATCTAGGGCTGCTGAAGGAGGAGCTAGACACGCTGTGGAAAATGCCAGCCAATACGTGGGACGCCGCAGAGAAAGGATATTTCCCTATGAGAGTCGCACTGCTCACGACGGTGCATGACTATCTCGGTTACGGATATCTCGCGGGGCAGGTAGTCCACGGATTTTCTGGATGCGTAAGGTGCATGGATGACACAACGTATCGCCAGCTAGATAGAGATCCCGGGTCTTCGAAAACCGTGTTCATGGGACATCGAAGGTGGCTTCGCGACGATGACCCGTGGAGGAAACGCAAGGATCTGTTCGATGGTGAAACCGAACCCCGAAAACGCCCGTGTACGAGGAGCGGCGAGGTAATAGACGAGCTGTTGAAAAATTGGAAAGACTGCCCACTGCTGGGAAAGAAGCAAAAGGCGCCAGAGCCGGGAAAGAAGCGAAAGGCGCCAGAGCCGCTGCTGAAGGTATGGAAAACGAGGTCTGTTTTCTGGGACTTTCCGTACTGGAAGATCCACTGTGTGCCTAACAGCCTTGATGTCATGCGTATCACGAAGAAGGTGTGCGAGAGTCTGCTTGGTACCCTGCTCAACATGCCAGAGAGGACCAAAGATGGGCCGAAAGCAAGGGCAGACTTGAAATCAATGGGCATCAGGCAGGAGCTTCACGCTGATGATGATGATGATGATGATGATGATGAGGCGAAGCAGGACACAGAAAGTCGTCACAAAGGCAAAAAGGCCAAGAAGACCGGAAATGACTACCCTCCCACGTGCTTCACTCTAAGTCAGGAGGAGATCGAGCAGTTTTTCACCTGCCTCCTAGGAGTAAAACTTCCTTACGGTTACATGGGGAAGATAAGCAGATACCTAGACCCAGCAAAGCAGAAGTTCAGCGGGATGAAGTCTCATGACTGTCACGTGCTGATGACGCAGATACTTCCAGTTGCAATCCGTGGGATCATGGACGCGCACGTCCGTGAAACGCTATTTGGCCTATGCAAATTTTTCGACATCATCTCTTGGAAGTCGATTGGCGTGAGGCAACTCAGAAGGCTACAGGAAGAGATCGTGGTGATACTATGCGAGCTTGAGATGTACTTCCCACCTGCATTCTTCGACGTTATGGTGCATCTGCTGGTCCATATCATGGAGGATATCATCCAACTCGGGCCGACGTTCCTGCACAGCATGATTCCGTTCGAAAGGATGAATGGTGTCATCAAAGGATACGTTCGCAACATGTCACGTCCAGAGGGAAGTATAGCCAGGGGCTTTCTGACTGACGAGTGCATCTCCTACTGCATGAATTATCTAGGCATCGAGAACCCCGTTGGTCTGCCCGTCAATAGGCACCTCGGCAGGCTCGCTGGATGGGGTCACCGTGAGGGTCGCCGCGAAATGCATGTCGACTTCGAGGGTCGACTCGCCGACTTTGAAAGAGCAAACCTAGTCGCGCTACAACACATAGACGTGGTCGATCCTTGGGTGGTAGAGCACAAAACCTTTATTGAGAAGACGTACAATGACCAAGGCCAACAGAGGACGGACGGAGATATACTCAAAGAGCACAACTCATGTTTCACGCGTTGGTTCAAGCAGAAGCTTCTGTCGTACCCTTTACATGAGGATTCTTCCGCGGAAGAACAACTCATATTCACCTTGTCATAGGGCGCCGAGCACAACCTGATGACCTATGAGGCGTACGATATCAACGGCTACACATTCTACACCGAGGACAAGGACATGAAGAGCGATGGTTATCAGAACTCCGGGGTAACGATGGAATCCTACACCGGCAACGACAAGGACAGATACTACGAAAGGATCAAGGAGATCTGGGAGCTGAGCTACGCTGGAGAGAAGGTCCCGATGTTCCGTGTCAGATGGGCCAAGAGCGTCCTAAAAGAAGACCGGTATTTCACCACCATGGTTATACCCGAAGCCAAATCCAAGACCGCGGGCGCAAACGTCACCGCGAAAAATGAGCCATGGGTACTGGCTTCCCAAGTGGACCAATGCTTCTTCATTACCGACCCGTCAAAGCCCAGTCATGTTGTCGTGAGGAGAGGCAAAAGGAAGATCATCGGAATGGATGGAGTAGCCAATGAGCAAGACTTCGACAAGTACGGCGACTCGAAGATCGAACATGACGACGACGATGAAGTAGCAGCACACACCACAAGAAGAAGCAGGACCGCCCTACCTAAAGGACGTCCGTTCCACAGAAGAACTCCATTTGCGAAAAAGAAGGGCAAGAAGATTGTGAACAGATAGCTAGCTAAGATCGATTGTATTTAAATCGTAGTCTCCATTTCTCGATTGTATTTCATGGGCACTTTTTGATATCATGAATATTTTTAAATTTCATGGGCACTTTTTGAATTCATGAGGACACTTGATCTCCATCCCCCTCCATCTCGATCTCGATTCCCCCTCCATCTCGATCTCGATCCCACCCGCACCCTCCCCCGCTAGCTAGCTCCACTGCCGCCGACGACCCACCGCAACCCTCCCCCGCTCCACCGCCGCCGACGAGCACTCGGCCCCCCGCACCCCGGGGGGTTATTACTGTTTTTATAAAAAAAATATTACTGTTATGATTTAAACAAGTTTGAACATATTTAAACACAAATAAATATCAAACAGGATTTAAAATGCATAAAAAATATTGGGGAGCCTGGGAATCGAACCCAGGACCTCCTGGTCTGTGTGTTGCGTATTGACCAGTCGGGCTAGTGTGCAGGGTCTATTATAGATAGGGTTAATTTGTATATAACCTGACAAGTCGGGCTAGATTAAATTACTTATGGCGCACCCCTCGGTGGTGCGCCATTGCTATTGATGTACTTATGGTGCACCCCTGGGTGGTGCGCCATTGCTAAGCCTCCCCCCACTCTAAAATCCCCAATCTCCATTTCTCTCTAATCCCTCCCCTGCCTCGTCTCACCCGCGCCTGACCACCACCGCCCACCACTTCCCCCGTTCTCGCTATCCCCGGCCGTGCTCGCTTCCCCCGCCGCACCCGACCACCTCCCTCACCGTCCCCCCTCCGCCCGCACCCGCGCCCGCGCCCTCGCCGTCCCCCTCCCCCCGCGGCCCCGCCTGCGTGAACCTCCCTCCCGAGCACGACAGCTAGGGTTCCTAGCCGCCGCCACCGCTGCCGGCCCGCCGCCGCGGCGCGCCCAGCCGGCCGAACCCTCCGCTGCCCCCTTCCTGGAGCAGGCGCTCCTGCCCAGCAACGCTGCCGCCCGGAGCTACGCCGGCGACCTCAAAAATCCCCTCTCAGTCAACTCCGCCACCACCTCCTCCCTGCTTCGTCGGCTGCAGCGTCGCCCTCCTCCTCCGCCGCTCCTCCCCTGCCTGGCCCGGACGACAGCCGCCGGCCGGAGGGTTGCACACTTCTTCGGCACACACACCGCCGACGGCTTCGCCAAGTTACGTTCATGTGACCAGGAAGGATTGCAGATGGGGCTTGATCATGTGGAAGCATGTGACCAGGAAGGATTGCATCTGAATAAATTCACACAGCACCAACTGTATTAATAGTTTCATGTTTGTCCATTCTTCATTGTGTGATGTGAACCTCAATTGATATCTGTATTATACTGAACTGAACAGTCAGGTGTTAAGCTCTGAAACTTGTTGAAGCTTTGAGAGGGGTGTGTATTTACCTAATTAGCAAATGTAACGGTAGCCTGCTAGATCACTTGCTGAAATTCTATATTATGTCACTGTTAAAGGTCATTCACAGACAGAACCTTCACTGAGAAATTTATGCATGTAATAATTGGTTTACCTTAGTTTGCAGAAATATGAAATTAAGCCTTACTTAGTAACAATGTTTCAAGAAGATCAATTTGGAAGCTTTGCTTCAGAGGATGCCTTCAGACACTTGCACATATCTTTCTAACTCATGCATTATTTCATCTATTAGACACTTCAAAGTGATGGCTATTTCCTTTACCTTAGAGGAAAAACAAAATAATATCTTCTACTTTGCCTAGAGGAAATATAATTTCATGGACTACTTGTTATATCAAATTTTTAGCTAAGTTTTGTCTCCCTGCGAAAATTGGGCAAATTCCTTCTCAAAATCACATGTTTTAACTAGGAAGAACCTGAGACACTATGGCATCAACACTTGTAAGAAAAGAAATAGCAGGAGAATGAAGATTATATTAAAAAATGGTATTAGTAGTGGTAAACAAGCATATAATCCCTCCCAGGTAGTAACAATAACTTTATGCAGGAGAGTGAAAGAAGAAGCATAGGCGATCAGGTTCGATCACGGTTGGAGAAAAATTGAGGCATTTGTTGGCTCCAAGACAGTGATACAGGTATATACATGTGCTCTACTTACTTGATCATACAGAAGATTTTCATATAAGAGTTACGTTTCAAGTTGCTGAACCTTTTCATATAAGTTTGCTTCCAAGGAATTGTTCTCTGTCTGGTCCAATTCTGAAGAAATAAAAAGTGAATAGTTTGTTTGTTCCCTGTGTGGTCACTCTATTTTTTGAGTACTGACATTAGTTATGTTTGTTAGAAGCAAGATATTTAAATGAAGCTTGTTCTTTTTCAACTGTTCAACTGATTCCATGAAACTGAATATAGTAGTTGAAAACCCTGTTTTTCTTCCTGATCGTGAAAATATGAAGTCCTGTTTGTAGTTTTCTGTTATATAATTACCTGTTAGTGCTTAGTTAAACTGCATGATACGGCCATAGCAGATGGATGGAAAGTAGAGGCACATTGTGGTGCTAGTTTGCTGGGTTTTGTCTCCGACCATCGTGTCGTGATGAATTTGCAGGTACCCCGAGAGGCCCTTGAGTTTGCCGGAATGTCGATTAACTTCCGTTCCGGAAAATTCAGGTACTCCATATGTCCTATTTTCAGCAAAGGTCATGCTGAAATTTTCCGTGAATTTTAGCATGACTTTGCTAAAAATAGGGCATATGGGGTACTTGCGATAATGCATGGGCCGGGGTATCTTAGTACTTAATTAAGTAGGATCAACTGCCCCTTTATTCTTCCTGCATTAAACCATAGGTGGCAATAGAGCCAAGTGATTAGGCCCAACTTAGAATTCTCCTTAGCATCGATAAACCCTAGATGATAAACCCAACATAGGTGGCAATAGAGCCAAGTGATTAGTGCCTAGTGATTAGGCCCAACCTAGGGTGCCTCGGCATCGATAAACCCTAAATGATGAAAACTTAACTTGGCTGCCCCGGATGCCTCGGTGTCGATGAGAACCTAAATGATGTACGCTTAGGCTTTTAGGGTGCCTCGGCGTCGACAAACCCTAAATGATGAAAGCTTAGGCTTTTAGGGTGCCTCGGTGTCGACAAACCCTAAATGATGAGACCATGATCTTGTTCCTTGACAATAACCAACTTTTTGACCAAATTTTTTTCCTATTTAGAGCGAAACATGGCCCACAACGATGAGGCCGATGGTTCGGGCGGCAAGCAATTCTGGGAGCTGTCCCAGGAGATGGAGGAACAACCTCACCGCTATGAGGACGCCGCGGAAGACACCGATCCTGATTACACAACCCCTAGTGGCGTCGGGGATGACACCACTGATGGTGCCGCCGAGGATGCCACCACTTATGATGGCGGCGCACACATAGATGGCAGCCAACCGAAGAAGCAAAGGAAGGACCGATGCCCGAATGCGCTCCGCACCCTCAAGGAGGAATTCACTCAAGTGGACTTCGACGGGAATCCAACGGAGCCCAAACATATAGTCAAGGGGTACTCGCTTCAGCTCGGGTGCATTCTCCGGAGCACCGTCTCGATCAACACCGAGAACCTAAGGCATAAGGACCGAGGGAATTTGCGCAACCTCCTCTTCACGAAGCTGCACGAACGATACAAGTTCCCCGCCAAATTTGAAAACACACGCCTCTCAGGGAATAAAGTGAATAGTGTCGCCCTCACGAAGATGAGCACGACCTTGTCTACTTGGAGAAGCGCGGTGAAGAGAATGATTGATAAAGGTGATAGTTATGACAAGATCAAGGCAAAATATCCTTTGATGAGCGAAGATGACTACAAGGAGTTCAAGGTCAAGTGCGAGAGCCCCGCAACCTCCGAATCAAGTCAGTGGGGGAAAGAAATGCGGGAGTTGAACTTAGGGGAACACAAAATCGGTCCCGGCGGTTACAGAGTGGCGGAGCCTATATGGGACAAGGAGGACGCGGAGCGTGCCGAGCAAGCCCTACCGCCCCGCTTCGAGAAATACAGCGGTGACAAGCAGACCAGGAGCTATGTCAGGGTCCGGTACAAGGAGGACCCGATAACAAAGGAGCTTACCACGGATCCAAAGACCAGGGCGCTTGAGCTTCTTCTGGTAAGGAATACACCCCCGTGTAATTAGCTCCATATGGTGGCACTCTAATTAATCCCCAATATTTCTAAATGGTTCACGTTCCTTTCGCAGGACAATGAAAGCAGTAGCGCGGGGTCGTCTCAGAGCTCCCCTTTCGACACCCCTTTAAATAGGGCGTTTAACGTAATGAAAAACAAGGATAAGATCACTAAGCCGACGTCAGCTAGTCGTGTGGCCGGCAAAGGCTTGTCCACAAAATGGGGGTCATACTATACCGCTGGTGTGCGGAAGGAGAAAAAGACCAGCTTGAAAAGCCAGACGTGCGAGGTTGAAGAACTCAAGACACAAGTGGCGCGGATTCTGGAGCTTGCCCAAGAGCAAGTGCAACAACAACTTGGAACGACGCTCAACACCATGGTGCCTATGTTGATTCATGGGCTGACGACGTGGATTGCGGGCGGCCAACAGGGGCCTCCCCCGGTTCCCAGCTTCACGGCCAGCAACTCGCACAGCGCGCAGGCGGCGCCATTGGTGTCTCCAGCGGCGGCGCCATTGGTGTCTCCGGCGGAGGCGGTATTCGTGTCTCCGGCGCCGGCACGGGCATTGGAGCTTAATGCACCCAGGTGTACGCCGGCCGGCACCTCGCCAGCAAGCGCCCCCTCCGTCAGTTGCACGCCCGCCGTTGGCGGTGCCTCGACATTAGCCGAGCTCGACAGCATCACGGTAACTAAGCCTCTCGTCCGATGACTTCATCTCCTTGCCTTTGAGTGGGCATCCCTGACGCCTTGTACATGTTTTCGCAGGGCACCGCCGACGTTCCTTGCACTCTTCTGCACTTCGTGGGCGCCGAGTTGGTCGATGTCGCCAAGGGCAGAATCGTTCAACCGGGCAACCCCATGTTCCACGGTAATCCGATGCCACCCACAATTTATAGGGTTGAAGTGGTTCGGGTGCTGCCAGGCTGCGACGAGCTGTTACCTCTGATTCGACCCGCTGGGGCCGACGAAGAAGATGAGATGACCCTCAGCACCTGCGTAAACTGGCCCCTGCTTCGGCCGAAGAGCCAGATTCGTTTGGGGGCGGGGGACACCACCCCGCAGACAAGACCGCCAGTCGTGCCGGCACCAAGCCATGGCAAGACCGCCGCAACGCTACCGGACCTGCCGGACATCCCTTTGGCACAGGATCCGGACAGCCCTATGGCGCAGGATTCGGACGGCGACGACAAGGACGACGGTACATTTACCAAAGTTGATATGTACTTTGCCGAACATGGGTACGCTGACGAGTTCTGCGGGCCTCTTTCTCAAGTACCCAACCAAGACGACCGCGATCTAGCTGGTACGGAAGATAAATCCAATTGCAATAGGCGTCGTCTGGCGTTCAGTTCTCAGGACACGCCTCCAGCTCCCACCTTCACCGAGCCTCGGATAGCTGAGGTGCGAAATATTATCAGCCCCAACACGCTCAAGAAGGCGGTCTGTGAGCAGAACTCGGTCCCATTACAGGAGATCAAGAAGAAGGGACGGAAACAAAAGACTAACAAGGGCGCCGGTGCGAGCCATCCAGCACCGAGTTTGATCCGTGCTCAGGACGGGCCACCTTCACCTAAGGATATCTCGAGGAGGGTGCATGTGGCGGGTAGGGCGATGCTACCGCCAAATATGCTGAATGCTGCAACCGGTGCTATGCGGAGTCTGCACGACAGTGTTCTTTCTTTGGAGAAGCGGCGTCTCAGAGAGAAGGATGTGGCATACCCGGTTTTCGTGGCCAAGGTGCCAGAGGGCAAGGGCTTTGTGGATGGCGACATCGGGGGTACGATCATCCTGCGGTTTGATGACATCTTTGCTAGGTTTAACCTTCATCCGCTGCACTACACCTTCGTTCGGCTGTTTTCGCTGAGTATGCAGATGAGGATCATTAGGGACAAGACCCCGGACATCGTGATAGTCGACCCCTTCTACATGCGTGCCAAGCACTTGAGCAGCGCTGGGGACCGCCAAGTTGCGAGTTCACACCTCGAAGGCGTCATTCTGGCAAACGCAGATAAGGATAACTTCCTTGTGCCTTACTTTCCCGAGTAAGTCATCCCTTAACCGCCCCGTAACATATGATTTCTTAGATTTCGATCGTTCTTTTTTTTCTAACATTCCATGTTCTGTGTAGTGACACACATTGCACACTCATCCTCTTAAGCCCGAAATATTTCGTGGCCACGTATTTCGACCCGAACCTTAACTCCAAGATATACTACACAAATCTCAAGAAAGTTCTTGATGATGTTCTCCCCGACTATGCCAAATTTGGAGGCACCTTCACCAGGCCAGTTCGTAAGTACGGCAAGCACATGTTCTCACACAATACGAAGTTCTGCTGCCTCAAGCAGCCGCCTGGCGGTCAGAAGGATGCCTACTATGCCCTCCATCACATGCGGGCGATCGTAAGGGACCATCATCACCTTCTGCTATCAGATAATCTCAAAGATTGGGCCGCGAGCTTGTCGGCAATCCAGGACACCGACCTCAGACAAGAATTCTTTCGCATCCAGTCGGAGTTTGCGTACATCATCCATCAAGATGTCCTTCATACCTCGGGGCAGTTCTTCCTCAGATATCAACCGTCCAACAGTGAGATAGATGAAACGCTATAAATGCAGGGTAACAACGACCGCGATTTCATGACCATCACGAGATACGGCGGCTTCACCCATGCTCATGTCCGATCAGTCGAGTCAAAAGTAGTGATGTGTAGTTCTGAAACATTGATTGGCTCATGTAGTAATTAAACTTTAATGAATTCTTATGTCTCTTTGGTTTGGACAGTTGTTCAACTTAGATGTAATCGATGCTATTTATTAGTAGGACCATGAATCATGCTATTAATGTCTTGCTTTTCTCTTCCGATCCTTTTGTTGCATACTTACATATTGCTTATGTATTCTCTGTTGTTTGGCTTGTGCATAGAGATGCCGTCGTATGTCGTGTACAAGGGTAAGGTTCCCGGAGTCTACGATGACTAGGAGGAGTGTCGTAGACAGGTTCACCATTTTAGCGGTAATAGTTACAAAGGGTACACCACTAGGGCGGAGGCCGAATCTAGATACGTCCGCTATCTAGCGGGAGAGAGGAGGGAGCATTGGAGGAACCGGATGAAGACCAGTTTGATCGCGATGATGCTCATCGTGATGACCACAGCTCTCTTCTATGTGATGGTAGTTTAGATGATCGATATCGACTTGTAATGTGAAGACAAACTCGATACTCGCGGTCTTGAGAGTTGTAATGTTTTATCTTTGTTCGGTCTTTTGAATTCGGAGACTAATATGATGAATTGTATTCGGAGACTAATCTTCTATTGTATTCGATGAATCTGATGTTGCTGTGTGCTGCTGTCTATATTCTGTCTAATAATATATTTTATATTATGTCTAATAATATATATTGTAACCTGCGCAAAAATCAGAAAAGGAAAAAAATAAACCAAATATTCATACTAATGGCGCATCACCACCAGGTGCGCCATTAGTATGCCAACGGATACTAATGGCGCATCAACGGAGAATGCGCCATTAGTATGACAAAGCCATGCTTACGTATAGCCCCCCGGGAGGCACACTAATGGCGCATGATGTTACATACTAATGGCGCACTAGTTGGTGCGCCATTAGTATACCAGATACTAATGGCGCACCTGTGGTGCGCCATTAGTAATATATACTAGTGGCGTGCTACTAATGGCGCACTGGTAATGCGCCATTAGTAGGCAAAACCAGTGCGCCATTAGTAGGCCTTTTCCTAGTAGTGTTGAAAGTGCGTTATATCGACTAGAGGGGGGGTGAATAGGCGATTTTTATGAAATTCTTCACTGAGGAATTTGCTCGTGAGGAAATTCCTTAGCGAAGAAATACTAGCAGCGGAATAAGTACTCAGAAGTAAACATAACAGATTACATGCATGGTCATCATGATGAAATGAAGACAAACATAGAGTACAGACAGCGTAGGCACAAGATAACTCTAGATGAAGACAAACAGACTGAAGAAATTGAACTGAGGAATTTGTGAAAGTCTTCAGTCAAAGTCTTCAAACACAGATATGAACAAACTGACAACACAGTAATGAGGAAATGAAGGTGTTGAGGAAATGGAACCAGTAAGCTTGGTGAAGACAATGATTTGGTAGACCAGTTCCAACTGTTGTCTCAGTTGTACGTCTGGTTGGAGCGGCTGAGTATTTAAACTTGAGGACACACAGTCCCGGACACCCAGTCCTGAGCACGCAGCTCGGGACACCAAGTCCTCACCGTATTCTCCTTGAACTAAGGACACACAGTCCTCATCCAATCACTCGTGGTAAGTCTTCAGGTGACTTCCAAACCTTCACAGACTTGGTCACTCGGCGATCCACAATTCCTCTTGGATGCTCTAGACCTTGACGCCTAACCTTCTGGAAGAAGCACAGTCTTCAAAGGTAACAAGCGTCGGATCCACGCAGGATCAATTTCTTCAGTGATGCTCAATTACTTTGGGCTTGTGGGTGTTTTGGGTTTTGGTTTGGATTTTCCTCACTTGATGATTTTCGCTTAAAGTCCTCGGAGGATGGGTTGCTCTCAAATGACAAGTGTCAAGTTCACGCGGAGCAGCCAACCAACTAGTGGTTGAAGGGGGCGGCTATTTATAGCCTAGGGAGCAGCCCGACATGATAAGACATAAATGCCCTTCAATGATATGACCGTTAGGTGGACAAGATATTTTAGGACAGCTGGCGCATAGCACAGCAACGGTCGGAAATTTGGAGTACAAATTCCTCAGGGCTATCATGTTCCTCACTGTGTAGGCAATTTGCACTGGCGAATTCCTAACTCCTCAGTCAGAGCAAAGTCCTCAGTGAGCAGAAGAACTGCGTCTCTGTCACTGAAGAAATTGACTGAACTGTATGAGATTTCCAATGGCTTCACTCGAAGGGATTGGTAGGTGTAGGATTTGAGTTGAGCATCACATGGAAATTTTCTCCTTAGTATTTCCTCGACCCCCTTTAACAGTACGGTGTTTCCTATGACTCAAGAAAGAGAAAAATGAAACTACGAAAACAAGTCTTCACGCTTCACGTTCCTCGAACGAATACCAAGTCTTCAAGGTCACACCAATTTCTTCACTTTCAAAGTCTTCAGAAAGTCTTCAGAATATCAAAGTCTTGAGTCGAAGAACTTCATTTTTAGGGGTCGACTTTTACTGTAAGTATCAAACTCCTCATAGACTTATAGACCTGTGTACACTCATAAACACATCAGATGCTTAACCTATAAGTCTTCAATACACCAAAATCACTAAGGGGCACTAGATGCACTTACAATCTCCCCCTTTTTGGTGATTGATGACAACATAGGTTAAGTTTTCAACGGGGATAAATATATGAAGTGTAGAAACTGATATTGAGGAATTTGATTGCAAGATATAGAAGTACTCCCCCTGAAGTTGTGCATAGTGAGGAATTTGCTTTTGAGGCAATGCACACTTGAAGAGTTAAATCATGGAGATCTCCCCCTATATCTTGTAATTCATACACGCATTTGATATATGATTTGAAGAATTTGAAATGCATGATGAAATATGGTGCCTGATGCAATTCAGCATGCGTGCGATAACATTAATGAGGAATAAGCATGCAGAATAGTGCATCAAAAGTATCAGAGCTCAAGCATGTATCGAAGTATCAGAGCACCGAGCACCATAGGGTTTAAGATTACAACTCGATCCAATAAAAGTTTCGGAAGAACGAGAGTTGCAACTTAAAAAATATGCCCTTATTAAAGACCCGCCTGAAGACTAACTCAGATTTCTCCCCCTTTGTCATCAAATGACCAAAAGGATCGAAACTGAGGACTAACGCCCCTGAAGATATTCAAGTTGATGGAGGAGCGCCAGTGTTGTTGTTGTGGTCGGTTGTTGAAGTAGGGCCTGCTGCAGTGTCGTCCAAGTCTTCATTTTCATCAGTGTCACGCGATGAAGAATAGGAACTGGCCACCAGAGAAGGAACCTTGACCTTCTTGAATTTCTTCGACGGAGGTGCCGACCAGGCAAATTCTTCTTTGAGGCCCATGTTCTCCAAATCTTCAGCACTATATACTTGAGACAGAACAGCGCAGGTGCGGTTGAGGGTTTCATGAAGGTAGTAATGGTTTTTCTTCACTGCATTATATGTGGTAGTCATGTTGTGAAGAATTGAACCAAACTGACTCTTGACCCATTTGTGATTGCGATCAACCTTTTGATGAAGACTGAGGAGTAACTCACGATCAGTCATCACCCTGGGTGCTGTGGCTTGAGGATTTGTCTTGGCAGTATTAGCAGCAGAGTCATGTGTGGCAGAGTCATCATTGGTGGAATAAGAAGCAGCCTTGCGGAATTGACCATCCAATGGACGAATGCCTTCATCTATCACAGCAGTGGCCTTGCCCTTTTCATCAGCTGAGGAAAATGTCCTTTTGAGGACTTCAATAGGAGGCAAGTAGCTGCAGTGATTGAGAGTTTCAGCCTTGTAGTCGAGTGAAGACCTGGTCCTGATGAATCTCATAATCCAAGGTGCATAAGGCTTCAGCTCAAATGGTGACATAACAATGTTGGCCAGAGTCCTCATGAAGAAATCATGGAAGTTTATGGGAACGCCATCTATGATATTGAAAAGCATATTCTTCATGATGCCAACAATTTCTTCATCTGAAGAATCGTGTCCTTTGATGGGACACATTGTCTTCGTCAGAATGCGATAGACAGTCCTAGGCACATACAGCAATTCCTTGACGAGGAATTTGGTACAAGGTGATTGCCCTGGCTTCAGAGGCTTCATGAGCACTTGCATATAGTGGTTTGACAGTTCAGGTTCATCATACACGCAACGCGCATCTTTAGTGGGTGGACTAAGAGAAAGGCAGCGAAGCAATTCAGTTGCTGGGGCCTTGTAATGTGTATTTTCAGTCATCCAGTCCAGAACCCATGAATTGACATTTTCAGAGTTGCCAGTGATGTCCAGTGTAGCATAGAACTGAAGAATAAGTTCTTCATTCCAATCGCATATATCTGTGCAGAAGTTGAGTAGCCCAGCGTCGTGAAGAACACTGAGGACTGGCGTAAAGAACGGCATAGATTCCATATCCACGTGAGGAATATGTGCATGGTCGAAGACTTGTTCTTTGTTGTAAAGCACTGAGGAATAGAAGTTTGCTTGGCTGGTAGTCCAGAAACGCCTCTTCCTTATGCGAGCAGAGTCATAAGGATTGTATTCAGTGAAGAATACGTGCTCGCCATAGAAGTCTTCAGCCTTGAATTTCTGTTTGCGTGAGAATGGATCCTTTGGCCTTGGCAGAGGAGTGTCAGTGAGTTGCATCACGACCTCAGGAATCACAAGCTCAGGTTCTTCACGCTGAGGAATTTCAGGATTTTCCTCAGGTGCAGTCACCTTGTCTGTTTCAGCAGTAGTTTCTTCAGCACTAGTGGCTGGAATTTCTTCATTCACAGAAGCAGTGGGATGAGTTGCATCAGAGCCCAATTTTACGGTTGGTGAAGGAGAGTGAGGAATTTGCTGCAGGGGAGTGAAGAGTGGGGAATTGGGATGCTGACTTTCCCAAAAGTCATCATTCATTACTGGAGTTGTGTTTCCAATATCCACATCTTCATCATCAATTTCTTCAACACCAGCCTCTTCAGCATCAAACTGAGGCATTGGGGATGAGACTATCGGGGTTGAAGGGATTGTATCCACTTCAATTTCTTCATCATTCTGCTCTGAGGAAGCAGTAGACTGAGTTTCTTCATCTGATCCACTTGGTATCTCATAATCTTCACCAAAAGGAACAAGGTCCTTTGTTGGCATGGAGGAGATAGGAATAGCATCAATTGGATTGGCAAATGAGCTGGTCATGGGCTTCATCTTCTTTGGGACTGAAGATTCTGAAGCACTTGATGCTTTCCTTTTCTTCACTGCAGCTCGCTCTGCAGCCTTGGTTTTCTTCACATCTAAAGCAGAGGGAAGAATTGGAGTTGGAGTTGGTGCAGGTGGGGCTGAGGAATCTGGTTCATTTTCTTCAGGCACAACTGATGCAGTTGCCCTGGTCTCTTCATTTTCTTCAGGCGCACCACTAGTGGATGCCCTGGCAATTTCATCAACGGCTGGAGCAGAGTCATCAGCCTTGGAACTAGCATTTTCTTCAGCAGCCTGAACTTCATCAGCGGTGCTGGCATGTTCTTCAGTTTGCTGAACAGATGCTTCAGCTTGAGGAATTTGTTGCTTTGAGGCAGTACCCTTGGTAAAGGTATCAGTCAGTCTCACAAATCTGACCTTGGCTCCTTGCCAATCAGCATAGTACGAGTCAAAGTTGTCGCTGAGGGCTTTGATCTCAGCCTGCATTTTGACAAGTTCCTCAGGCTTCATTTTGAGAACATTTTTCTTCAGCAGCTTCTCTTTGCGGTACTGGGATTTCTTGATCTCTCTGGCCCTATCATATTTCCACTTCTCCTCTTGGATGAAGTGAGTCAGCATGTGACTTTGGCCAGGTGTCAGCTTGAAATCAGGCATAGGAGTGTTGGGATCCTTGTGCCAGAGATCAATATAGTCTAGGATCGCCTTTGGATCCAAAAGCAGGGGCACAGGTGTGCCTTTGGCTTTAGCAGCCCTTTCTTGGCGGTCTCTGATGATTTCAGCGAGTTCTTCTTCATCAGCTTCATCATCATCAGAGGGCATAGTGAAGACCACTTGCTTCTTTGGACTTGGGCGAGTTCCGCGTCCAGCGGTAACCTTTTTCTTCAGTAACGAGGGTCCAGCTGAGGATTTTGGTGCAACTGAGGAACTAGCTGAGACACCAGAGGCAATAGAGATGCCAGTTGTCCTTTGGCATGAGGCCAGATGCACATGAGCTGAGGACTTTGTGGGAGCAGGAGCAGCATGAGGAATTTGCATTGAAGATTTTGAAGATTCTGGCCGTGAGGGCGCAGCTGAGGAACTTGGCCGTGAGGGCATTGAAGGTGAAGCACTTGTCTTATGAGCAGGCTTCTTCATCATTGATTTCCTCGGCTTGGCAGAAGTCTCAGTGGCAGCAGCAGCAGCAGATTCTTCATTGAATTTCCTCACTGCTTCTTTTGCTTGCTTTTGCAGTTTACACTGGCGCTTGGCCCATTCTTGAGGAAATTCCTCACCTCTTCTGATGCTAGAGGGATCAGCCACTTGGCCAGGTGCCAATGGAGGGCGTTGACATGGAGGGTTTACGGCAAATTTCTTCATGTACTTAGGAGTAACATATATGTACTCCCTCCATTCTCTTTCCCATCTCCTTTCAATCTCCTGTATGCGCACCTTGCGCTGATTTCTATCTTCTTCAGGAGGTGTGCAGTACCCAGCATAAATGTCCTCAGGGATTTCAAATGCAGTCATGACCTCTGGTCTCTTTCCTCCTTTCTGTGGCCTTTTACCTTCAGCCATTTTCTTCAGATGAGGAATTTGAACAATGGAATTCTCTGAAGAAGTATGCAACTTTTCTTCGAGGAACGCTGCAAATGAGTTAAGTTGATGAGAACCTAAGGATTCAGCAGCGGACATGTGTACCTATGAACAGAGTATAGTTGCGAGGAATTTGAAGAGGTCATATGCGTTCTCAGAGGGTTTTTTATAAAGAACAAGTTTTGAGTTATTTGACCAGATTCGTCTTGAGGAATTTCACTAAGCTCCATATATATCTTAGGTTCCAGAGTTGTATAGATTGAGAATCCACACAATTGAGGAATCTTGAAGAAATTTAGACTTAGGGAAATGAATCAAGAACAGAGAATAAGTGAGGTGTTTTGTGTGTGAGGATAAAAAAACACCTTTGAAGATTTTGTAGAAAAACTTCGAATCAAAGAGGGCAGTAAAAAATAGCTTTTAATTACCCTGAGTGAAGAACATGACGAACTGTGAGTTGGAACAGTGAAGTTCGTCAATGCAGATCTTCCACGCCCTAACTTGGCGGAGGAAGACGTCTACGGCGGCGGCGGAGGTGAAGATTTCCGCTGTCGGCGCGAGTACGTCGGCAATGAGGTCGAGGCAGTGAAGCTTTTCCTCGCTGGCGACGATGGAGTAGCGACGGCGCTAGGGTTTGGAGAGCTCGAGCAAGGTAAAGGAAGTGAGGATGGCAACGGAGGGGTATTTATAGCTGCAGTGAAACTGCTCGTCCGAAGATTTAGGACCAACATGCCCCTGGCCGTTCTCCTTTACTTGACATGTGTCACCCACGTACTATGTAGTGGAGATCGTGGGTGAGTAAAATAATCCATCGTGGGAAGTGGAACGGATTGCGCGGCAAAACCGAAGGTTTGGATAAGATTAGTTTTAACGTTCCGTTCGCAATTTCTTCAGCTGACAAGGACACAGTGAAGAATTTGAACGAGTTTCAAATAGAACGCACATGAAGAATTTGTGAATAGACTGGATTGAGTATAGCATAGAGGGGAAGGGTCCGATCACATTCACTTAGCAGAAAAAAAATTCAACTTGAAGAAATAGCTATAAGTGAATGCTGTAGAGGACATAAACTCATATATATATATATATATATATATATATATATATATATATATATATATATATATATATATATATATATATATATATAAACGACGGCACAAGTGAAGACTTTTTAAAGTTTGAAGAATTTTAAAAACTGAAGAATTTCAAAAGTTGAGGAAAAACTCAAATTGAAAATTTTCAACTTTTGTGGTGGCGTGACCCACCGTGTAAGAATGATGATTTCAGACACCGCGTACAATTGTTGTAGGGTTCTGAGAATCAAATTCTTCATTAATTTCTTCACACTTAGAGTGTTATTCTTCATTGATTGAAGAAAAATGTTTCTTCATGTGTTGCACATCTAAGTCATCAATTATGCATAAGTGTTAGGATGAGTGCATTTTCAAAGTACATTCGAAGATTCTAAGATATTTAGCTCACACCGCAACTTGCTAAATCTCTTCTCATCCAAGGGCTTAGTGAAGATATCGGCTAGCTGTTCTTCAGTGTTCACATGCTCAATAGAAATGTCGCCCTTCAACACATGATCGCGAAGAAAATGATGACGAATCTGAATGTGCTTTGTCTTTGAGTGCTGAACTGGGTTGTGAGCAATCTTGATGGCACTCTCATTGTCACAGAGGAGAGGCACATTCTTCACGTTGACTCCATAGTCCTTGAGTGTTTGTTTCATCCATAGTAGTTGAGCACAGCAAGAACCAGCAGCAATGTACTCAGCTTCAGCAGTAGACAGTGATACACAGTTCTGTTTCTTCGAGGACCAACAGACCAAGGATCGTCCGAGGAAATGACAAGTACCAGATGTTGACTTGCGATCCACACGGTCACCAGCATAGTCAGAATCAGAATATCCAATGAGGTCAAAGTCTGAGCCCTTGGGGTATCATAATCCTAGTGTTGGTGTGTGAGCTAGATATCGAAGAATATGCTTCACAGCCGTATGGTGTGATTCCTTCGGTGTAGTTTGAAATCGTGCACACATGCAAACACTAAGCATTATATCTGGCCTAGATGCACATAAGTACAATAAAGAGCCAATCATGGAGCGGTATACCTTGTGATCGAAGTCAGTACCATTTTCATCAGTGCATAGATGACCATTTGTGGGCATAGGAATTTTGAGACCTTTGCAATCTTGCATGCCGAATTTCTTCAGGACATCCTTGAGGTATTTCTCCTGAGATATGAATATCCCATTGTGCTGTTGACGAATTTGTAGACCTAAGAAGAATTTCAATTCTCCCATCATAGACATTTGATATTCTTCACTCATCATATAGGCAAATTCATCAGTTGTTGATCTTGAACTGATGTAATTCTTCTTGCATGGCCTGAATCCACTCAGGCTCCAGAAATGCTTCATCTACCTTAGTGGGCTCTGTGATAGAGACAAAAGCAAAGTGCCCACAAAAGTTAGATAGATGTGAAGCTTTTGAGCGTGTGAGAGGACCTGGTGCTCTAATGTCATCGATGATCTTCTCCACTTGCACTTCTTTTGCAATGCGAGGGTGAGTTGGTTGTCGTTGAGGATTTTTGATCAGCATTCTCTTCAGCATCAATTTCCTCAGCATTTTCTTCAGGTGCATCAGTTTGATGTTCTTCACGTTCTGGAACGAATTCTTCAGCAGATTCTTCAGTAGGAATGATATCTTCAGTAGCCTTGTGCTTGATCGATTCCTCAGGTGTTGGTTCATCTAACACAGAAGGTAGGTGCTCTATTTGCGAGCCATTAGTTTCATCGAACCGCACATCTACAGTTTCAACAATCTTGTGAAGAACATTGTTGAAGACTCTGTAGGTGTGCGAGTCCTTTCCGTAACCAAGCATGAAACCTTCATGTGCTTTCGGTGCAAATTTAGAGTTGTGATGAGGATCTCTAATCCAGCATTTAGCACCGAAGACTTTGAAATAACTCACATTGGGTTTCTTGTCAGTGAGGAGTTCATAGGCATTCTTCTTGAAGAATTTGTGAAGATATACTCTGTTGATGATATGGCACGCAGTATCAATTGCATCAACCCAGAAACGACGAGGGGTTTTGTACTCATCGAGCATAGTGCGAGCCATCTCAGCAAGAGTCCTGTTCTTGCGCTCCACGATGCCATTCTGTTGAGGAGTATAAGGAGCAGATAATTCATCAGTAATACCAAGTTCATCAAGATAGTCATTGAGACCCGAATTCTTGAACTCAGTGCCATTGTCACTTCTGATGTGCTTGATCTTCACACCAAAGTTAGTTGAAGCCCTCGAGGAAAATCATTTGAAGACTTCCTGCACTTCAGTTTTGTAAGAGACAAGGTGCACCCATGTGTAACGAGAGTAATCATCAACAATAACAAAACCATATTGAGATGATTCATAAGAGATAGATGAATAATGGTTAGGACCAAAGAGATCCATGTGAAGCAATTCAAATGGACGAGTAGTGGTCATGATAGTCTTTGCTGGATGCTTGGCCTTGGTCATCTTTCCAGCTTCACAGGCACTGCATAAGTGATCCTTGAGGAATTTGACATTCTCAATGCCAATGACATGCTTCTTCTTTGCAAGCGTGTGCAGATTCCTCATGCCTGCATGACCAAGTCGTCGATGCCATAGCCATCCTTCTGAAGCTTTTGCAAGTAGGCACACGGCAGGTTGTGAATCTGCAGAGAAATCAACAATATACAAGTCTCCTCTCCTAAAGTTTTCGAAGACTTTGGATTTGTCAGATTCCATAATCACAACACAACGATACTTGCCGAAGACAACAACCATATCAAGATCACAAAGCATTGAGACAGACATAAGATTGTATCCTAAGGACTCAACAAGCATGACTTTGTCCATGTGTCGATCCTTTGTGATAGCAACCTTACCTAGACCCAATACCTGACTTTTGCTTTTATCGGCGAAGATGATATGCTTCATGTGTGATGCTGATAAGGGAGCATCCATCAACAGATTCTTGTCACCGGTCATGTGATTTGTACATCCACTATCAAGTACCCATTCAGTGGCTTTGGGTTGATCATCCTGCAGATGAATTAGTGCAACTTACGAACCTCATATACTTCAGTAGTGAAGAATATGATATCACAATTCATCAGATCAATTTCATCAAGCAGTAGAACCGATAAAACAGAGGGAGGACGTGTGAAATGAAAGTTCATTTCATCATGGTTAGCCTGCGTCCTTTCAGGCATTTTGGTCAGGTCCCCAGCAAATTCTTCAGACGTTACAGCACGTCTGGAGACCTGACCCTGCAGAAGAGATTAGTTCTTTTTCTTCACCACCCACATCTGAAGGGGTGGCAAAGAGTTCATCATTCTGCGAGCTCCATATGAAAATGGTGGCAAAGCAGCCAAACCATTTCGTTTCACATAAGAGGGGTTAGGGTAAGCATATGAATAAGCAGAGAAATTCTTCGAGGACTTATGAACATAATAATTTGAAGAATAATGCTCATATTCATAGCCCTTGGCTCTTCCCTGCGAAACAGAATTTTTAGCATGATGATGTTCATATGAGGTTTTTGATCCATGTGAGGAATTTGATCCTCTTGAGGAATTTGGTCTGTATGAAGACTTGGATCCATATGAAGAATTTGGTCCATATGAAGAATTGGATCTGGGGTTACTTTTCTTCACAGGTGGTGTCATGAGGACATTCACCTGAAGACTTTCAAGGCAGCTTTTGGGAACCCAGATTTTCTTCATAGGGGAACCGTTCCTACAGTTAGTGCCAACATATCTAGCAAATACTTCACCATTCTGATTTTTGAACAGTTTATAGTTGGAGTCAAATGACTCATCAAAAGAATGAGAAGATTCACATGTATAGCCAGATAAATCAGATGGATCAACTGGAGGTCCCTTTGCAGCAACCCATGAGGTTTTGGGGTACTGCTCAGGCTTCCAATAAGTACCATCCGCATTGAGTTTCCTCTCAAAGGCAATACCCTCTTTCCTAGGGTTCCTGTTGAGGATCTGCTTTTTAAGCACATCACAAAGAGCCTGATGCCCTTTGAGGCTTTTGTACATGCCTGTCATGTACAATTCCTTCAGCCCTGCATCGTCAGTGATACTAGCAATGTCCTCAGATGACGAATTAGTGATAGCAGAGACAGGTGAAGAATTTGTAACATTTGAAGCATTTGAACATTCAGGTGAAGAATTAACAGATTCTCGTTTAATGCATTTTAAACATGGAGGAATAAATTCTTCCTGAGCAGCGCTAATTTGTTGAGCAAGTAATGAATCGCGCTCCTTCTGAAGATCCTCATAACTTTCTCTTAGCTTCTCAAGATCTTGCTTCTTTTGAAGATATTCATAAGAAAGCTTCTCATGATCAGATAAGAGAGTGTTATGATGATTTTGAAGGTTGTCAAGCTTAGTTTGAAGTCTCTGAAGATTTTCAGTCAAGGCCTTAGTGCGATCCATTTCTTCACCCAACATATCATCACTTTTGTCTAGCATGTTTTGAACCTTTTCAAAAGCCTTTTGTTGTTGCACAGCAATCTTAGCAAGTTTAGAGTAGCTAGGCTTAAGATTTTCATCAGATTCATCATCACTAGATTCAGAGGAGGCGTATTTGAGTACCTTGGCACCCTTTGCCATGAAGCAATAGGTGGGAGCGTAGTCATCACTGCCTTCGTCAGCCTTGTTGGTGAGATCACTTTCTTCAGCGTTGAAGATGGATTTGCTGACGAATGCAGTAGCGAGGGCTAGACTCGCCACACCAGACTCAGAGTCTTCAGATTGTTCCTCTTCCTCATTTTCTTCAGATTCAGCCTCAGAGTCCATTTCCTTGCCAATGAATGCCCGAGCTTTCTTGGAGCTGCTCTTCTTGTGGGACGAAGACTTCGAGGATTTTGATGATGAAGATTTTGAGGATTTCTTCTTTTTCTTCGCATCATCAGAACTGTAATCCTTGTATTTCTTCTTCTTTGATTCCTTTTCCCACTGAGGACAATCTTGAATGTAATGTCCTGGTTTCTTGCACTTGTGACAAAGCCTCTTCTTATAGTCACTGGTTGAGGAATCATTGCTCCTTGAGGATTTTCCAAAACGACCACGTCTTGAGAACTTCTGGAATTTCTTCACAAGTAGCGCCAGATCATGACTTAGTTCTTCAGGATCACCAAGGCTGCTATCAGAGTCTTCATCTTCGGACTCACATACTACCTTGGCCTTCAGTGCACGTGATCTGCCATAGCTCGAACCGTAGAGATCTCTCTTCTCAGCAAGCTGGAACTCATGAGTGTTTAGCCTCTCGAGGATATCAGCGGGGTCAAGTGACTTGTAATCAGCACGCTCTTGAATCATTAGTGCCAGAGTGTCAAATGAGGAATCAAGCGATCTCAGCAATTTCTTCACCACCTCATGGTCGGTGATGTCAGTGGCACCAAGTGCTTGAAGCTCATTTGAGATGTCAGTGAGGTGATCGAAGGTTTGCTGAACATTTTCATTGTCGAGTCTTTTGAAGCGATTGAAGAGATTGCAAAGAACATCAACTCGAGAATCACGCTGAGTTGAAACTCCTTCATTGACTTTGGACAGCCTATCCCAAATAAGCTTAGCAGTTTCCAAAGCACTCACTCTACCATACTATCCTTTGCTCAGATGGCCACATATGATATTCTTCGCTTGGGAATCAAGTTGCTTGAATCTCTTCACATCGGTAGCGTTCAGTGAGGGTGAGACGGAGGGAACACCATTTTCCACAACATACCAGAGATCGTTATCAATTGCCTCAAGATGCATGCGCATCTTGTTCTTCTAGTAGGGGTAGTCCGTCCCATCAAAGGTAGGACACCCAGCAGAGACCTTGATCATACCTGCGGTCGACATAACTAAAACTCCAGGCGGTTAAACCAAAATCACACAGAACAAGGAGTACCTCGCTCTGATACCAATTGAAAGTGCGTTATATCGACTAGAGGGGGGTGAATAGGCGATTTTTATGAAATTCTTCACTGAGGAATTTGCTCGTGAGGAAATTCTTAGCGAAGAAATACTAGCAGCGGAATAAGTACTCAGAAGTAAACATAACAGATTACATGCATGGTCATCATGATGAAATGAAGACAAACACAGAGTACAGACAGCGTAGGCACAGGATAACTCTAGATGAAGACAAACAGACTGAAGAAATTGAACTGAGGAATTTGTGAAAGTCTTCAGTCAAAGTCTTCAAACACAGATATGAACAAACTGACAACACAGTAATGAGGAAATGAAGGTGTTGAGGAAATGGAACCAGTAAGCTTGGTGAAGACAATGATTTGGTAGACCAGTTCCAACTGCTGTCTCAGTTGTACGTCTGGTTGGAGCGGCTGAGTATTTAAACTCGAGGACACACAGTCCCGGACACCCAGTCCTGAGCACGCAGCTCGAGACACCAAGTCCTCACCGTATTCTCCTTGAACTAAGGACACACAGTCCTCGTCCAATCACTCGTGGTAAGTCTTCAGGTGACTTCCAAACCTTCACAGACTTGGTCACTCGGCGATCCACAATTCCTCTTGGATGCTCTAGACCTTGACGTCTAACCGTCTGGAAGAAGCACAGTCTTCAAAGGTAACAAGCGTCGGATCCACGCAGGATCAATTTCTTCAGTGATGCTCAATCACTTTGGGTTTGTGGGTGTTTTGGGTTTTGGTTTGGATTTTCCTCACTTGATGATTTTCGCTCAAAGTCCTCGGAGGATGGGTTGCTCTCAAATGACAAGTGTCAAGTTCACGCGGAGCAGCCAACCAACTAGTGGTTGAAGGGGGCGGCTATTTATAGCCTAGGGAGCAGCCCGACATGATAAGACATAAATGCCCTTCAATGATATGACCGTTAGGTGGACAAGATATTTGAGGACAGCTGGCGCGTGGCACAGCAACGGTCGGAAATTTGGAGTACAAATTCCTCAGGGCTATCATGTTCCTCACTGTGGAGGCAATTCGCACTGGCGAATTCCTAACTCCTCAGTCAGAGCAAAGTCCTCAGTGACTAGAAGAACTGCGTCTCTGTCACTGAAGAAATTGACTGAACTGTATGAGATTTCCAATGGCTTCACTCGAAGGGATTGGTAGGTGTAGGATTTGAGTTGAGCATCACATGGAAATTTTCTCCTTAGTATTTCCTCGACCCCCTTTAACAGTACGGTGTTTCCTATGACTCAAGAAAGAGAAAAATGAAACTACGAAAACAAGTCTTCACGCTTCACGTTCCTCGAACGAATACCAAGTCTTCAAGGTCACACCAATTTCTTCACTTTCAAAGTCTTCAGAAAGTCTTCAGAATATCAAAGTCTTCAGTCGAAGAACTTCATTTTTAGGGGTCGACTTTTACTGTAAATATCAAACTCCTCATAGACTTATAGACCTGTGTACACTCATAAACACATCAGATGCTTAACCTATAAGTCTTCAATACACCAAAATCACTAAGGGGCACTAGATGCACTTACAAGTGTAACAATAATCTCCTATTTTAACAAAAATAACAGGCATGCCTATCACAGGTCTATGTTTATCTTTAGCACCAGGTTTAGCAATTCTAGCAGTTTCCTCATAGAAATAAATAATATGCCCATCAATATTATCAGCCAAGAGATCCTTAACCATAGCAATATTAGGTTCAACTTTAACTTGCTCAGGAGGTGTATAAGTTCTAATATTGCTTTTACGAACCACAGTTGAAGATTTAGCATGATCCTTTATTCTAACAGGGAAAGGTGGTTTCTCAACATAAGCAGTAGGAACAATAGGATCATTATAAGTGATAGCCTTTTCTTCAACTTTAATAGGTTCAACTACTTTTACTTCTATGGGATGATATTTAAACCACTTCTCCTTAGGGAGATAAACATGAGCAGCAAAAGATTCACAAAAAGAAGCTACTATCTCAGAGTCAAGTCCATATTTAGTGCTAAATTTATGGAAAACATCGGTACCCATAAAAGATTTAGCACAATCAAACTTAGGTGTTATACCTGACTCCTTACCTTTGTTGAGATCCCAATATTCAGAGTTGCGTTTAATTCTCTCCAATAAATTCCATTTGAATTCAATAGTATTCATCATAAAAGAACTAGTACAAGAAGTATCAGGCATGGAGCGATTGTTGTTAGAAAGCCGAACATAAAAATTTTGAATAATCATTTCTCTTGAGAGCTCATGATTGGGGCATGAATATAACATTGACTTAAGCCTCCCCAAGCTTGAGCGATGCTTTCTCCTTCGTGAGGCCACAAATTATATACATAATTACGATGACGATGAACAACATGCATAGGATAAAACTTCTGATGAAATTCCAATTTCACTCACTTGTAGTCCCATGATCCCATATCATCACATAGCCCATACCATGTAAATGCATCTCCCTTCAAATATAAAGGGAAGACCTTTGAAAGCACAAGTGCTCCTCAGGTGGTTTTGGTAATTAATGTCAACATATCTCTTGTTGGACTAATGTTTCTATCTAGCATGTTTCAGATAAGTTCAACAATTGAGTGGCATGGAATAAAGGTTGTGGGACTCCTTCAGATGATAAGGACAAAGGATTGGCTAAAGCTTCAAGCTCAAGACTCTTCATTTTACACTTTTAGTGATCCAAGATCACATTGAGTCTATAGGAAAAGCCAATACTATTAAGAAGGGATGAGGTGTTGCTTAATGAGCCTTTTGCTCTATGTGCTTAATGATATGCTCCAAAATCCTCAACTACTTTCCCACTTCCACATATGACCTAAACCCTAAGCCAAACTCGGTCCTACCGATTCTCTCTATCCGGCGCCACCGAGTTTCATATGTCATAAGCCACTGCCAAACCCTAGCAAATCGGTTTCACCGATAGGGATCTCGGTCTCACCGACATGGGATTGCAATCTCACTGTGTACGTCCATTGTCAAAATCGGTCTCACCGAGTTTAGGCAATCGGTACTACCGAGATTACAATGCAAACTCTCTGGATAACTCATTACCAAAATCGGTCCAACCGAGTTTAGTAATCGGTCCCACCGAGTTTGCCTGACCAACTCTCTGGTTAGCTAATTACCAAATCGGTCTCACCGAGTTTGTGTAATCGGTCTCACCGAGATTACGTTATGCCCAAACCCTAACCATATCGGTCCTACCGAGTTGCATGTCAGTCCCACCGAAAATCTCTAACGGTCACTAGGTTTACCGTTTCGATCCGACCGAGTTTGTTGATTCGGTCCCACCGAGATTGGTAGATTGTGTGTAACGGTTGGATTTTAAGTGGAGGCTATATATACCCCTCCACCTCCTCTTCATTCGTGGAGAGAGCCATCAGAACACATCTACACTTCAACTCATATGTTCTGAGAGAGAACCACCTACTCATGTGTTGAGACCAAGATATTCCATTCCTACCATATGAATCTTGATCTCTAGCCTTTCCCTAGTTGCTTTCCACTCAAATCTTCTTTCCACCAAATCCAAATCCTGTGAGAGAGAGTTGAGTGTTGGGGATACTATCATTTGAAGCACAAGAGCAAGGAGTTCATCATCAACACACCATTTGTTACTTCTTGGAGAGTGGTGTCTCCTAGATTGGCTAGGTGTCACTTGGGAGCCTCCGAAAAGATTGTGGAGTTGAACCAAGGAGTTTGTAAGGGCAAGGAGATCGCCTACTTCGTGAAGATCTACCGCTAGTGAGGCAAGTCCTTCGTGGGCGATGGCCATGGTGGGATAGACAAGGTTGCTTCTTTGTGGACCCTTCATGGGTGGAGCCCTCCGTGGACTCGCGCAACCGTTACCCTTCGTGGGTTGAAGTCTCCACTAACATGGATGTAGGATAGCACCACCTATCTGAACCACGGGAAAAACATCCGTGTCTCCAATAGCGTTTGAATTCTCCAAACCCTTCCCCTTACATTCTTGCAAGTTGCATGCTTTACTTTCCGCTACCTATATACTCTTTGCATGCTTGCTTGACATGTATTGCGTGTGCTGAAATTGTGCCTAAAACTTCACATAAACCAAAGGGGCTTAAAAACTGCAACTTTAGTACTAAGTGTCTAATCACCCCACCCCCCTCTAGACACACCCACTTCTAGATCCTACAAGTGGTATCAGAGCTTTGGTCTCCATTGCCTTGGTTTAATCACCTTTAGAGGAAGATGAATGTGTCTAGTTTAGGGAGTCTTAGACATAAAGTGCCTATTCTTGATGGAGAGTATTTTCATGAATGAAAAAATGAGATGCTTGTGATTTTCACTCAATATCATTTGAACAAGTATATTGCTAGTCCTTGTGCTCCTCATGTTGATCCTATGCATCCCACTCTAGATGAAGATGTTGACATGATTCGCAATCTTAGAACCGTTGAGCTCATCATTAGAGGATTGCCCAAATACTTGATTGCTAGTTACCCACTCTTAAATGCGTCTATACTATATGGAAATTTCTTGAGGAACGATTCCCCGATTACTCATTGAAAAACTTGGATGAAATTCTCCATAAATATATTGCCATGAGTAAGATAAACTCTAGTGATCCTAGTTTTGATGATTGTCTACTTGAGCTTACTAATCTCATGCACGCTAAAGGAAATGTTGGAATCATTAGTAATATCTTATCCGAAGCTATAAGAATTAGTAAAAGTGACAACTTTGATGATCATTTATCTAATGAATCACTTTCTCTAGGAAATGATGAGTCACAAGATCATGTTGAACATGGATACTACGATGAGAATGATGATAGTGACTTCGATCTTGATGATGCAATGAGACACTTTGGTCTTATGGCAAATCTTCGAGGATATGTGTCAGGAGGAAAGGAATGGGTTCTCGATAGTGGATGTACCGATCATATGACCGGAGACGAAGAGATGTTCCGTGAGCTTGCTGAAAATGACGGCCCTCGAAAATATGTCACCTTTGGTGATAATTCAAAGGGTAAGGTGGTTGGCCTTGGTAAGGTGGCCATCTCACACGATAGCTCCATTCAAAATGTCATGCTTGTTGAATCCCTTGGCTACAACTTACTTTCAGTATCTAGACTTGCTGATTTCGGATTGAATGTCCTATTTACTGAGGTAGATTGCCAAGTGTTTCGTCGAGATAATCATAAAATGGTCTTTACCGGTATACGTAGAGGTGACCTTTATATTGTTGATTTCTCAAAAAGGGCACAACCTAAAACTTGCTTTATTGCTAAATCCTCAAAAGGTTGGTTGTGGCATAGACGACTAGGTCATGTTGGCATGAGAAACCTTGACAAGCTTATTAAGGGAAATCATATCCTTGGAGTTAACGATGTCATATTTGATAAGGATAGACTTTGCAGTGCTTGTCAAGCAGGTAAACAGGTTGGAGGAAGGCATCTCGTGAAGAACATCATGACCACAAGGAGGCCACTTGAGCTACTTCATATGGATCTCTTTGGTCCCAATGCCTACAAGAGTCTCGGTGGAAATTCTTTTGGTCTAGTCATAGTTGATGATTTTTCAAGATTTACGTGGGTGTTCTTTCTTGATGATAAGTCGCAGGTCCAAAAGATCTTCAAAAACTTCGCTACAAAGGCCCAAAATCAGTTTGACGTGAAGATCAAGAAGGTTCGAAGCGACAACGGAACGGAGTTCAAGAACGCAAATGTGGATACCTTTCTTGATGAAGAAGGGATTTCACATGAGTTCTCGGCTACGTACGCACCTCAACAAAATGGAGTTGTTGAGAGGAAGAACCGGACGCTCATCGAAATGGCGAGAACAATGCTTGATGAGTACAAGACGCTGAAGCACTTCTGGGCAGAAGCGGTTGAGACGGCTTGTCATGCAACAAATCGCTTGTATCTTCACAAGCTACTCGGCAAGACGGCATACGAGCTCCTCACCGGTAACAAACCCCAAGTTGGATACTTTCGAGTATTTGGCTCAAAGTGCTACATTCTAGATAAGCATCGTCGTTCAAAGTTTGCTCCTAAGTCTCATGAAGGTTTCATACTTGGTTATGGCTCAAACTCTCACACTTACCGTGTCTACAACAATTTCACCCGGAAGGTTGAAGAAACGGTAGATGTGAAGTTTGATGAATCTAATGGCTCGCAAGTAGAGCAATTGCCAATTGATGTAGGAGACAAAGACCCTTCGTAAGCAATTCAAGACTTGTCGATTGGCAAAATACGTCCAACGGAGGTGAAGGAGAGTACCTCGTTCGTCCAAGTGGAAGCTTCTACCTCACGACAAGGTGAACCAAGAATCGACACGGAAGCATCCACAAGTGGGACACACCAAGATGAAGAAAACGAGGATATACGTCAAGACGAACATCAACAACCTCCTTCTCCACCACGACAAGAGAACAACAACGCCAACAATGAAGAAGGCCAACAAGAATAAGAACAAGATGAAGAGGAAGTTCAACGAAGGCCCAAGCAAAAGCTTTCACGAGTTCGAGCAAGAATTGCCAAAGATCATCCCGTCGAGCAGATCTACAATGATATCCAAACCGGGAGAATTACTCGCTCAAAAACTCGTCTAGCTAACTTTTGTGAAAACTATTCATTCATCTCTAGCATTGAACCTATGAAGGTCTAGGAAGCATTGGAGGATCCGGATTGGATAAATTCTATGCACGAAGAGCTACACAACTTTGAGAGAAACCAAGTTTGGACATTGGTTGAGATGCCCGACAACAACCACAACATCATCGGTACCAAATGGGTGTTTCGCAACAAGCAAGGTGAAGATGGACAAGTAGTTCGCAACAAAGCACGTATCGTTGCCCAAGGATACACACAAGTCGAAGGTATGGACTATGGTGAGACATATGCTCCCGTTGCTAGACTTGAGTCCATTCGCATCTTACTTGCCTTTGCTAATCACCACAATATCACCTTGTACCAAATGGATATTAAAAGTGCTTTTCTAAATGGTGAAATAGAGGAGGAAGTTTATGTCAAACAACCTCCCGGCTTTGTCAATCCTAAGAAACCTAATCATGTTTACAAACTTCACAAAGCACTTTACGGTCTTAAACAAGCTCCTAGAGCATGGTATAAATGCTTGACTAAGTTCCTTATTGCAAGTGGTTTTGAAATTGGAAAAATTGATTCTACCCTTTTTACTAAAAGAGTTAATGGAGAATTATTTGTATGCCAAATTTATGTTGATGATAGCATATTTGGTTCTACTAACCCTCTTTTTAGTGAAAAGTTTGTAAAGCTTATGTCAAAGAAGTTTGAGATGTCTATGATGAGTGAACTCAAATTCTTTCTCGGTTTGCAAATCAAGCAAACTAAGGAAGGTACATTTATCTCTCAAACGAAGTATACCAAAGACCTATTCAAGAATTTCAATATGCAAGAATGCAAAGGTATGTCTACACCCATGCCTACTAGTGGACATAATGATTTGACCAAAGATGGTGAACCGGTTGATCAAAAGGTTTATCGCTCTATGATTGGTTCATTATTATACCTATGTGCCTCTCGCCCCAACATTATGCTAAGTGTGTGCATGTGTGCACGATATCAAGCTGCTCCTAAAGAATGTCATCTTAAGGCCGTGAAAAGGATAGTAAGATACTTAATCCATACACCAGATTTTGGCATTTGGTATCCTAAGAGGTCCTCTTTCGATCTTGTTGGGTATTCCGACTCGGATTATGCCGGAGACAAGGTTGATAGAAAGTCCACTTCGGGTACATGTCAATTTCTTGGTAGATCTCTTGTATCTTGGTCCTCCAAGAAACAAAACTCGGTATCCTTATCCACCGCCAAAGCGGAATATATTGCCGCTGGTTCATGTTGTGCTCAATTACTTTGGATGACCCAAACTCTTAAAGATTATGGGGTCTATGTGAAACATGTTCCATTGCTTTGTGACAATGAAAGTGCTATCAAAATTGGTCATAATCCTGTGCAACATTCTCGAACTAAGCATATTGAAGTTCGTCATCATTTCATTCGAGACCATGTTGCAAAGGGAGACATTGATCTTAAACATGTTCGCACCGATAAGCAATTAGCAGATATATTCACTAAACCGCTTGATGAAAAAGTGTTTTGCAGGTTGAGAGGAGAATTGAACATCATTGATGCTTCAAACTTGGAGTAGAAACTCCATTGGATACATGCAAGACATGAGCTTATGTCAAATCCTTGATATATCTCTTATGATGACTATCTTATGTCTTGGATATATTTGCATCTTGCATGTTATCTAACCTATGCAGATATTTGGATGAATATATTTCTATGAGATTGCAACTCTCTCACATTTTGAGCAATCTCTACATCACCAAGTCTCTACACAACGGTGGTTGACAAGGAAGCACGAAACCACTCAAACATATCCTTGACTAATTCTATGATTGAGCTTCATGATTGTCATGTTGGATATAAAAGTGTTTTTCCTTGCAAGAACTAACCCATGTAGGTAGATGAACTCAAACTCCAAGTGGTTCTCCCAACTCTTGATGAGCTACATCAACCTCGAGCACCCACACAAGTTCCACTACATGAGCAAGATCCACACCACCACCCAAGGTATGTTATTCCATCTTAGAGAAGCTTTACTCCATGACATGAGTCAAAGCAACTCAACAAGATGAGAATACATCAAGATGCTTAAAGGAAAAATGGTAACCCCATTTTGAGCTTAAACGATGAGTATGACCTATGATCAAGTGTTCTCACTTGACCCCTAAGTCAATATACTCTAACATAGGTGACTATGTCACCGCCCAATTCTAGATGAAGTTCTCTTGTGTTCTTTTCTGTGTTATTGCATTTGCCCCTTGCATTTTTATTTCCCTCTTTTTCAAAAACTTCATCTAGAACTTTCATTCTTTTCTGTTTCTTTTTGTTCTGCATATTCTGCATCAAATTCCTTGCAAAACTTTCAGTTAATTCATTGCAAATCTTTGTGAAATCTTATTTGACTAGTGAGCTGAGGTGACAAGTATTTTCTCTGAAGTAAACTCGGTTCCACCGAACTGAACTTTTCGGATCAACCGAATTATTTCGGTACCACCGAAACTTGACGCTCGGTGTCACCGATTTCGCAACAGGAAAACAGTTTGCCACTTATTCTATATTTCTTCTGATCCAGCTCCACTCGATGAATCTTATCCTCTACAAGCATCACAGTTTTACCATTGCTTTATGCTGAATCTCAAGGACCAAACCTTTTCGACAGATTCTAGTAAGACCTTCTTGGAAATTGATGTCAAAGGGGGAGAGAGAGATCACATCAAAGCTTATCATCAGGGAGAAAGAGAGAAAGTATTAAGGGGGAGAAAGAGATCTCCAGGGGGAGAGAATACTCAAGGATCCCAGATGCTTGATGATTAAGAGGAGAGATGCCACATGTCTTTTTGGGGGGAAAGTCATGTGTTTCAGTGCTTCTGTTCATTTATATCTTTCAGCTCTGATTTCCTGTTCCCTATCTTCTCTCAATATCTCATGTCAGATTCAGGGGGAGCAAGACACCTAAGGGAAAGAAATCATTCAAATTCATTGCATATCTTTACTCTTGGGGACATGTCTGATTCAATGTGGTACTCTGTACTCACTCTCTACATGTCATCCCAGTCTTGGTACTCTTGTGGTTTCTTTTGTTTGCTCTGGCTAGTGGATGTATCTGTGTTATCTAACCTTGTTTGTGCAGGTTCATTTCATCCTAAGTCAACTCAAGACCACAAGGTAAGTATATGCATCAGAATCATGAGTATGAGGAATTCTTGCTTTTGTACAAACTGTTTGCAAGAAGGACTCATAAACATGATGGTATTCCTCTTAATAATCTTTTACTCTGATGCATATGGCCAAGATACATGTAACACATTGCCTACTCTGTCATGGTTATGCTCTCACATACTTCTACATTTTATACTCACATGATTACATACATGTAGGGGGAGCCTATGGTTGTTACATGTCCTTCCAAAGCTTTACTTGCTACTCCTTGTATCTTTATCTAAAGCTTTGATGTATGTTGCCATCAATTACCAAAAAGGGGGAGATTGAAAGCACAAGTGCTCCTCAGGTGGTTTTGGTAATTAATGTCAACATATCTCTTGTTGGACTAATGTTTCTATCTAGCATGTTTCAGATAAGTTTAACAATTGAGTGGCATGGACTAAAGGTTGTGGGACTCCTTCAGATGATAAGGACAAAGGATTGGCTAAAGCTTCAAGCTCAAGACTCTTCATTTTACACTTTTAGTTATCCAAGATCACATTGAGTCTATAGGAAAAGCCAATACTATTAAGAAGGGATGAGGTGTTGCTTAATGAGCCTTTTGCTCTGTGTGCTTAATGATATGCTCCAAAATCCTCAACTACTTTCCCACTTCCACATATGACCTAAACCCTAAGCCAAACTCGGTCCTACAGATTCTCTCTATCCGGCGCCACCGAGTTTCATATGTCATAAGCCACTGCCAAACCCTAGCAAATCGGTTTCACCGATAGGGTTCTCGGTCTCACCGAGATGGGATTGCAATCTCACTGTGTATGTCCATTGTCAAAATCTGTCTCACCAAGTTTAGGCAATCGGTACTACCAAGATTACAATGCAAACTCTCTGGATAACTCATTACCAAAATCGGTCCAACCGAGTTTAGTAATCGGTCCCACCGATTTTGCCTGACCAACTCTCTGGTTAGCTAATTACCAAATCGGTCTCACCGAGTTTGTGTAAACGGTCTCACCGAGATTACGTTATGCCCAAACCCTAACCATATCGGTCCTACCGAGTTGCATGTCAGTCCCACCGAAAATCTCTAACGGTCACGAGGTTTACCGTTTTGGTCTGACCAAGTTTGTTGATTCGGTCCCACCGAGATTGGTAGATTGTGTGTAACAGTTGGATTTTAAGTGGAGGCTATATATACCCCTCCACCTCCTCTTCATTCGTGGAGAGAGCCATCGGAACACATCTACACTTCCAACTCATATGTTCTGAGAGAGAACCACCTACTCATGTGTTGATACCAAGATATTCCATTCCTACCATATGAATCTTGATCTCTAGCCTTTCCCAAGTTGCTTTCCACTCAAATCTTCTTTCCACCAAATCCAAATCCTGTGAGAGAGAGTTGAGTGTTGGGGAGACTATCATTTGAAGCACAAGAGCAAGGAGTTCATCATCAACACACCATTTGTTACTTCTTGGAGAGTGGTGTCTCCTAGATTGGCTAGGTGTCACTTGGGAGCCTCCGACAAGATTGTGGAGTTGAACCAAGGAGTTTGTAAGGGCAAGGAGATCACCTACTTCGTGAAGATCTACCGCTAGTGAGGCAAGTCCTTCGTGGGCGATGGCCATGGTGGGATAGACAAGGTTGCTTCTTCGTGGACCCTTCGTGGGTGGAGCCCTCCGTGGACTCGTGCAACCGTTACCCTTCGTGGGTTGAAGTCTCCACTAACGTGGATGTAGGATAGCACCACCTATCCGAACCACGGGAAAAACATCCGTGTCTCCAATAGCATTTGAATTCTCCAAACCCTTCCCCTTACATTCTTGCAAGTTGCATGCTTTACTTTCCGCTGCCTATATACTCTTTGCATGCTTGCTTGACATGTATTGCGTGTGCTGAAATTGTGCCTAAAACTTCACATAAACCAAAAGGGCTTAAAAACTGCAACTTTAGTACTAAGTGTCTAATCACCCCCCCCCCCTAGACACACCCACTTCTAGATCCTACAACCTTCTTCTTGATAACAACATCGGGCATACCTGCAAGCTTAAATAATCCACAAACTTCATCCACATAGATTAAGTGTAAATCGGGATGCAATGTTCCGTCTCCTGCAAAAGGATTAGCTAGCAGTTTCTCTATCATACCCGAAGGAATTTCAAAGTAAACATTTTAAGTAGGTTCAGTAGGTTGAGGAGCAACTCTTTGCTCTACTGGTCGGGGTGAAGATACCTCGAACAAGCCCCTCAGAGGATTACTTTCCATAGTGACAAGTGACAGTAAATTTCAGCACATTGTATACATTTTTCCTTACCAAATTCCACCTACCAAAGGCGCTTCACTCCCCGGCAACGGCGCCAGAAAAGAGTCTTGATGACCCACAAGTATAGGGGATCTATCATAGTCCTTTCGATAAGTAAGAGTGTGGAACCCAATGAGGAGCAGAAGGAAATGATAAGCGGTTTTCAGCGAGGTATTCTCTGCAAGCACTGAAATTATCGGTAACAGATAGTTTTATGATAAGGTAATTTGTAACGGGTAACAAGTAACAAGTGTAAATAGAGTGCAGCAAGATGGCCCAATCCTTTTTGTAGCAAAGGACAAGCCTGGACAAACTCTTATATAGAGAAAAGCGCTCACGAGGACACATGGGAATTATCGTCAAGCTAGTTTTCATCACGTTCATATGATTCGCGTTCGGTACTTTGATAATTTTATATGTGGGTGGACCGGTGCTTGGGTGCTGCCCTTACTTGGGCAACCATCCCACTTATGATTAACTCCTATTGCAAGCATCCGCACCTACAAAAGAAGTATTAAGGTAAACCTAACCATTGCATGAAACATATGGATCCAAATCAGCCCCTTATGAACCAACGCATAAACTAGGGTTTAAGCTTCTGTCACTCTAGCAACCCATCATCTACTTATTAATTCCAAATGCCTTCCTCTAGGCCCAAATAATGGTGAAGTGTCATGTAGTCGACGTTCACATAACACCAATAGAGGAGAGACAACATACATCTCATCAAAATATCGAACGAATACCAAATTCACATGACTACTAATAGCAAGACTTCTCCCACGTCCACAGGAACAAATGTAACTACTCACAAAGCATATTCATGTTCATAATCAGGGGAGTATTAATATGCATAATGGATCTGAACATATGATCTTCCACCAAATAAACCAACTAGCATCAACTACAAGGAGTAATCAACACTACTAACAACCCACATATACCAATCTGAGGCTTTGGGACAAAGATTGGATACAAGAGATGAACTAGGGTTTTAGAGGATATGGTGCTGGTGAAGATGTTGATGGAGATTGGGCCCCTCCCGATGAGAGGAGCGTTGGTGATGACGATGGCGATGATTTCCCCCTCCCGGAGGGAAGTTTCCCCGGCAGAACAGCTCTGCCGGAGCCCTAGATTGGTTCCGCCAAGGTTCCGCCTCGTGGCGGCGGAGTTTCTTCCCGAAAGCCTGCTTATGATTTTTTCTCGGATGAAAGACTTCATATAGGAGAATATGGGCACCGGAGGGCCACCAGGGGCCCACGAGGCAGGGGGTGCACCCAGGGGGTAGGGCGTGCCTCCCACCCTCGTGGCCAGGGTGTGGGCCCCGTCTGGTATTTTCTTCGTCCAGTATTTTTTATTAATTCCAAAAATGACTGCCGTGAAGTTTCAGGACTTTTGGAGCTGTGTAGAATAGGTCTCTAATATTTGCTCCTTTTCCAGCCGAGAATTCCAGCTGTCGGCATTCTCCCTCTTTATGTAAACCTTGTAAAATAAGAGAGAATAGGCATAAGTATTGTGACATAACGTGTAATAACAGCCCATAATGCGATAAATATCGATATAAAAGCATGATGCAAAATGGACGTATCAGGCACCCCCAGCAAAAGATATGGGCCTAATGGGCCAAGAGGGGAAACACACCAGCCACCAGGGGCTCGTGCGCCCCCCATATGGGCCGAACCATAGGAGAAGGAAAAGGGGAAGGGAGAAGGAAAGGGGAGGGATTCGGCCTCCCCCCTTCCCTCCCTCCTCCCTCCTCTTTACTTCCCCCTCCGGCAGATAAGGAAGCGGGGGGGGGGGCACCGGCCATAGGAAGGCCCCAAGTAGGATTCGGCCTAATCGGGCGCGTCCTTGGTTGCCTCCCATCTCCCTCCCACCTATATATATGTGGGGCGCCCCTAGAAAAAACAACATCAATTGTTAGCCGTGTGCAGCGCCCCCCCTCCACAGTTTACACCCCCAGTCATATTCTCACGGTGCTTAGGCGAAGCCCTGTGAGGATCACATCACCATTACCGTCACTATGCCATCGTGTTGACGGAACTCATCTACTACCTCGACACCTTGCTGGATCAAGAAGGCGAGGGACGTCACCAAGCTGAACGTGTGCAGAACTCGGAGGTGTCATACGTTCGGTACTCGATCAGTGGAGCGTGAAGAAAGTTTGACTACATCAACCGCGTTGTGAAACGCTTCCGCTTACGGTCTATGAGGGTACATAGACACACTCTCCCTCTCGTTGCTATGCATCTCCATGGATAGATCATTGCGTGTGCGTAGAATTTTTTTTATTTTCCATGCAACGATTCACAACAGTGGCATCACAGCCAGGTCTATGCGTAGATGATATGCACGAGTAGAACACAAAGAGTTGTGGGCGGTGATAGTCATACTGCTTACCACCAATTTCTTATTTTGATTCGGAAGTATTGTGGGATGAAGCGGCCTGGACCAACCTTACATGTCCACGCACATGAGACCGATTCCACCGACAGACATGCAACTAGCTTTGCATTCAGGTGGCTGGCGGGTGTCTCTTTCTCCTACTTTAGTTGAATCGAATTTGACTGCGGCCGGTCCTTGAAGAAGGTTAAAACAGCAAACTTGACAAAACACCATTGTGGTTTGATGCGTAGGTAAGAATGGTTCTTGCTAGAAGCCCGTAGCAGCCACGTAAAACTTGCAACAACAAAGTAGAGGACGTCTAACTTGTTTTTGCAGGGCATGTTGTGATGTGATATGATCAAGACATGATGTGATATACGTTATTGTATGAGATAATCATGTTTTGTAAAAGTTATTGGCAACCGGCAGGAGCCTTATGGTTATCTCTTTATTGTATGAAATGCAAACGCCATGTAATTGCTTTACTTTATCACTATGCATGTGTTAGCGATTGTTGTAGAAGCAATAGTTGGTGAGACGACCACGACGCTACGATGGAGATCAAGGTGTCAAGCCGGTAACAATGGAGATCATGACGATGCTTTGGAGATGGAGATCAAATGCACAAGATGATGATGGCCATATCATGTCACATATTTTGATTGCATGTGATGTTTATCTTTTATATCGATCTTATTTTTCTTAGTACGGTGGTAGCATTATAAGATGACCCCTTAACTAAAATTTCAAGGTATAAGTGTTCTCCCTGAGTATACACCATTGCGACAGTTCGTCGTGTTGAGACACCACATGATGATCGGGTGTGATAGACTCACATAAAATGGGTGCAAGACAGTTTTGCACATGCGAAATACTCAGGTTAAACTTGACGAGCCTGGCATGTACAGACATGGCCTCCGAACACTGGAGACCGAAAGGTCGAACGTGAATCATATAGTAGATATGATAAACATAGAGCTGTTCACTATTGATGATCGGACATGGTTTAGTTGATTTGGATCACGTATCATTTAGATGACTTGAGGGGTGTCTATCTAAGTGGGAGTTCTTAAGTAATTTGATTAATTGTACTTAATTTATCATGAACTTAGTCCTGATAGTTTTTGCATATCTATGTTGTAGATCAATGGCCCGTGCTACCGTTCACTTGAATTTTAATGCGTTCCTAGAGAAATATAAGTTGAAAGATGATGGTAGCAACTACACGGACTGGGTACGTAACTTCAGTATTATCCTCATTGCTGCATAGAAAAATTATGTCCTTGATGCACCGGTAGGTGTGCCACCCCATCCAGCAACTACGGACATCGTGAACGCCTGGCTGTCACGTGTTGATGACTACTCGATAGTTCAGTGTGCCATGCTTTACGTCTTAGAATCGGGACTTCAAAGACGTTTTGAACGTCATGGAGCATATGAGATGTTCCAAGAGTTGAAGTTAATATTTCAAGCAAATGCCCGAGTTGAGAGATATGAAGTCTCCAACAAGTTATATAGCTGCAAGATGGAGGAGAACAGTTCTGGCAGTGAACACATACTCAGAATTTCTGGATATCATAATCACTTGACTCAGCTGAGAGTTAATCTTCCAAATGATAGTGTTATTAACATAGTTCTTCAATCACTGCCACCGAGCTACAGAGGCTTCATGATGAACTATAATATGCAAGGGATGGACAAGACAATTCCCGAGCTCTTCGCAATGCTCAAAGCTGCAGAGGTAGATATCAAGAAGGAGCATCAAGTGTTGATGGTTAACAAGACCACTAGTTTCAAGAAAAAGGGCAAGGAAAAGAAGGGGAACTTCAAGAGGAATGGCAAGCAAGTTGCCACTCCCGGGAAGAAACCCAAAGCTGGACCCAAGCCTGAAAGTGAGTGCTTCTACTGCAAAGGGACTGGTCACTGGAAGCGGGACTGCCCCGAGTATTTGACAGATAAGAAGGATGGCAAAGTGAACAAAGGTATATTTGATATACATGTTATTGATGTGTACCTTACTAATGCTCGTAGTCGCACCTGGGCATTTCATACTGGTTCAGTTGCTCATATTTGTAACTCGAAACAGGGGCTACGGACTAAATGAAGATTGGCTAAGGACGAGGCGATGATGCGCGTCGGGAATGGTTCCAAGGTCGATGTGATCGCCATCGGCATGCTACCTCTACATATACCTTCGGGATTAGTTTTGCGCCTGAATAATTGTAATTTGGTGCCAGCGTTGAGCATGAACATTATATCTGGATCTTGTTTAGTGCGAGATGGTTATTCATTTAAATCAGAGAATAATGGTTGTTCTATTTATATGAGTAATATCTTTTATGGTCATGCACCCATGAAGAGTGGTCTATTTTTGTTGAATCTCGATGGTGGTGATACACATATTCATAATATTGATGCCAAAAGATGCAAAGTTGATAATGATAGTGCAACATATTTGTGGCACTGCCGTTTAGGTCATATTGGTGTAAAGCACATGAAGAAACTCCATGCAGATGGGCTTTTGGAATCACTTGATTATGAATCATTTGATACTTGCGAAACTTGCCTCATGTGCAAGATGACTAAAACTCCATTTTCCAGAACAATGGAGCGAGCTAATGACTTATTGGAAATAATACATACCGATATATGCGGTTCGATGAGTGTTGAGGCTCACGGCGGGTATCGATATTTTCTGACCTTCACGGATGATTTGAGCAGATATGGGTATATCTACTTAATGAAACACAAGTCTGGAACATTTGAAAAGTTCAAAGAATTTTAGAGTGAAGTGGAGAATCATCGTAACAAGAAAATAAAGTTTCTACGATCTGATCGCAGAGGCGAATATTTGAGTTACGAGTTTGGCCTTCATTTAAAACAATGTGGAATAGTTTCACAACTCACGCCACCTGGAACACCACAGCGTAATGGTGTGTCCAAATGTTGTAATCATACTTTATTAGATATGGTGCGATCTATGATGTCTCTTACCGATTTACCACTACTGTTTTGGGGTTATGCATTAGAGACAACTGCATTCACGTTAGATAGGGCACCGTCTAAATCCATTGAGACGACACCATGTGAACTGTGGTTTGGCAAGAAACCTAAGATGTCATTTCTTAAAGTTTGGGGTTGCGACACTTATGTTAAAAGGCTTCAGCCTGATAAGCTCGAACCCAAATCAAACAAGTGTGTCTTCATAGGATACCCTAAGGAAACAAGTGGGTACACCTTTTACCACAAATCCGAAGGCAAGATATTTGTTGCCAATAATAGAAACTTTCTAGAGAAGGAGTTTCTCTCGAAAGAAGTGAGTGGGAGGAAAGTAGAACTTGATGAGGTAATTGTACCTTTGTTGGGGAACATAGTAATTTCGAAAAAATTCCTACGCACACGCAAGATCATGGTGATGCATAGCAACGAGAGGGGAGAGTGTTGTCTACGTACCCTCGTAGACCGAAAGCGGAAGCGTTATATCAACGCGGTTGATGTAGTCGTACGTCTTCACGATCCGACCGATCCAAGCACCGTTACTCCGGCACCTCCGAGTTCTTGGCACACGTTCAGCTCGATGACAATCCCCGGGCTCCGATCCAGCAAAGCGTCGGGGAGGAGTTCCGTCAGCACAACGGCGTGGTGACCATCTTGATGTTCTATCATCGCAGAGCTTCGCCTAAGCACCGCAACGATATGACCGAGGTGGAATATGGTGGAGGGGGGCACCGCACACGGCTAAGGAACGATCACGAAGATCAACTTGTGTGTCCATGGGGTGCCCCTGCCCCCGTATATAAAGGAGCAAGGGAGGGAGGAGGCCGGCCCTAGGTTTGGCGCGCCAAGGGGAGTCCTACTCCCACCGGGAGTAGGATTCCCCTTTTCCTAGTCCAACTAGGAATCCTTCCATGTAGGGGGAGTAGGAGAGAAGGAAAAGGAAGAGAGAAGGAGAAGGAAGGAAGGGGGCGCCCCCCTTCCCTAGTCCAATTCGGACTAGAGCAAGGGGAGGGGCGCGGCCACCTTTTGGTCCCTTTCTCTCCTTTCCCGTATGGCCCAATGAGGCCCAATACGAATTCCCGTAACTCTCCGGTACTCCGATAAATACCCAAACCACTCAGAACCTTTCCGATGTCTGAATATAGTCGTCCAATATATCGATCTTTACGTCTCGACCATTTCGAGACTCCTCGTCATGTCCCCGATCTCATCCGGGACTCCGAACTCCTTCGGTACATCAAAACTCATAAACTCATAATAACTGTCATCGTAACCTTAAGCGTGCGGACCCTACGGTTTGAGAACAATGTAGACATGACCGAGACACATCTCCGGTCAATAACCAATAGCGGGACCTGGATGCCCATATTGGCTCCTACATATTCTACGAAGATCTTTATCGGTCAGACCGCATAACAACATACGTCGTTCCTTTTGTCATCGGTATGTTACTTGCCCGAGATTCGATCGTCGGTATCCAATACCTAGTTCAATCTCGTTACCGGCAAGTCTCTTTACTCGTTCCGTAATACATCATCCCGCAACTAACTCATTAGTTGCAATGCTTGCAAGGCTTATGTGATGTGCATTACCGAGAAGGCCCTGAGATACCTCTCCGACATTCGGAGTGACAAATCCTAATCTTGAAATACGCCAACCCAACAAATACTTTCGGAGACACCTGTAGAGGACCTTTATAATCACCCAGTTACGTTGTGACGTTTGGTAGCACACAAAGTGTTCCTACGGTAAACGGGAGTTGCATAATCTCATAGTCAAAGGAACATGTATAAGTCATGGATAAAAGCAATAGCAACATACTAAACGATCGGGTGCTAAGCTAATGGAATGGGTCATGTCAATCAGATCATTCAACTAATGATGTGACCTTGTTAATCAAATGACAACTCCTTTGTCTATGGTTAGGAAACTTAACCATCTTTGATTAACAAGCTAGTCAAGTAGAGGCATACTAGTGACACTCTGTTTGTCTATGTATTCACACATGTATTATGTTTCCGGTTAATACAATTCTAGCATGAATAATAAACATTTATCATGATATAAGGAAATAAATAATAACTTTATTATTGCCTCTAGGGCATATTTCCTTCAACCTTCTCTCAATTTGGAAAGTAGCACATCAGAGAAATCCATTCCCGTGATGCCTACACCAACTAGAGAGGAAGCTAATGATGATGATCATGAAACTTCAGATCAAGTTACTACTGGACCTCGGAGGTCGAATAGAGCATGTTCCACACCAGAGTGGTAATGTAATCATGTTTTGGAAGTCATGTTACTAGACCATGACAAACCTATGAACTATGAAGAAGCTACGATGAGCCCAGATTGTGATAAATGGCTTGAGGCCATGAAATCTGAGATAGGATCCATGTATGAGAACAAAGTGTAGACTTTGGTGGACTTGCCCGATGATCGGCGAGCCATAGAGAATAAGTGGATCTCAAGAAGAAGACAGACGTTGGTGGTAATGCCACCATTTACAAAGCTTGACTTGTTGCGAAAGGTTTTCGACAAGTTCAAGGAGTTGACTATGATGAGACCTTCTCACCCGTAGCGATGCTTAAGTCTGTCCGAATCATGTTAGCAATTTCCGCATTTTATGACTATGTAATTTGGCAAATGGATGTCAAAACCGCATTCCTTAATGGATATCTTAAAGAAGAGTTGTATATGATGCAACCAGAAGGTTTTGTCGATCCTAAAGGTGATAACAAAGTGTGCAAGCTCCAGCGATCCATCTATGGACTGGTGCAAGCATCTCGAATTGGAATATACGCTTTGATGATATGATCAAAGCATATGGTTTTATACAAACTTACGGTAAAGCCTGTTTACAAGAAAGTGAGTGGGAGCTCTATAACATTTATAATATTATATGTGGATGACATATTGTTGATTGGAAATGATGTAGAATTTCTGGATAGCATAAAAGGATACTTTAATAAAAGTTTTTCAATGAAAGACCTCGATGAAGCTGCTTATATATTGGGCATCAAGATCTATAGAGATAGATCAAGACGCTTAATAGGAATTTCACAAAGCACATACCTTGATAAAGTTTTGAAGAAGTTCAAAATGGATCAGTCAAAGAAAGGGTTCTTGCCTATGTTACAAGGTGTGAAGTTGAGTCAGACTCAATTCCCGACCACCGCAGAAGATACAGAGAAAATGAAAGCCATTCCCTATGCCTCAGCCATAGGTTCTATCATGTATGTTATGCTGTGTACCAGACCTGATGTGTGCCTTGCTATAAGTTTGGCAGGGAGGTACCAAAGTAATCCAGGAGTGGATCATTGGACAGTGGTCAAGAACATCCCAAAGTACCTGAAAAGGACTAAGGATATGTTTCTCGTTTATGGAGGTGACAAAGAGCTCTTCGTAAATGGTTAGGTCGATGCTGGCTTTGACACTGATCCGGATGACTCTAGGTCACAAACTGGATACGTATTTTTATTGAATGGTGGAGCTGTCAGTTGGTGCAGTTCCAAGCAGAGCGTCATGGCGGGATCTACGTGTGAAGCGGAGTACATAGCTGCTTCAGAAGCAGCAAATGAAGGAGTCTAGATGAAGGAGTTCATATCTGATCTAGGTGTAATACCTAGTGCATCGGGTCTAATGAATTTTTTTGTGACAATACTGGAGCAATTGCCTTAGCGAAGGAATCCAGATTTCACAAAAGAACCAAACACATCAACAGACACTTCAACTCCATCCATGATCAAGTCAAGGAGGGAGACATAGAGATTTGCAAAATACATACGGATCTGAATGTAGCAGATCCGTTGATTAAGCCTCTTCCATGAGCAAAACATGATCAACACCAAGACTCCATGGGTGTTAGAATCATTACAATGTAATCTAGATTATTGACTCTAGTGCAAGTGGGAGACTAAAGGAAATATGCCCTAGAGGCAATAGAAAGTTGTTATTTTATATTTCCTTATTCATGAAAAATGTTTATTATTAATCCTAGAATTGTATTGATCGGAAACCTAAATACATGTGTGAATACATAGACAAACATTGTGTCCCTGGTGAGCCTCTATTTGACTAGCTCGTTGATCAAAGATGGTTAAGGTTTCCTAACCATGGACATGAGTTGTTATTCGATAACGGGATCACATCATTAGGAGAATGATGTGATGGACAAGACCCATCTGCTAGCTTAGCATGTTGATTGTTAAGTTTTATTGCTATTGCTTTCTTCATGCCAAATACATATTCCTTCGACTATGAGATTACGCAACTCCCGGATACCGAAGGAATACCTTGTATGCTATCAAACGTCACAACGTAACTGAGTGATTATAATTATGCTCTACAGGTATCTCCGAAGGTGTCTGTTGGGTTGGCATAGATCGAGATTAGGATTTCTCACTCCGAGTATCGGAGAGGTATCTCTGGGCCCTCTCGGTAATGCACATCATAAGAAGCCTTGCAAGCAAAGTGACTAATGAGTTAGTTGCAGGATGATATATTATGGAACGAGTAAAGATACTTGCCGGTAACGAGATTGAACTAGGTATGTAGATACCGACGATCGAATCTCGGGCAAGTAACATACCGATGGACAAAGGGAATTACGTATGTTGTCATAACGGTTCGACCGATAAAGATTTCCGTAGAATATGTAGGAACCAATATGAGCATCCACGTTCCGGTGTTGGTTATTGACTGAAGAGGTGTCTCAGTCATGTCTACATAGTTCTCGAACCCGTAGGGTCCGCACGCTTAACATTCGATGATGATATTGTATTATATGAGTTATGTGATTTGGTGACCGAATGTTGTTCGAAGTCCCGGATGAGATCACGAACATGAAGAAAAGTCTCGAAATGGTCGAGAGGTAAAGATACATATATAGGACGATAGTATTCAGACACCAGAAGTGTTTCGGGGGTACTGGGTACTTATTGGGTCACCGAAAGGGGTTCCGGGCACCCCCGGCAAAAGATATGGGCCTAATGGGCCAAGAGGGGAAACACACCAGCCACTAGGGGCTAGTGCCCCCCCATATGGGTCGAACCAGAGGAGAAGGAAAAGAGGGAAGGGAGAAGGAAAGATGAGGGATTCGGCCTCCCCCTTCCTTCCCTCCTCCCTCCTCCCTCCTCTTTCCTTGCCCCTCCGACAGATAAGGAAGGGGAGCGCTGGCCATAGGAAGGCCCCAAGTAGGATTCGGACTACTTGGGCACCTCCTTGGATAACTCCCCTCTCCCTCCCACCTATATATATGTGGGGGCGCCCCTAGAAAAAACATCATCAATTGTTAGCCATGTGCGGCGCCCCCCTCCACAGTTTACACCCCTGGTCATATTCTCAAGGTGATTAGGCAAAGCCCTGCGAGGATCACATCACCATCACCGTCACCATGCCGTCGTGTTGACGGAACTCATCTACTACCTCGACACCTTGCTGGATCAAGAAGGCGAGGGACGTCACCGAGCTGAATGTGTGCAGAACTCGAAGGTGTCGTACGTTCGGTACTCGATCAGTGGAGCACGAAGAAAGTTCGACTACATCAACCGTGTTGTGAAACGCTTCCGCTTACGGTCTACGAGGGTACGTAGACACACTCTCCTCTCGTTGCTATGCATCTCCATGGATAGATCATTGTCTGTGTGCATAGAAATTTTTTGTTTTCCATGCAATGATTTCCAACATACAGGTACCCGGGCGCTAGCCACAGAGGGTTCGACGGCAGAGCTGAAGCGGAAAATAGTTACTTCAGGTGGACGCTCCGGACAGAGAGGGAGCGAAATCGGTGCCTCAAGAAGTACTACATAGTCGCGCTCTTGCTCATGTTGATCGCTCTTCTCTTCTACTTCATGGTTTAGATAGAGATGATGAAACTTGTGTGTGTGCCATGACCATGTAGTTACATTTATTCAAGACATGACATAACTTGTGTATCGCTATTTTTGAGATGTGATGATATTTGTGTTGGATGATGATGATATGACGACACTATAGTATGTGTTTGATATGATGAGAATAATGTACATCTGTTATGATATGATGAAACTAATGTATAGAGCATGCACAAATACATTACAAATACGTAGAGGGGAAATAAAAATATGAAAGCAGCAATATTAGAAGTAGCGCTGGTAGGCGTGTAGCGGCAGTGCTGGTTTAGTAGAAGCATTTGCTTCGGTGCAGCGCTACAGATAATTAGCAGTAGCACTGGCTAAGGCAGTGCTACTACTAACCATACTTACCAGTAGCGCTGGTTCGAGCAGTGCTACTGCTACAACTTAGCTGTAGCGCGTTAGCAGTAGCGCTGCCCCTAGCGCTACTGCTATTGATATTTCCAGCGCTGCTAGTAGGCTTTCTCCTAGTAGTGGCAGATAAACTAAAGAGACAAGAGGGAGGGGGAGGGGAGACGCTGGGATAAGAAAATGCGGGTCGAGCGGGCAAAGGATAAACGGGTTTCACTGAACCAGACCCGACAAGGGAGAGCATATTGGCAAACAGAAAAGGATTAAACACAAGAGAGTAACATATCCAACACGAATCTTAGCAAAGAACCGAATGGCCCACAAATCGACTGGCACGAGAAAAAAAATGCAGGCAACATGAAATATAGCAAAACTGAAATTGTTTAGTTAATCAACATGGACATGTCGTTTGCTAGGAAAGCTCTTGGAAAATAATTTTTGACCCCATAACCGTAGAACAATTGTTCTATGGTAAATTTTCATTAATAAAGTTATGTACAAAGCCAAACATGAAAGGAAAGAAAACCAAAGAAAAAACTATCCAACTCCCGTTTTTTCTAACATGGAAAAAACCAGATGCTAGGAACTAAGAAAGATGGGAGTTTATCCATTTCTCAAGGCAATCGATGTTCTTATTCTTGGTTCTGTGCTTCACTAGAGAAAGATCATGTTGTAGTCCAAGCTTCCACGCTTCCAGGGTTGGCCTAATATTCCGGAAAATTTTCCCATTCCTTTGCATCCATATATTCTAGCAACCCTGTCGGTGTCAAAACCGGCGGATCTCGGGTAGGGGGTCCCGAACTGTGCGTCTAGGCGGATGGTAACAGGAGACAAGGGACACAATGCTTTACCCAAGTTTGGGCCCTCTTGATGGAGGTAAAACCCTACGTCCTGCTTGATTAATATTGATGATATGGGTAGTACAAGAGTAGATCTACCACGAGACCAAGGAGGCTAAACCCTAGAAGCTAGCCTATGGTATGATTGTTGTATATTGGGCTTGTCCTACGGACTAAAACCCTCCGATTTATATAGGCACCGGAGAGGGTTAGGGTTACACAAAGTCAGTTACAATGGTAGGAGATCTGAATATCCGCATCGCCAAGCTTGCCTTCCACGCCAAGGAAAGTCCCATCCGGACATGGGACGAAGTCTTCACTCTTGTATCTTCATAGTCCAGGAGTCCGGCTAAAGTATAGTCCGGCTACCCGGACACCCCCTAATCCAGGACTCCCTCAGTAGCCCTTGAACCAGGCTTCAATGACGACGAGTCCGGCGCGCAGATTGTCTTCGGCATTGCAAGGCGGGTTCCTCCTCCAAGTTCTTCATAAAAGTTTATAAACACTAAGAGTAGTGTCCGGCTCTACAAAATAAGTTTCCACATATTGCCATAGAGAGAATAATATTAACACAAATCTAATCTGCTGACGTATTCCGTAGCGTGACATCACACTGCAGCCAAGCCCTTTACTCGAATCGTTTTTACTTCCCCACCTCAGCACATTTTGCGAGGCAGTTTCCTTGGCACGTCTTGTCGAAGCAGAGATCATGTCCCCTTTATTTACGGGATTCTCATCAATACGGACGTGGGTAACCCAATCGTGCCCGTTAGCATGTTTTCTCGATTAAAGGCGAGTCCCAAACGGTTACGGGGAGGGCCCTTGGTATTCAACCTCTTATAAAGAGACCAAGGCCTTACTCCTTTTCAATCTCAAACGAGTTCGCCTGTCGCCTCGAGTTCCAACACCCTAGGCTTCAGATTCCAGGCGCTTCGGACCTTCGACAATGTCCGGTTCCGAGCTTCGAGGCCGATGGATGCCAGGACGTGCTAAAGTTGAGAGAGGCCAAGTTCTTGACCGGCGAAATTTCGCACAGGTTGCCTACTCAAGGGCACGCCATTCCCAGTCCCCATCCTGGTGAGAGCGTGGTGTTTGTGTCTCACTTCCTTCGCGGGTTAGGCTTCCCAATGGATCCCTTCGTGAGGGGGCTGATGTTTTATTATGGGCTGGAATTCCACGACTTAGCTCCGGAGTCCGTCCTTCATGTTTCTTCATTCATCGCCGTGTGTGAAGCCTTCCTCCGTGTTACTCCTCACTTTGGATTATGGCTCAAGACCTTTAAGGTAGAGCCGAAGATGATTGAGGGACGACACGCAGAGTGCGAAGGCGCTGTTATAAGCAAGAAGGCTGATGCTCCATGGCCCGAGGGCCCTTTTCAAGAGGAGCTTGGCTTGTGGCAATGAGAGTGGTTCTACATCACTGCTCCCAGGGGCACCAAGTGGGTGGCGCCGCCTGCCTTTCGCTCGGGTCCCCCAAAGCAGCTAGGGTCGTGGGTCAATAAAGGCCTAGATTGGGGGCCACCCCAGGACGTGTCTTTGTTGCGGGGCCGCATCAGGGATCTCTTAGAAAGAGGTCTCAGCTTGGTCAAAGTGACGCAAGTCATGCTGATCCGCCGAACACTGCCCGGCAAACGTCGCTCCCTTCATTTATGGGAGTTTAATCCGGAGGGACCACGAGCTCTCCAGCATTTTATGGGCGCAACGCCCGCGAAGATGTATAAACTGTTCTTCGGATCACAAGCAATGTGTCCGGATTTGACCGAGGACGCAGGTCTGAGCTGCAATCGCCCGGATACTCAAGCAAGTAGCCTTGTGCCCGGACTCGTCATCCGTATATTTGTCATAAACTTACCCGTAAAAGAGCTGTCCTTTTAAACAGGAGTGGATAGCGAAAGCGAAGCTGATCAGGTGTCCGGCTCCCCTCCCCGAGACCAGGACGGATCCCGTGCTAGTCAGGATGCTGAAGATTGTGCCTTTGGGGGAGAGTGAGGGAGGGGACAAGGAAACTACGGCCTCCTCGAAGGAGCCTGTTCGGAAGGGAGGAACCAAAAATTCCTCTCCTCAGGGGAAGAAGAGGACTGCCTCTGAACTCGGAGACTATGGCCTCAAAGCGGGGGGGGGGGGGGGGGGAATCCATGTCAGAGGGTCCTACGCCGGGGGATACCTCGGCCGAACTATGCCCTCAAGGGGACCAACCCTCCAGTGATCCATAAGTAGAGAAAGATTATATTTTTTAGAGAGAAATCCTTGCTTTATATCTGAGAAGATTAACCGAATTTTTACCTTGTAGTTCGGACCTCAACCCTTCACAGCTGAGCTCGTCTTCGGGGGACCTTCTTCCAGAGATGATGGAGAACTGAACGCCTCCCCATGCCGCACCACCTAGCGAGGTGGGCGACCCTAAGGTGTCGTCGCGGAGGGTTTCTCCGAATCCGGCAGGGGCGGAAGATAGCTATGTGGCCCCCCAAGGTTCTCCACGTCCGGCCTGCGAAAGAGGCCATAGGACAAGTCCGGCACCGTCTGGTGCTCGGCCGGAGGAGCTGATGAATCTGCTGGGGCTTGCTTCTATCTCAGAGGAGCACCGTGCATTGATGGGCATGGTGATTGAAAGGATTTCGTCCGCGGAAAGCGGATTGCACGAGGCCGTCAGAAGTTTACTGACGGGTTTTGAGGTACGTTAGATAATGTACACTTTTGTCAGTTGCGCATAAATAAGATGTGCCCTGTGTAGATAGTAGCCCCTGAGACTCTGTGCGTTGTCAGAAGAGACGGCGCGCAGAGGATCATAATCCCAGGTCTAAAATGTCGCCTTTGAATGTAGGTGGCGAAGTGTCCAGAATCCAGCCGGACTGATGATTTTGCCGAGCTAAAGCGGCAACTTGACGTGGCAGATGCTGACATCGCGCTCGTCAACAAGCGGCTTGATGAGGCTCAAGGTATGTAATTCCTCGGGCGGCACCTGGTAAGAGGAGCTTTATGCCAGTATCTTTACAATGTGTGTGCTTGACGCAGATGGTGCGGCCGCCGTGGAGAGTCTTCGGGCAGAACTTGCCCGAGCTAAGGAACAAGCCAGAAAAAGTGATGCGGCTGCTGCGAAGGCCCTTGAAGAGCTGAGAGCCGAACAGGCTGCTCACTGCCGGAGCAAAAAAGAGATGGCCGAGATGGCCATGAAGCTAAAAAGCGCTGCTGACCGTTGCAAGCTTCTTGAAAAAGAAGACCGGGCGAGCCAGACGGACTTAGAGAAGGCCGTTGCTGATGCCAAGGATGCTTGTTCTGCGATGAGAGCTGCGAAGGAGGAGCTGCGCCAGGCTGGGGAGATTGCGGCTGGAAAGCTCTTTATGCTGCGGAGGAAGTTTTGTGATCCGAAGCTTGCTTCGTTGGACTGGATGTGGAGTGTGGAGGATACCTATCTGGATTTGGCAGCGAGTGCTGCTGATGCGACTGAACACTTTCGAGATCAGGAAGATCGCGAAGTGGAAAAGCTTTTCTGGTCGCAGTTCCACAATCCAGAGCGTCCACTATCAGTGGACGATCGTCTGGCTCAATGGGCCGAACTGAATAGGTTGTCTGGACTCACCATGAAGTGCGTCATGAGTCATCTGTGGCCGGGGAAATCGGAGCCGAAGAGTTATTTCAGCTTGGTGCAGCAGTTCCTTGGTGCGGTGCCGCGTATTAATGCAATTAAGAGGTCAGCATGCATAGAGGGTGCGCGGATGGCTCTTGCCCGTGTCAAGACTGGGCGGAAATGGAGACCATAGCTGTTGCATCCCAAGATTCGGACAGAATCCGAGCACCTGCCGAGCACTATTTTCAGGAAGTTCTGCAAGGCGCTCGTGTAATAGAGTCGCAGTGCTCGAAGGATGCTATGTTCGAATAGCATGTGCCATTGTAAGACAGTAGTTTGACAAATTGTAGGAACTTTTTATACTTGTGCCTGCAAGTATTGTAACACCTCCTGTGCGGCCGTTTAAAATATATAGAAAATCTGAAAGATGGCAGTTGTTGGCTTCTGCCCCCACGCACATAGTGCGGGGGTGCTCGCAGAAGGCGCATTTTCACACTTAATCCAACGTCTTGGTCCTACAAAGGAGGTGATAGCGCAGCGAGCTAGGCAACCAGACTATAAGGCTTTACCACTTTCACTTAGCCATAGGAGCTTGACAGTGAGGCTACTTAGATAGCCCCTGGTGGCGCCTGCGCTCGCCCGAAGTCGGGGCGCATATGTGCCTGGCCGGGAAACGGCCCTTCGTTAATGCGGAGGAATCCTATAGATTCCGGAGAGTCATCGAGTGGTTGACCAGTCTCACGCTATATCATGACAGTCAGTTTTCGGCTTTCTCTACTGAGGTGCTCGTCTGGCCGAACCGGGGCATAATCGTAGTAGTTCTCCTGGCGCCGCCTTAGCCGATAGAGCAGAACGTAAGGCAGCCGAACACAGGTGCCGGGCAACCCAACATTTGACCAAAGACATGATTCGGAGCTGATGCATATAAGGCCAAACTCGCGACGCCGAACACTCCCTAAGGTATTCGGTCTTTATGAGAGCGGGCGAGACAACGCTCTTAGGTATAAGCCCCTAGTGTCCAGGTACGCACAGAAATTCTGACGTGGCCACATGCCAAGACGCCAGCCTCCTCCTTGGTTATACTACAGAGAACCAGGGGATGTATATCAACAAGAGACAGTAAAAAAGGTTTACGTAGGGTCTTAATCTAAAAAGAATCCTTGTAACGGGTCCCTGCTGCACGTCTGCGCCTGTGTCTCCATTGTGTCGTATCCTCGACGGGCGCAGCACGATATTCATCTGTAAAAGAGAGGAACTAAGCTGAGAAAAGGTCGTGCAGAACAAAATTTACATTAAATAAACAAAGTATAAAGTGAAATATGTAAAATTGAGCTTTATTGTCTCTTATTTTGTATGTGCGGAGCCCCTAGAGCAGGGGTGTATGGCCACTAAGCCTTTATCAATGATACTTGGGTGCCGGACTCGTCTATCCGTGTCCGTGGTCTTAATGACATGTTCAGATGTTTTGGCTGGTGAAGCCATTTTATTGTGGGGCTGTTAAAGCGGCTGCACAATCCTCCGCTCGGGGGAGGCGCACTCAATGTTTCCCCTTCAAAGAGATGATGCCTCGTGGACCGGGCATCTTAAGCGTAAGAGATGCATAATGTGGTATTGCGTTAAAGCGGGCGAAAGCTTCGCGTCCCAGCAGTGCTTGTTAGCGACTTGAGAATGGGACAATGTGGAAAGTTAGCTTTTCGCGGTGGAAGTTATCGGTAGGGCCGAATATAACTTCGAGCCGGAGAAAACCCATGCAATGGGTGTCCAAACCTGGTGTTACCCCTTGAAAGGAGGTTTTGCTGTGGCGAATTCTTGTTGGGTCTATCCCCATGTGGCGGATTGTGTCCTGATATATCAGGTTTAGACCACTGCCGCCGTCCATCAGGACATTTGTAAACTGGAGTCCGCCAATTAATGGATCGAGTACCAAGGCAGTCCAGCCTGCGCTCCTGATACTTCTAGAGCAATCCCGATGATCGAAGATGATTGGTTTTGTCAACCAGTGGCGGGACTCCTTTGGGATAGGCCGTATGGCGCGTACCTTTATGGGCGCCGCATGTTTTGTTATGTGAAGTAAGTTTACTATTTTTACTTCTTGTGGAAAATTCTTTTGTTTCCTGGTGCTTTGCTTTTGGGGTTCGTCATCGTCTTCGCTTGGTGTGTCGAGCCCCTTGTGTTCGGCGTTGAGTCTGCCAGATTGTTTGAAGACCCAACAATCTCTGTGGGTATGGTTAGCAGGCTTCCCGGGAGTACTGTGTATTTGACATATCATGTCCAAGATTTTGTTTAGGTTGGATAAATCATCTCTGTTATCCTGGAGGGGCGGCTTTTTCTGATTCTGCCGTGAGCTTTTGAATCCGGCGTTGACTGCCGTGTTTTTCGGACTATTTTCCTTGGTCCGGCGATGGTCCTTGTTGCATCGCGGTTTTCCGTTTCCATTCCTAGTTTCGGATGTACTTGGGTTGTTGGTGCTACATCTTGCCAACCAGCTGTCCTCTCTTGCGCAAAAGCGGGTCATGAGGCTTGTCAATGCGGCCATTGTTCTTGGCTTTTCTTGGCCGAGGTGTCTGGCGAGCCATTCGTCTCGGACGTTGTGCCTAAAAGCTGCTAGGGCTTCGGCGTCCGGACAGTCGACTACCTGATTCTTCTTAGTAAGAAATCTATTCCAGAATTGCTAAGCTGACTCTCCGGGCTGTTGGGTTATGTGACTGAGATCGTCTGCATCCGGAGGGCGGACATAGGTCCCTTGAAAATTTGCTCGGAAAGCGTCCTCGAGCTCTTCCCAACTTCTAATTGTGTTATTAGGAAGGCTTTTAAGCCAATGCCGGGCTGGCCCTTTAAGCTTGAGGGGTAAGTATTTGATGGCGTGGAGGTCATCTCCTCTGGCCATATGTATATGGAGGATATAATCCTCGATCCAGACTCCAGGGTCTGTTGTTCCGTCGTACACCTCTATGTTTACGGGTTTGAATCCCGCTGGAAATTCATAATCTAGGACCTCATCGGTGAAACATAGGGGGTGTGCGGCGCCCCTGTATTTCGGTGTGCCGGATTCGGATACTGGCTTTATTGCATTGCTTACGAGAGCTTGCTTTCTTGACCCATAAATGGACCTGGCTGGGCCATCTTTTTGATGTGAATCCTTAAGTGGGTCGCATGCCAGCTTAAGTGCGGCATCTCTTGCCGCTTTATGCTGGCCGTGGGGTCGTCTATCCGACCGGGTGGCTTTCTTATTTTTTGAATGCGAGGGTTCTAAGGCCTCTTCGTCGAATTCACGCAGTAGCTTTCGCTTCGGATAACTTTTAGTGCGGCGACTGTCGCCGTATTTGTCTGCGGTATTGATTACTTTGCTCCATCTGATTCTGAGTGCATCTTCCGCAGTTTTTAGCTTCTGCTTCTGCTTTTTCAGGCTACGTGCGGTTGCAACGAGCCTTTTGTGGAGGTTCTTTTGCTCCGTGGACTTATCCGGCGTAAGGTCGTCCGGAATGCTGTTTTTGCCAGGGACGGGCTGTTCGGTTTCTTTTGTCTGAGTTGCCCTGTTCAGACGGTTGCTCTAAGGCATGCTCGTCGTCTGCCGGCTCGTCCTGCTCTATGGTTGGGTCTGTGTCGAGGCGGGGCTTGGGGCGGCGTTTACGCCGCCGCTTTGATTGCTTTTCGAGAGATCGATCCCTCGTTGCCTCCCCGTGTTCCTCGTTGTTGCTTCCTTTAGGTGTATCCACCATGTACACATCATGAGATGAGGTGGCTGTCCCATGCCCTATAGGCGTTGGTTCATATGCGTCTCCTGCATCGTCGTCCATACCATCGATGTCTTCGGAGTCGTAATTGAGCACGTCGTTTAAATTGTCGACGGTGGCTACCAAATGGTTGGTGGGTGGGCTTTGAATTTCTTCATCGTCTGTATCCCAACCTTGCTGACCGTAGTCCGGCCAGGGCTCTCCTGATAAAGAGACAGACTTTAGTGACTTTAGAATGTTGCCAAAGGGCGAGTGCTGAAAGATGTCCGCGGCGGTGAACTCCATGATCGGCGCCCAATCGGATTCGATCAGCAGGCGCGTGGAGGGCTCGGAGTCCAGAGAGGAATCCGGCCCCTCGGAGTCATAGGCCTTGCGGAGTGTGGGGCTGGTATTCGGCTCGATCTCCTTTGAGATTGTAGCCCCCGAGGCGGCGTCCAACCACTCATCCTTGATTGGCACAGTAGGCTCCGAATTAAGGGTCGGAACCGATGTGTGTGCGGCCTCCAGGGCACTGTTCGGCAGCAGAGCTAGATCATGCCCATCGAGACAGTGCGGCACGCTCGGCTGTGGCTCGGATCCGTCGAAGATCAAGTCCCCATGGATGTCAGTCGTGTAGTTTAAACTTCCAGATCTGATCTGATGGCCAGGGGTGCAGCTTTTGATCTGCTCCAGATGGCCAAGCGAATTGGCCCGCAGTGTGAAGCCGCCGGAGACGAAGATCTGTCCGGGGAGAGAGGTCTCACCCTGGACCGCATCGTTGTTAATGATCGAAGGAGCCATCGGGCCTAAAAGCGACGACGCAGAGGAACTCTCAATGAAAGCACCAATGTCGGTGTCAAAACCGGCAGATCTCGGGTTGGGGGTCTCGAACTATGCGTCTAGGCGGATGGTAACAGGAGACAAGGGACACAATGTTTTACCCAGGTTCGGTCCCTCTTGATGGAGGTAAAACCCTACGTCCTGCTTGATTAATATTGATGATATGGGTAGTACAAGAGTAGATCTACCACGAGATCAAGGAGGCTAAACCCTAGAAGCTAGCCTATGGTATGATTGTTGTATATTGGGGTTGTCCTACGGACTAAAACCCTCCGGTTTATATAGGCACCGGAGAGGGTTAGGGTTACACAAAGTCGGTTACAATGGTAGGAGATCTGAATATCCGCATCGCCAAGCTTGCCTTCCACGCCAAGGAAAGTCCCATCCAGACACGGGACGAAGTCTTCAATCTTGTATCTTCATAGTCCAGGAGTCTGGCTGAAGGTATAGTCCGGCTACCCGGACACCCCCTAATCCAGGACTCCCTCAAACCCATTATAACAATATCCATGGCAATCTGTGAGAGGGGTAAGCTTGTTTGAGGAAGTTGATGCCATCAAAAGCAGATATCCCTCTATGCCTATTTGGGGCAATGGAGTCCCAGCATGACAGGGCAAACTGACAATCCCAGAGAAGATGCAGAGATGTTTCTTCCACTTGTTCTTGACAGAGAGCACATCTGTAACTTGGCAGAAGGTAGTTCTTCCTTTTAAGGAGACTTCTAGAGCTGATTCTATCATGTAGCAGTAACCAGAAGAAAATTTTATGTCTGATTCTGCTAGCTGCTTTCCACAAGTCTCTAAACAGGTGATGCACTTCTGAGTGTCCTATCAGATGCTTATACATTTTACTTACTGAGAAAAGACCAGATCGCCAGGCATAGCTCCAAGCATCAGAGGAGTTTTCCAATTGTTGTATCAAGCCATTCAGATCATTAAGTTGCTGGAAAGCAATGGTGGAGAGGGGGTGTGAAAACGTTCTGTAATATCAGTCGTTTGCTTCGTATGTGCCACAGAAGCTTGATCATCAATTGCAAAGGAGTGTAGCTCTGGGTATATTTCAGCCAGAGTTCGTTGCTGCCATTTATCTGTCCAAAACTAAACTGTGTCCCCTGAGCCAGCTTTACACTGAGCCACTTCCTTGTAAAGTGGAATCAACTTCAGATGGGATTTCCACCAAAAGGAGCCCTCAAGTCTGTCTTTGGGTGGGGCCTCCGAGTAGTAGGATTCCCACATCATCTTAATCCAAGGGAGATCCTGCTTGTTGAAGAACTTGTGCAGGTTTTTTACAAGGAGTGCCTTGTTATGCCGTTGAATGTCAATTACTCCTAATCCTCCATGTGATTTTGGTTTACATACAATTTCCCATGAGATCATGGCTTGACCAGCTTCTTCATATCCATATTTTCTCCAAAAGCAATGTCTGAGATATTTGTTGATCTGCTCAATTACCCCCACTGGTAGAGCAAGACAACTCATGAAGAATGTTGGCAAGGAGGAGAACACAGATTTAATCAGTTGTAGTCTTCCATCATAAGAGACTAAAGTGGAACAGCCAGCTATTCTTGTTTCAATTCTTTGCAGCATAGGGCTGAAATCTTCTATCTTGAGCTTGTTGATAGTGAGTGGAAGGCCCAGATAGGGAGAAGGAAAAGAACCTTACTTGCACTGCAGTATGTTGATGATGGACTGCTTTCTCTAATGTGCCACATTGATTGGGATCACAAATGATTTGCTGTAATTAACTTTGAGTCCAGTTTGTGCAGCCAAGTGTGAGAGTAAGCTTTTGATTTGTAAAAGTTGCCTATTATCAGTAGGTAGAACCACAATAGTATCATCTGCATATTGGATAATTGGGAAGTCTGGGCAGCTGTTCACTTGCAGTGGGGGAGATAAAACCCTATCTCTCATGGCGTCATTGATGATGGGTTGTAAGAGATCTGCAGCTAACACAAAGAGCAGGGGTGATAATGGGTCCCCTTGCCTGACACCTCTTTTGCAGTGGAAAAATCTCCCAGGAATTCCATTTAGAAGCACTGCAGAAGTACCAGATTTGAAGATCATATCTATCCAGCTTATCCATCTATTCCCAAACCCCCTTGCCTTCAGAATATCCAAAACTGTTTGATGCTCAGTTAGATCAAAAGCCTTTTCAAAGTCCAGTTTGAGGATAATAATTTCTTCCTTGGATTGGTGGCACTGGTGAAGATACTAATATGCCCAAACTAAACAATCTTGGATTGTTCTTGACTTAATGAATCCATACTGATTGATATGAACCAGCTTGAGAATGACAGATTGCATCCTATTAGCCAAGAGCTTTGTGATAATCTTGATAGAGCAATTAAGGAGGGATATAGGCCTGAAATCCCCAGGGAGCATGGGATTATCTTTTTTTGGAATGAGAGTGATATATGAGGAGTTGATGCTCTGCAGATTAACATTTCCTTCATAAAAATCTTTGATCAGATCATAAAAATCTGCAGAGGTGATATTCCAGCAAGCCTTAATGAAAGCCCCATTAAAACCATCTGGCCTAGGTGCCTTGTCAGTAGGTAGTTGTGCTACCACAACATCTATTTCTTCTTTTGTAAAAGGCCTTTCCAACTCCTTTAGAGATGTGCTCAATCTCTCCTTAAAAGCTCTCCATAGAATTGCTACCTTTGTCTGATGCTCTGTTGCCTCCTGTCCAGGTTCATCTTGCAGGGTACTAATATGATTTTTTCCTATACTTGATTGTAGCTTTTACTTGAAAGAATTTTGTGTTTTCATCACCCAGCTTGACCCATCTTATTGTAGCTCTTTGTTTCCAGTAAGTTCTCTGAAAAGATAACAATTTTAAGTAATTCTCACTGATAATACATCTGCCATTCCATTCCTCATTACTTAGTAGCCTAAATTCATCAATTATATCCAGCCAAAGAATGAACTCATTACATGCTCTAATAGTATCTGCAAGATTGGAGATCTTTTTGGACCAGATTATAAGCCCTTTTCTTAACCTCTTGAACTTTGTTGTGATCCTTTTGGCACTGTCCTATTCATGCACATTTTGAGTCCAGATATTTTGGGCTATCTCTTTGAACTCACCATGTTCTAGCCAGAAGTTCTCAAACCTAAACAGGTTAGATTTTGGAATACTTGTTCCAATCTTGGTTACACATGGGGCATGATCAGATATAGGTTTAGAGAGAGCAAAATCTTGGGTATTAGGATATGACAAGGTCCATGCTTCTGATGAGAATATCCAGTCAATTTTCTCTAGGAGAGGTGTTGCGTGCATGTTGCTCCAAGTGTAGTTTCTGCCCTTAAGAGGAATCTCAACCATGCCAAGATTGCTTATTGTTTCATTGAACTGCAACATCTCTTGAAAATTCCCTCCTTCCCTATTCCTATTTTCTGGATATCGAATATAGTTGAAATCCCCCACAGTCATCCAATTAACATCATCAGGTGTCTAAATATTATTGAGCCAGTCCAAGAATTCTAGCTTTTCTGTTGCTAGACAGGGTCCATAAAAATTTGTCAGAATCCAAACTTCTCCAGAATGAACAGAGGTGAACTGAATTGAGAGAGAAAGATTGTTCTCAAACACCTTTTGCCCCTAGAAATAATTTTCATTCCAGGCAACCAGTAATCCCCCAGAAGCTCCTACTGATGGTGTGAACTCAAACTTATTAATCCTCCTTGGACAGAAGTTCTTGATATAAGAAGCATCAAAGTTTTCTTTCTTAGTTTCTTGCAGGCACAGAATAGCACAACCAGATTCTTCTATTTTTTTAGAGATGGCAGTCCATTTATCCTTGGAATTAATCCCTCTAATATTCCATTTTAATATGTTCCAGTTTGTATTCATTGTAGTGATCATAAAACTGTAAGAGCTTCAGCATTGGAAAAAGGGACCACCAGCACAAGAGTGGCATATCTTTTCCATAGTAAACAGAGAAAGTAAGAACAGAGAGTTCCAAATAGATAGCCTTGCTGACCAACATAGTACAGAGTCTGACACACTTAGATATGACTATTACAGACTTTGGCAAAATGCAGACAGACATGTTCTCAGATATTACATTCATTTCTATCATCATGCAGATTTTAAGCAGAAGTACTGGCAGATCCTCTTATGGCTTGAAGATTGCCTTGGCCTTAGGTGCTTCCTTGTGCCCTTCCATGCTGGCCTCAGCCTTGGCACCTTTCTTCTTCTTAGGCTTGACCAAGATTTCTTCAGTCACCTCCTTGCATCCACCTCTGTATCCACTAGAGGGGCCTTTGCCTTTCTTTTCTTCAGGTTGTGGAGTGCACTATGTTGATCAATTAGTAATTTCAAAAATTTCCTACGCACACACAGGATCATGGTGATGCATAGCAACGAGAAGGAAGGAGGGGGCGCAGCCCCTCCCCCTAGTCCAATTCGGACTAGGCCTTGGGGGGCGCGCAACCTCTCTTCTCTCTTTCACCTAAAGCCCAATAAGGCCCATATACTCCCCGGCGAATTCCCGTAACTCTCCAATACTCCGAAAATACCCGAATCACTCGGAACCTTTCCGATGTCCGAATATAGTCGTCCAATATATCGATCTTTACGTATCGACCATTTCAAGACTCCTCGTCATGTCCCCAATCTCATCCGGGACTCTGAACTACCTTCGGTACATCAAAACACATAAACTCATAATACAAATCGTCACCGAACGTTAAGCGTGCGGACCCTATGGGTTCGAGAACTATGTAGACATGACTGAGAAACGTCTCCGGTCAATAACCAATAGCGGAACCTAGATGCTCATATTGGCTCCTACATATTCTACGAAGATCTTTATCGGTCAAACGGCATAACAACATATGTTGCCTTTTGTCATCGGTATGTTACTTGCCCGAGATTCGATCGTCGGTATCTCAATACCTAGTTCAATCTCGTTACCGGCAAGTCTCTTTACTCGTTCCGTAATGCATCATCCCGCAACTAACTCATTAGTCACATTGCTTGCAAGGCTTATAGTGATGTGCATTACCGAGAGGGCCCAGAGATACCTCTCCGACAATCGGAGTGACAAATCCTAATCTCGAAATATGCCAACCAAACAAGTACCTTCAGAGACACCTGTAGAGTGCCTTTATAATCACCTAGTTACGTTGTGACGTTTGGTAGCACACAAAGTGTTCCTCCGGTAAACGGGAGTTGCATAATCTCATAGTCATAGGAACATGTATAAGTCATGAAGAAAGCAATAGCAACATACTAAACGATCAAGTGCTAAGCTAACGGAATGGGTCAAGTCAATCACATCATTCTCCTAATGATGTGATCTCGTTAATCAAATGACAACTCATGTCTATGGCTAGGAAACATAACCATCTTTGATCAACGAGCTAGTCAGGTAGAGGCATACTAGTGACACTCTGTTTGTCTATGTATTCACACATGTATCATGTTTCCGGTTAATACAATTCTAGCATGAATAATAAACATTTATCATGATATAAGGAAATAAATAATAACTTTATTATTGCCTCTAGGGCATATTTCCTTCAGTCTCCCACTTGCACTAGAGTCAATAATCTAGTTCACATCGCCATGTGATTTAACATCAATAGTTCACATCTTTATGTGGTTAACACCCATAGTTCACATCGATATGTGACCAACACCCAAAGGGTTTACTAGAGTCAGTAATCTAGTTCACATCACTATGTGATTAACACCCAAAGATTACTAAGGTGTGATCATGTTTTGCTTGTGAGATAATTTTAGTCAACGGGTCTGTCACATTCAGATCCGTAAGTATTTTGCAAATTCTATGTTTACAATGCTCTGCACGAAGCTACTCTAGCTAATAGCTCCCACTTTCAATATGTATCCAGATTGAGACTTAGAGTCATCTGGATCAGTGTCAAAAACTTGCATCGACGTAACCATTTACGACGAACCTTTTGTCAGCTTCATAATCGAGAAACATATCCTTATTCCACTAAGGATAATTTTGACCGTTGTCCAGTGATCTACTCCTAGATCACTATTGTACTCCCTTGCCAAACTCAGTGGTAGGGTATACAATAGATCTAGTACACAGCATGGCATACTTTGTAGAACCTATGACTGAGGCATAGGGAATGACTTTCATTCTCTTTCTATGTTCTGTCGTGGTCGGGCTTTGAGTCTTACTCAATTTCACACCTTGTAACACAAGCAAGAACTATTTCTTTGACTGTTCCATTTTGAACTACTTCAAAATCTTGTCAAGTTATGTACTCATCGAAAAAACTTATCAAGCATCTTGATCTATCTCTATAGATCTTGATGCTCAATATGTGAGCAGCTTCACCGAGGTCTTTTTTGAAAAAACTCCTTTCAAATACTCCTTTATGCTTTCCAAAAAATTCTACATTATTTCCGATCAACAATATGTCATTCACATATACTTATCAGAAATGTTGTAGTGCTCCCACTCACTTTCTTGTAAATACAGGCTTCACCGCAAGTCTGTATAAAACTATATGCTTTGATCTACTCATCAAAGCGTATATTCCAACTCCGAGATGCTTGCACTAGTCCATAGATGGATAGCTGGAGCTTGCACATTTTGTTAGCACTTTTAGGATCGACAAAACTTTCTGGTTGCATCATATACAACTCTTCTTTAAGAAATCCATTAAGGAATGTAGTTTTGATATCCATTTGCCAGATTTCATAAAATGTGGCAATTTGCTAACATGATTCGGACAGACTTAAGCATCGCTACGAGTGAGAAAATCGCATCGTAGTCAACACCTTGAACTTTGTCAAAAACCTTTTTCTACAAGTCTAGCTTTGTAGATAGTAACACTAATATCAGCGTCTGTCTTCCTCTTGAAGATCCATTTATTTTCTATCACTTGCCGATCATCGGGCAAGTCAACCAAAGTCCACACTTTGTTCTCATACATGGATCCCATCTCAAATTTCATGGCCTCAAGTCATTTCCCGGAATCTGGGCTCATCATCGCTTCCTCATAGTTCGTAGGTTCGTCATGGTCAAGTAACATGACCTCCAGAACAGGATTACCATACCACTCTGGTGCGGACCTCACTCTAGTTGACCTACAAGGTTCGGTACTAACTTGATCTGAAGTTACATGATCATCATCATTAGCTTCCTCACTAATTGGTGTAGGAGTCACAGGAACAGATTTCTGTGATGAACTACTTTCCAATAAGGGAGCAGGTACAGCTACCTCATCAAGTTCTACTTTCCTCCCACTCACTTCTTTCGAGAGAAACTCCTTCTCTAGAAAGGATCCATTCTTAGCAACGAATGTCTTGCCTTCGGATCTGTGATAGAAGGTGTACCCAACAGTCTCCTTTGGGTATCCTATGAAGACACATTTTTCTGATTTGGGTTTGAGCTTATCAGGATGAAACTTTTTCACATAAGTATCACCACCCCAAACGTTAAGAAACGACAACTTTGGTTTCTTGCCAAACCACAATTCATACAGTGTCGTCTCAACGGATTTAGATGGTGCCCTATTTAACGTGAATGCAGCTGTCTCTAATGCATAACCCCAAAATGATAGTGGTAAGAAACATCATAGATTGCACTATATCCAATAAAGTACGGTTATGACGTTCGGACACACCATTATGCTGTGGTGTTCCAGGTGGCATGAGTTGCGAAATCTATTCCGCATTGTTTCAAATGAAGACCAAACTCGTAACTCAAATATTCTCCTCCACGATCAGATCGTAGAAACTTTATTTTCTTGTTACGATGATTTTCCACTTCACTCTGAAATTATATGAACTTTTCAAATGTATCAGACTTATATTTCATCAAGTAGATATACCCATATCTGCTCAAATCATTTGTGAAGGTCAGAAAATAATGATACCCGCCGCGAGCCTCAGCGCTTATCGGATCGCATACATCAGTATGTATTATTTTCAATAAGTCAGTTGCTCGCTCCATTGTTCCGGAGAACGGAGTCTTAGTCATCTTGCCCATAAGGCATGGTTCGCAAGCATCAAGTGATTCATAATCAAGTGATTCCAAAAGCCCATCAACACGGAGTTTCTTCATGCGCTTTACACCAATATGACCTAAACGGCAGTGCCACAAATAAGTTGCACTATCATTATTAACTTTGCATCTTTTGGCTTCAATATTATGAATATGTGTATCACTACGATCGAGATCCAACAAACCATTTTCATTGGGTGTATGACCATAGAAGGTTTTATTCATGTAAACAGAACAACAAATATTCTCTTAAATGACTAACCATATTGCAATAAACATGATCAAATCATATTCATGCTCAACGCAAACACCAAATAACACTTATTTAGGTTCAACACTAATCCCGAAAGTATAGGGAGTGTGCGATGATGATCATATCAATCTTGGAACCACTTCCGACACACATCGTCACTACACCCTTAACTAGTCTCTGTTCATTCTGCAACTCCCGTTTCGAGTTACTAATCTTAGCAACTGAACTATTATCAAATACTAAGGGGTTTCTATAAACAATAGTAAAGTACACATCAATAACATGTATATCAAATATACCTTTGTTCACTATGCCATCCTTCTTATCCGCCAAGTATCTAGGGTTGTTCCACTTCTAGTGACCAGTCCCTTTGCAGTAGAAGCACTTAGTCTCAGGCTTAGGTCCAGACTTGGGCTTCTTCACTTGAGCAGCAACTCGCTTGCCGTTCTTCTTGAAGTTCCCCTTCTTCCCTTTGCCCTTTTCTTGAAACTAGTGGTCTTGTCAACCATCAACACTTGATGTTTTTCTTGATTTCTACCTTCGTCGATTTCAGCATCACGAAGAGCTTGGGAATCGTTTTCGTTATCCCTTGCATATTATAGTTCATCACAAAGTTCTAGTAACTTGGTGATAGTGACTAGAGAACTTTGTCAATCACTATCTTATCTGGAAGATTAACTCCCACTTGATTCAAGTGATTGTAGTGCTCAGACATTCTGAGCACATGCTCACTAGCTGAGCAATTCTCCTCCATCTTGTAGGCAAAGTACTATCAGAGGTCTCATACCTCTCGACACGGGCATGAGTATGAAATACCAATTTCAACTCTTGGAACATCTTATATGCTCTGTGGCATTCAAAACATTTTTGAAGTCCCGGTTCTAAGCCGTAAAGCATGGTGCACTAAACTATCAAGTAGTTACCATACCAAGCTTTGTCAAACGTTCATAACATCTGCATCTGCTCCTGCAATAGGTCTATCACCTAGCGGTACATCAAGGACATAATTCTTCTGTGCAGCAATGAGGATAATCCTCAGATCACGGTTCCAATCCGCATCATTGCTACTAACATCTTTCAACTTAGTTTTCTCTAGGAACATATCAAAAATAAAACAGGGGATCTACGCACGAGCTATTGATCTACAACATAGATATTCTAATACTACCAGGACTAAGTTCATGATAAATTAAAGTTCAATTAATCATAATTACTTAAGAACTCCCACTTAGATAGACATCTCTCTAATCATCTAAGTGATCACGTGATCCAAATCAACTAAACCATAACCGATCATCACGTGAAATGGAGTAGTTTTCAATGGTGAACATCACTATGTTGATCATATCTACTATATGATTCACGCTCGACCTTTCAGTCTCAGTGTTCCAAGGCCATATCTGCATATGCTAGGCTCGTCAAGTTTAACCCGAGTATTCTGCATGTGCAAAACTGGCTTGCACTCGTTGTAGATGAACGTAGAGCTTATCACAACCGATCATCACGTGGTGTCTCGGCACGACGAACTTTGGCAACGGTGCATACTCAGGGAGAACACTTTTTATCTTGAAATTTAGTGAGAGATCATCTTATAATGCTACCATTAATCAAAGCAAAATAAGATGCATCAAGGATAAACATCACATGCAATCAATATAAATGATATGATATGGCCATCATCATCTTGTGCTTGTGATCTCCATCTCCGAAGCACCGTCATGATCACCATCGTCACCGGCGTGACACCTTGATCTCCATCGTAGCATCGTTGTCATCTCGCCAACTATTGCTTCTACGACTATCGCTACCGCTTAGTGATAAAGTAAAGCAATTACAGGGCGATTGCATTGCATACAATAAAGCGACAACCATAGGGCTCCTGCCAGTTGCCAATAACTCGGTTACAAAACATGATCATCTCATACAATAAAATATAGCATCATGCCTTGACCATATCACATCACAACATGCCCTACAAAAACAAGTTAGACGTCCTCTACTTTGTTGTTGCAATTTTTACGTGGCTGCTACGGGCTGAGCAAGAACCGTTCTTACCTACACATCAAAACCACAATGATAGTTCGTCAAGTTAGTGCTGTTTTAACCTTCTCAAGGACCGGGCGTAGCCACACTTGGTTCAACTAAAGTTGGACAAACTGACACCCACCAGCCACCTGTGTGCAAAGCACGTCGGTAGAACCAGTCTCGCGTAAGCGTACGCGTAATGTCGGGTCCGGGCCGCTTCATCCAAAAATACCGCCGAACCAAAGTATGACATGCTGGTAAGCAGTATGACTTGTATCGCCCACAACTCACTTGTGTTCTACTCGTGCATATAACATCTATGCATAAAACCTGGCTCAGATGCCACTGTTGGGGAACGTAGTAATTTCAAAATTTTCCTACGCACACACAGGATCATGGTGATGCATAGCAACGAGAGGGGAGAGTGTTGTCCACGTACCCTCGTAGACCGAGAGCGGAAGCGTTAGCACAACGTGGTTGATATAGTCGTACGTCTTCACGATCCGACTGATCCAAGTACCGAACGTACGACGCCTCCGAGTTCAGCACACGTTCAGCTCGATGACGTCCCGCGAACTCCGATCCAGCAGAGCTTCATGGGAGAGTTCCTTAGCACGACAGCGTGGTGATGGTGATGATGATGCTACCGATGCAGGGCTTCGCCTAAGCACCGCTACGATATGATCGAGGTGGAATATGGTGGAGGGGGGCACCGCACATGGCTAAGAGATCAAGAGATCAATTGTTGTGTTCATGGGGTGCCCCCTGGCCACGTATATAAAGGAGTGGAGGAGGGGGAGAGGGCCGGCCCCTATGGCGCGCCTTGGAGGAGTCCTACTCCCATCGGGAGTAGGATTCCCCCCCCCCCCTTCCAAGTAGTAGGAGTAGGAGTCAAGGAAAGGGAAGAGAAAAGAGAAGGAAGGAGGGGGCGCAACCCCTCCCCCTAGTCCAATTCAGACTAGGCCTTGGGGAGTGCGCAGACTCTCTTCTCTCTTTCCCCTAAAGCCCAATAAGGCCCATATACTCCCCGCGAATTCCCGTAAATCTCCGGTACTTCCAAAAATACCCGAATCACTCGGAACCTTTCCGATGTCCGAATATAGTCGTCTAATATATCGATCTTTACGTCTCGACCATTTCGAGACTCCTCGTCATGTCCCCGATTTCATCCGGGACTCCGAACTGTTGGGGAACGTAGTAATTTCAAAAATTTCCTACGCACATGCAAGATCATGGTGATGCATAGCAACGAGAGGGGAGAGTGTTGTCTACGTACCCTCGTAGACCGAAGCAGAAGCGTTGACTCAACGTAGAGGAAGTAGTCGTACGTTCTCCTCGCGATCTGACCGTTCACAGCACCGTTACTCCGGCACCTCCGAGTTCTTAGCACACGTTCAGCTCGATGACGATCCCCGGGCTCCGATCCAGCAAAGCGTCGGGGAAGAGTTCCGTCAGCACGACGGCGTGGTGACGATCTTGATGTGTTACCGGCGCAGGGCTTCGCCTAAGCACTGCAACGATATGACCGAGGTGGAATTTGGTGGAAGGGGGCACCGCACACGGCTAAGGAACGATCCATAGATCAACTTGTGTGTTCTAGGGTGCTCCCCTGCCCCCGTATATAAAGGAGCCAAGGGGAAGGGGCTGGCCGGCCAAGGGGTGGCGCGCCAGGGAGTCCTACTCCCTCCGGGAGTAGGATTCCCCCTCCCCAATCCTAGTTGGAATAGGATTCCTCAAGGGGGGGAAAGAGAGAGAGGGGGGCCGGCCACCTTCTCCTAGTCCTAATAGGACTAGGGAAGGGGGGAGGCGCGCGGCCACTAGGGCTGCCCCTTTCTCCTTTCCACTAAGGCCCATTAAGGCCCATGTCGCTCCCGGGGGGTTCCGGTAACCCACCCGGTATTCCGGTAAAATCCTGATTTCACCTGGAACACTTCCGATGTCCAAACATAGGCTTCCAATATATCAATCTTTATGTCTCGACCATTTCGAGACTCCTCTTCATGTCCGTGATCACATCCGGGACTCCGAACAACCTTCGGTACATCAAAATGCATAAACTCATAATAACTGTCATCGTAACGTTAAGCGTGCGGACCCTACGGTTCGAGAACAATGTAGACATGACCGAGACACGTCTCCGGTCAATAACCAATAGCGGGACCTGGATGCCCATATTGGCTCCTACATATTCTACGAAGATCTTTATCGGTCAGACCGCATAACAACATACGTTGTTCCCTTTGTCATCGGTATGTTACTTGTCCGAGATTCGATCGTCAGTATCCAATACTTAGTTCAATCTCGTTACCGGAAAGTCACTTTACTCGTTCCGTAATACATCATCCCACAACTAACTCATTAGTTGCAATGCTTGCAAGGCTTAAGTGATGTGCATTACCGAGAGGACCCAGAGATACCTCTCCGACAATCGGAGTGACAAATCCTAATCTCAAAATACGCCAACCCAACATCTACCATTGGAGACACCTGTAATATTCCTTTATAATCACCCAGTTACGTTGTGACGTTTGGTAGTACCCAAAGTGTTCCTCTGGCAAACGGGAGTTGCATAATCTCATAGTCATAGGAACATGTATAAGTCATGAATAAAGCAATAGCAACATACTAAACGATCGGGTGCTAAGCTAATATAATGGGTCATGTCAATCAGATCATTCAACCAATGATGTGACCTCATTAATCAAATAACAACTCTTTGTTCATGGTTAGGAAACATAACCATCTTTGATTAACGAGCTAGTCTAGTAGAGGCATACTAGTGACACTCTGTTTGTCTATGTATTCACACATGCATTATGTTTCCGGTTAATACAATTCTAGCATGAATAATAAACCTTTATCATGATATAAGGAAATAAATAATAACTTTATTATTGCCTCTAGGGCATATTTCCTTCAGTCTCCCACTTGCACTAGAGTCAATAATCTAGATTACACTGTAATGATCCTAACACCCATGGAGTCTTGGTGCTGATCATGTTTTGCTCGTGGAAGAGGCTTAGTCAACGGGTCTGCAACATTCAGATCCGTATGTATCTTGCAAATCTCTATGTCTCCCACCTGGACTAGATCCCGGATGGAGTTGAAGCGTCTCTTGATGTGTTTGGTCCTTTTGTGAAATCTGGATTTCTTTGCCAAGGCAATTGCACCAGTATTGTCACAAAAGATTTTCATTGGACCCGATGCACTAGGTATGACACCTAGATCAGATATGAACTCCTTCATCCAGACTCCTTCATTTGCTGCTGCCGAAGCAGCTATGTACTCCGCTTCACATGTAGATCCCGCTATGACGCTTTGTTTAGAACTGCACCAACTGACAGCTCCACCGTTTAATGTAAACACGTATCCGGTTTGCGATTTAGAATCGTCCGGATCAGTGTCAAAGCTTGCATCAACGTAACCTCTAACGGTGAGCTCTTTGTCACCTCCATATATGAGAAACATATCCTTAGTCCTTTTTAGGTATTTCAGGATGTTCTTGACCGCTGTCCTGGATTACTTTGGTACCTCCCTGCTAAACTTATAGCAAGGCACACATCAGGTCTGGTACACAGCATTGCATACATGATAGAGCCTATGGCTGAAGCATAGAGAACATCTTTCATTTTCTCTCTATCTTCTGCAGTGGTCGGGCTTTGAGTCTTACTCAATCTCACACCTTGTAACACAGGCAAGAACCCTTTATTTGCTTGATCCATTTTGAACTTCTTCAAAATCTTGTCAAGGTATGTGCTTTGTGAAAGTCCAATTAAGCGTCTTGATCTATCTCTATAGATCTTTATGCCTAATATGTAAGCAGCTTCTCCGAGGTCTTTCATTGAAAAACTTTTATTCAAGTATCCCTTTATGCTATCCAGAAATTCTATATCATTTCCAATCAGTAATATGTCATCCACATATAATATTAGAAATGCTACAGAGCTCCCACTCACTTTCTTGTAAATACAGGCTTCTCCGAAAGTCTGTATAAAACCAAATGCTTTGATCACACTATCAAAGCGTTTATTCCAACTCCGAGAGGCTTGCACCAGTCCATAAATGGATCGCTGGAGCTTGCACACTTTGTTAGCTCCCTTTGGATCGACAAAACCTTCCGGTTGCATCATATACAATTCTTCTTCCAGAAATCCATTCAGGAATGCAGTTTTGACATCCATCTGCCAAATTTCATAATCATAAAATGCGGCAATTGCTAACATGATTCGGACAGACTTAAGCATCGCTACGGGTGAGAAAGTCTCATCGTAGTCAATCCCTTGAACTTGTCAAAAACCTTTTGCGACAAGTCAAGCTTTGTAGACAGTAACATTACCATCAGCGTCAGTCTTCTTCTTGAAGATCCATTTGTTCTCAATTGCTTGCCGATCATCAGGCAAGTCAACCAAAGTCCATACTTTGTTCTCATACATGGATCCCATCTCAGATTTCATGGCTTCAAGCCACTTTGCGGAATCTGGGCTCACCATTGCTTCTTCATAGTTCGTAGGTTCATCATGGTCTAGTAACATGACTTCCAGAATAGGATTACCGTACCACTCTGGTGCGGATCTCACTCTGGTTGATCTACGAGGTTCAGTAGTATCTTGATCTAAAGTTTCATGATCATCATCATTAGCTTCCTCATTTATTGGTGTAGGTGTCGCAGAAATAGTTTTCTGTGATGTACTACTTCTCAATAAAGGAGTAGGTACAGTTACCTCGTCAAGTTCTACTTTCCTCCCACTCACTTCTTTCGAAAGAAACTCCTTCTCTAGAAAGCTTCCGAACTTAGCAACAAAAGTCTTGCCTTCGGATCTGTGATAGAAGGTGTATCCAACAGTTTCCTTTGGATATCCTATGAAGACACATTTCTCCGATTTGGGTTCGAGCTTATCTGGTTGAAGCTTTTTCACATAAGCATCGCAGCCCCAAACTTTAAGAAACGACAACTTTGGTTTCTTGCCAAACCATAGTTCATAAGGCGTCGTCTCAACGGATTTAGATGGTGCCCTATTTAACGTGAATGCGGCCGTCTCTAGAGCGTATCCCCAGAACGATAGCGGTAAATCAGTAAGAGACATCATAGATCGCACCATATCTAGTAAAGTACGATTACGACGTTCGGACACACCATTAAGCTGTGGTGTTCCGGGTGGCGTGAGTTGCGAAACTATTCCACAATTTTTCAAATGTACACCAAACTCGTAACTCAAATATTCTCCTCCACGATCTGATCGTAGAAACTTTATTTTCTTGTTATGATGATTTTCAACTTCACTCTGAAATTCATTGAATTTTTCGAATGTTTCAGACTTGTGTTTCATTAAGTAGATATACCCATATCTGCTCAAATCATCTGTGAAGGTGAGAAAATAACGATATCCGCCACGAGCCTCAACATTCATCGGACCACATACATCCGTATGTATGATTTCCAACAAATCTGTTGCTCTCTCCATAGTTCCGGAGAACGGTGTTTTAGTCATCTTGACCATGAGGCACGGTTCGCAAGTGCCAAGTGATTCATAATCAAGTGACTCCAAAAGTCCATCAGTATGGAGTATCTTCATGCGCTTTATACCGATATGACCTAAACGGCAGTGCCACAAATAAGTTGCACTATCATTATCAACTCTGCATCTTTTGGCTTCAACATTATGAATATGTGTATCACTACTATCGAGATTCATCAAAAATAGACCACTCTTCAAGGGTGCATGACCATAAAAGATATTACTCATATAAATAGAACAACCATTATTCTCTGATTTAAATGAATAACCGTCTCGCATCAAACAAGATCCAGATATAATGTTCATGCTCAACGCTGGCACCAAATAACAATTATTTAGGTCTAATACTAATCCCGAAGGTAGATGTAGAGGTAGCGTGCCAACTGCGATCACATCGACTTTGGAACCATTTCCCACGCGCATCGTCACCTCGTCCTTTGCTAGTGTCCGCTTATTCTGTAGTCCCTGTTTTGAGTTGCAAATATTAGCAACAGAACCAGTATCAAATACCCAGGTGCTACTGCGAACATTAGTAAGGTACACATCAATAACATGTATATCACATATACCTTTGTTCACCTTGCCATCCTTCTTATCCGCCAAATACTTGGGGCAGTTCCGCTTCCAGTGACCAGTCTGCTTGCAGTAGAAGCACTCAGTTTCAGGCTTAGGTCCAGACTTGGGTTTCTTCTCTTGAGCAGCAACTCGCTTGCCGTTCTTCTTGAAGTTCCCCTTTTTCTTCCCTTTGCCCTTTTTCTTGAAACTAGTGGTTTTGTTAACCATCAACACTTGATGCTCCTTCTTGATTTCTACCTCCGCAGCTTTTAGCATTGCGAAGAGCTCGGGAATAGTCTTGGTCATCCCTTGCATATTATAGTTCATCACGAAGCTCTTGTAGCTTGGTGGCAGTGATTGGAGAATTCTGTCAATGACACAATCATCTGGAAGAGTAACTCCCAATTGAATCAAGTGATTATTATACCCAGACATTTTGAGTATATGCTCACTGACAGAACTGTTCTCCTCCATCTTGCAGCTATAGAACTTCTTGGAGACTTCATATCTCTCAATCCGGGCATTTGCTTGAAATATTAACTTCAACTCCTGGAACATCTCATATGCTCCATGACGTTCAAAACGTCATTGAAGTCCCGGTTCTAAGCCGTAAAGCATGGCACACTGAACTATCGAGTAGTCATCAGCTTTGCTCTGCCAGACGTTCATAACTTCTGGTGTTGCTCTAGCAGCAAGCCTGGCACCTAGCGGTGCTTCCAGGACGTAATTCTTCTGTGCAGCAATGAGGATAATCCTCAAGTTACGGACCCAGTCCGTGTAATTGCTACCATCATCTTTCAACTTTGCTTTCTCAAGGAACGCATTAAAATTTAACGGAACAACAGCACGAGCCATCTATCTACAATCAACATAAACAAGCAAGATACTATCAGATACTAAGTTCATGATAAGTTTAAGTTCAGTTAATCAAATTAATTAAGAACTCCCACTTAGATAGACATCCCTCTAATCCTCTAAGTGATCACGTGATCCAAATCAACTAAACCATAACCGATCATCACGTGATATGGAGTAGTTTTCAATGGTGAACATCGTTATGTTGATCATATCTACTATATGATTCACGCTCGACCTTTCGGTCTCTGTGTTCCGAGGTCATATCTTATATGCATAGCTCGTCAAGTATAACCTGAGTATTCCGCGTGTGCAACTGTTTTGCACCCGTTGTATTTGAACGTAGAGCCTATCACACCCGATCATCACGTGGTGTCTCAGCACAAAGAACTTTTGCAACGGTGCATACTCAGGGAGAACACTTCTTGATAATTAGTGAGAGATCATCTTATAATGCTACCGTCAATCAAAGCAAGATAAGATGCATAAAAAGATAAACATCACATGCAATCAATATAAGTGATTATGATATGGTCATCGTCATCTTGTGCTTGTGATCTCCATCTCTGAAGCACCGTCATGATCACCATCGTCACCGGCGCGACACCTTGATCTCCATCATAGCATCGTTGTCGTCTCGCCAATCTTATGCTTCCACGACTATCACTACCGCTTAGTAAAAAAGTAAAGCATTACATCGCGATTGCATTGCATACAATAAAGCGACAACCATATGGCTCCTGCCAGTTGCCGATAACTCGGTTACAAAACATGATCATCTCATACAATAAATTTAGCATCATGTCTTGACCATATCACATCACAACATGCCCTGCAAAAACAAGTTAGACGTCCTCTACTTTGTTGTTGCAAGTTTTACGTGGCTGCTACGGGCTTAAGCAAGAACTCATCTTACCTACGCATCAAAACCACAACGATAGTTTGTCAAATAGACTCCGTTTTAACCTTCTCAAGGACCAGGCGTAGCCACACTCGGTTCAACTAAAGTTGGAGAGCCAGTCTTCCGCAAGCCATCTATGTGCAAAGCACGTCGAGGGAACCGGTCTCGCGTAAGCGTACGCGTAAGGTTGGTCCGGATCGTCTCGTCCAACAATACCGCTGAACCAAAGTATGACATGCTGGTAGGCAGTATGACTTGTATCGTCCACAACTTACTTGTGTTCTACTCGTGCAAATAATATCAAACCATAAAAAACTAGGCTCGGATGCCACTGTTGGGGAACGTAGTAATTTCAAAAATTTCCTACGCACACGCAAGATCATGGTGATGCATAGCAACGAGAGGGGAGAGTGTTGTCTACGTACCCTCGTAGACTGAAGCGGAAGCGTTGACTCAACGTAGAGGAAGTAGTCGTACGTTCTCCTCGCGATCCGACCGTTCACAGCACCGTTACTCCGGCACCTCCGAGTTCTTAGCACACGTTCAGCTCGATGACGATCCCCGGGCTCCGATCCAGCAAAGCGTCGGGGAAGAGTTTCGTCAGCACGACGGCGTGGTGACGATCTTGATGTGTTACCGGCGCAGGGCTTCGCCTAAGCACTGCAACGATATGACCGAGGTGGAATTTGGTGGAAGGGGGCACCGCACACGGCTAAGGAACGATCCGTAGATCAACTTGTGTGTTCTAGGGTGCTCCCCTGCCCCCGTATATAAAGGAGCCAAGGGGAAGGGACTGGCCGGCCAAGGGGTGGCGCGCCAGGGAGTCCTACTCCCTCCGGGAGTAGGATTCCCCCTCCCCAATCCTAGTTGGAATAGGATTCCTCAAGGGGGAAAGAGAGAGAGGGGGGCCGGCCACCTTCTCCTAGTCCTAATAGGACTAGGGAAGGGGGGAGGCGCGCGGCCACTAGGGCTGCCCCTTTCTCCTTTCCACTAAGGCCCATTAAGGCCCATATCGCTCCCGGGGGGTTCCGGTAACCCACCCGGTATTCCGGTAAAATCCTGATTTCACCTGGAACACTTCCGATGTCCAAACATAGGCTTCCAATATATCAATATTTATGTCTCGACCATTTCGAGACTCCTCGTCATGTCCGTGATCACATCCGGGACTCCGAACAACCTTCGGTACATCAAAATGCATAAACTCATAATAACTGTCATCGTAACGTTAAGCGTGCGGACCCTACGGTTCGAGAACAATGTAGACATGACCGAGACACGTCTCCGGTCAATAACCAATAGCGGGACCTGGATGCCCATATTGGCTCCTACATATTCTACGAAGATCTTTATCGATCAGACCGCATAACAACATACGTTGTTCCCTTTGTCATCGGTATGTTACTTGTCCGAGATTCGATCGTCAGTATCCAATACTTAGTTCAATCTCGTTACCGGCAAGTCTCTTTACTCGTTCCGTAATACATCATCCCGCAACTAACTCATTAGTTGCAATGCTTGCAAGGCTTAAGTGATGTGCATTACCGAGAGGGCCCAGAGATACCTCTCCGACAATCGGAGTGACAAATCCTAATCTCGAAATACGCCAACCCAACATCTACCATTGGAGACACCTGTAATACTCCTTTATAATCACCCAGTTACGTTGTGACGTTTGGTAGTACCCAAAGTGTTCCTCTGGCAAATGGGAGTTGCATAATCTCATAGTCATAGGAACATGTATAAGTCATGAATAAAGCAATAGCAACATACTAAACGATCGGGTGCTAAGCTAATATAATGGGTCATGTCAATCAGATCATTCAACCAATGATGTGACCTCGTTAATCAAATAACAACTCTTTGTTCATGGTTAGGAAACATAACCATCTTTGATTAACGAGCTAGTCTAGTAGAGGCATACTAGTGACACTCTGTTTGTCTATGTATTCACACATGCATTATGTTTCCGGTTAATACAATTCTAGCATGAATAATAAACCTTTATCATGATATAAGAAAATAAATAATAACTTTATTATTGCCTCTAGGGCATATTTCCTTCACGAACTACCTTTGGTACATCAAAACACATAAACTCATAATACAAATCGTCACTGAACTTTAAGCGTGCGGACCCTACGGGTTCGAGAACTATGTAGACATGACCGAGACACGTCTCCGGTCAATAACCAATAGCTGAACCTGGATGCTCATATTGGCTCCTACATATTCTACGAAGATCTTTATCGGTCAAACCGCATAACAACATACGTTGTTCCCTTTGTCATCGGTATGTTACTTGCCCGAGATTCGATAGTCGGTATCTCAATACCTAGTTCAATCTCGTTACCGGCAAGTCTCTTTACTCGTTCTGTAATGCATCATCCTGCAACTAACTCATTAGTCACATTGCTTGCAAGGCTTATAGTGACGTGCATTACCGAGAGGGCCCAGAGATATCTCTCCGACAATCGGAGTGACAAATCCTAATCTCGAAATATGCCAACCAAACAAGTACCTTCAGAGACACCTATAGAGTACCTTTATAATCACCCAGTTAAGTTGTGATGTTTGGTAGCACACAAAGTGTTCCTCCGGTAAACGGGAGTTGCATAATATCATAGTCATAGGAACATGTATAAGTCATGAAGAAAGCAATAGCAACATACTAAACGGTCAAGTATTAAGCTAACGGAATGGGTCAAGTCAAACACATCATTCTCCTAATGATGTGATCCCGTTAATCAAATGACAACTCATGTCTATGGCTAGGAAACATAACCATCTTTGATCAACAAGCTAGTCAAGTAGAGGCATACTAGTGACACTCCGTTTATCTATGTATTCACACATGTATCATGTTTCCGGTTAATACAATTCTAGCATTAATAATAAACATTTATCATGATATAAGGAAATAAATAATAACTTTATTATTGCTTCTAGGGCATATTTCCTTCACACTAGTTGTGGAGGCATGTTCCTCCAGAGCTGGAACCTAAGAGGAGGAGGTCCTGGACTGAGGTGTGGAGAAGGTGGGGCCCACACTAACTTCCTCCTCGGGAATGGCCTGCATCTCACAAGGAGGCACAGAGACTGAAATACATTCCTCAGGGATGACAAAACTGTAAACATAACTGCTTTATGATCCTTGTAAAATTATGTTCCACATGTGAGATGCTAGAAATCCTTTGGCCCAATCAAATCTGTCAGGAGAGATGACAGCAGATATTATGAAGTTTTTCTATTCAGCAGTGTGACGCCCCCGTTTCAATCGTAAACTAATCATACATGCAAACGTGTACGATCAAGATCAGGGACTCACGGGAAGATATCACAACACAACTCTAAAAATAAAATAAGTCATACAAGCATCATAATACAAGCCAGGGGCCTCGAGGGCTCGAATACAAGTGCTCGATCATAGACGAGTCAGCGGAAGCAACAATATCTGAGTACAGACATAAGTTAAACAAGTTTGCCTTAAGAAGGCTAGCACAAACTGGGATACAGATCGAAAGAGGCGTAGGCCTCCTGCCTGGGATCCTCCTAACTACTCCTGGTCGTCGTCAGCGGGCTGCACATAGTAGTAGGCACCTCCAGTGTAGTAGGAGTCATCATCGACGGTGGCGTCTGGATCCTGGGCTCCAGCATCTGGTTGCGGCAACCGGGTAGAAGGGAAAGGGGGAAAGGGGGGAGAAAAGCAACCGTGAGTACTCATCCAAAGTACTCGCAAGCAAGGAGCTACACTACATATGCATGGATATATGTGTAAAGGGCCATATCAGTGGACTGAACTGCAGAATGCCAGAATAAGAGGGGGATAGCTAGTCTTATCGAAGACTATGCTTCTGGTCGCCTCCGTCTTGCAGCATGTAGAAGAGAGTAGATTGAAGTCCTCCAAGTAGCATCGCATAGCATAATCCTACCCGGTGATCCCCTCCTTGTTGCCCTGATTGAGAGCGATCACCGGGTTATATCTGGCACTTGGAAGGGTGTGTTTTATTAAGTAACCAGTTCTAGTTGTCATAAGGTCAAGGTACAACTCCGGGTCGTCCTTTTACCGAGGGACACGGCTATTCGAATAGATAAACTTCCCTGCAGGGGTGCACCACATAGCCCAACACGCTTGATCCCATTTGGCCGGACACGCTTTCCTGGGTCATGCCCGGCCTCGGAAGATCAACACGTCGCAGCCCCACCTAGGCACAACAGAGCGGTCAGCACGCCGGTCTAAACCTAAGCGCGCAGGGGTCTGGGCCCATCGCCCTGAGCACACCTGCACGTTGCGAACGCGGCCGGAAGCAGACCTAGCCTAGTGGCGTTCCAGTCCAATCCGGCGCGCTCCACTCAGTCGCTGACGTCAAGAAGTGCTTCGGCTGATACCACGACGCCGAGTGCCCATATCTGTCCCGCGTAGTTGGTTAGTGCGTATAGACCAAATGGCCAGACTCAGATCAAATACCCAGATCTCGTTAAGCGTGTTAAGTATCCGCGAACGCCAACAGGGCCAGGCTCACCTCTCACCCAGGTAGCCCCGAACTGCCCTGCCGCTCCGCCACAAAGATCCACACAGAGGGCCGTCAGGACAAAGGTCCTTTCAGCCCCCAATCCGTGAATCACTCGCGGGTACTCCTCGAGCCAACCCGACTTTGGTCACCACATGTATCATGTTTAATATAAAGTATATACCCGTGATCAACTCCCGAGTGATCACGGCCCGATAGTATAGCACAGCAGACGGACAAGAATGTAGGGCCACTGATGGAAACTAGCATCCTATACTAAGCATGTAGGATTGCAGGTAAAGGTAACAACAGTAGTAGCAAGGACAGGCTATGCAGTAGTATAGGATTAACTGAAAGCAGTAACATGCTACACTACTCTAATGCAAGCAGTATAGATCAGAGTAGGCGATATCTGGTGATCAAGGGGGGGGCTTGCCTGGTTGCTCTGGCAAGAGAGAGGGATCGTCAACTCCGTAGTCGTACTGGGTAGCAGCAGCGTCGGTCTCGGTGTCTAGCGAGAGAAGAGGGGAAGAAACAATAAATATTTAAGCAAACAGGTGCATAGCGATGCATGGCATGACAAGTACCAATGCTAGGGGTACCCTAACGCGGTATGTGGTGATACCGGTGAAGGGGAGAAACATCCGGGGAGGTATCCCCGGGGTTCCGTGTTTTCGGGCAGAGGAGCCGGAGGGGGAAAGTTGCGAGCTCGATAGGTTAGGGGGGTGTGGCGGACGAACGGGTTGCGTATCCGGAATCGTCTCGTCGTTCTGAGCAACTTTCATGTTGAAAATAATTTAATCCGAGTTACGGATTAAAAGATATGATTTTCTAAAGATTTATTAATTTCTGGAGTTTAATTAACTATTTAAATTAAATTCGAAATTATATTAATGACATCAGCATGATGTCATGCTGACGTCAACAGTCAACAGGGTTGACTAGTCAACCTGACCAGTGGGCCCCACTGGTCAGTGACACGTTTTAATTAAACAGACTAATTAAATTAATTGAAATTAATTAGGGGGGTGGGCCCCACTGTCATACTAATTAATTAACTAATTAACAGTAGTTAATTAGGTTAATTAACCATTAGGTTAATTAACACTAAGTAGTTAATTTAATCAGAATTAATTAAGTTAATTAATTAATTTCATTATTTATTTATTTATTTATTATTTATTCCTATTATTATTATTATTAGTTTTTTTAAACGTTCTGGGGGGTGGCTCCCCGTTGTCATAGGGCCACTGGGCCTTAGCGGATCGGGTGCACCCGATCGGGCGGTGCGGGCGCAGGGGCACCCGCACGCGAGGCCACCAGGGGCGAGGCGGGGCGCCAGAATACGGCAAGGTATGGGGGAAAGGGCCGGCCAGCTCCGGCGAGCGGCGGGGCCGGGCAGCAGGGGGCTGTGGCCCGTGCGGGGAACGGCGAACGCGACGAAGCAGCAGCGGGCCGCGACGGACAGAGGAGCAGGGGCGGGTGACGAGCTGCAGCGACGTGGTCACGTACGACGACGACCGAGCGTAGGCGGGAGGAGGGGCGCGCAACAGTGAGCAGGAACCGCGGAACGTGCAGGCGGCGGTTGCGGGGCGCGCCCCGGGCGCGTCGAGGAGCGGGCGCGGCGAGCACGCCGATAGAGGCGGCGTCGGGCATGGGGTGCAGTTGCGAGCAGGGGAGGAGGAGGAGATGTCGGGGCCTCACCACGGGGTTGTGGGGTCTAGGCAGTGAGCTCAGGGAAGGTCGGGGGGAACGACGGGGACGAGCGGCGACGTGGAGGAAGCAGTCCGGCGAGGAAGCTCCGGGCGACAAGGTGGCCGCGACGACGGCGCTGCTGCAGGCGCGTCGCGCACCGACGACGTCCGGCGTGGAGGGAGCTGAGGGCGAACGACGGAGACGGACATGCGGCACCGACGGCGGCAGGGTGGCGGGGCGGCTCCGGCGGGGGTTCCGGGCGGCGGCGGCAACGGGCGCCCCCGATCCCGATCTGGATCGGGGAGGGAGGCAGAGGGGGAGTGGGGTGAGCGACGTGGGGAACGTGGGGCTAGGGTTCGGTGGGGGTGTGATAAGGGGAGTGGGGGGTGGCCGCAGCTGGGCCGGTGGGTTGCGGCCTGGTGGGCCGAAGCCCAAGGGGCCGGGGGGCTTTCTCCCCATTTTTTTCCGATTATAGTTTTAGTTTTTCTTTTCTTTTATTTATTTTGTTTTCTGTTTTATATTAGTTGTTTTATTAAATTATGACAATAGCTACAAAAATAGCGTGTCAAATTAATCCACTGCTCTAAGACGTTTTACCTCAGAATAAAAATAGTTTAGTATTTGGTAAAATATATTAGGAGTATAACTAATTGTTTTGATGTTGTTTTAATCACTTTTAGGGTATTTAAATATTTTATAAAGATGTTGTTACTCCAACAATAATATCCATGATTTATTGGTCACATTAAGAACATTTTAGTTTTGACTTTTGAAAACTTTAATTGTTTGACTTGATTTTAAATTTGAATTCGAATCGTTTTTGAAGCATCGCGAGATTAATAATAGTAACCGAGGTGACGTGGCATCATTAGCATGGAATTACTGTAGCCTAATTATCCGGGCGTCACAATTCTCCTCCACTACAAGAAATCTCGTCCCGAGATTTAAGAGGGGAAGTGACGGGGAAGCGATTTGGTTACGAAATACTAACGATCGTTCTCGATCTTGGTTGCTCTTCTCGAAGCGGTCGATCCATTAGGTTGATGTCTTCATTTCTCTTCTCCAGGTCATCATGATGAAGTCGGCATCCTTTCTTCGGGAACTCCATCGTACTTACGAAAGGATAAAGGGTAGCTCAGCTACGACAGAATGCTTTTGAGGGAAACAATCTGGGGTTAACCCATGAATGAGTATAAGATTATCTCTCGAGTTGAACATATGAAATACATCGAGAGTAAGATACGAAGGTACAATAAGAGGTTCCAAGCGGATAGATAGTTGCTCGAAGTCTGAACCAAAGTGAGAAAGGGGTTCAGAGTAGCGAGAGTAAGTATTGCGTCTGATACCAGAATAGATCACTAGGACGGTGGCCCGTGAATTGCATACGAGGCCAAGTGCAAGGAATAACTTTGGGAATAGGGGGTGTACAGGACAGTCAGGTTTTCGATCCTGTGGAACTGTGGGTTATGGGCCCACCAGGTGGGGTTTTTTTTATAGGAGTAGTGACATCTTGCCCGGTCATGATAGCAAGGCATGTCAGAGAGTAGCCTATCAGTTACGTCGACAACAACATCGATACCAAGGGCGAGGGACGAAGAGAACCACTTTCCTGCTCGTTGAACGAGGCGGACCAATAGGCAAGGTTCTCATCCATCGGTGGTTACCGGAATGTCATCAACAAAAGTAACAAGGTCTCACTGGCAGAGTTGTACACCGAGGTGTTTATCTAAGCAGTGAATTATTACTGCTTAGATTATATAGTTCACAAGAAAGGTTAAACCAAACAACGGAAAGGAAATATGGTTATCAAATTACATAGAACAAAGGCAAGGAAAATGTGTTCAAACACATATTTCAGGGTTATATCCTTCCCAAGGATAAGCAGAGCATGATATCCATGACAGGTTATAATGCAGAAAACTCTTTAGGTAGGGGAGAGAATTTTCATGACATTATCCATACAACGGTGTTTGGATAATAGAGCAGGAAACACTTAGCATTGGCTTCAAATGTTCATGTTGAAAATTCAGAGTACCATAGACATGCTTCGAGATAGCATTGACATGGTCATCCTGTGAAGATCAGACTTTGGAAACACAAAGGATCCACCAGGAATAACTTGTAGAATAAGCCTTACAATTTCCTCATGGAAGAATGGTTAACCTTGTTAAAAAGGAAACTATAATGATAGGTCCTCCAGCCGAGGGGGGTGCTAGGCATGACATCATGTTACCGGGTCACATAAAGACCAATGTTATAACTCTTGGAAATAAGTTACAACCATCATATCTGACCGAGATCCATATCTGATTGGCAGGATACCTCAGACTCGGGATGCCTGAGAAGAAAAGGTGCAACACAATTGACGAGTTGACATGGTAAGCTTTTCAGGAAATGAACTATGGAAGCGAGTTCCGAAACAAGAGTTCTTCATTAATCCAAGGAGAGAGGAGGAGGTGGCTGATGGATTCAGCAACATTTCGTCAAGATTTCCAAAAAGGTGGATTTCCACAATTATGTGAACAAGGAGATAACATTAGTCATATCAAATGATATAACGTTGTATGCTCGAGGAAAAATATACACAATTTAAACATTGGTTGAAAGGTGCACCCAAAATATGGGCTGGGTTGCACGATCAATGTTAGAATGGTGACTTGACGAACAAAAGAATTAGAGTGAAACTCGAACATTCACTTCAAAGCAATAGGGTTGCTAGAAGTTTTGAAGTCACACATCATAGTTCAATTGTCGGTATTCCGGCTAGAAACAACACGGGTACCAAGAAAGAATGGTGAGGGTGAGAAGTACCACCATACCAAGAATTCTTAATAGGTGGTGAAATTATCACAACATTCTTGATATATAAGATGGTATTACTTCAAGGTAGGACATAAGACAAGCTGGATAGCCGGGAACTCAAGATACAACACAAGACATGAACAAGTTTGTGTTGAAGGGAAAGCAAGAATGTTGTCGATGATAACACAAATCATCAAGGGGCAAGGATGGTATTTCTCATCATGAATTCGATTGATATCCTGGAAGAGCTCAGAATGTTGATGATGATCATGACACATTTGTCGAGAGGTTTCATGAAGATATAATCGCTCATCGAAGACATCAAGCAAAAGGGAGGATGGAGCGAAAAGTTATTGTTACCACGGATACGGCACAAACTCGGGATCAAGCTTGATGTTCATGGAGAATTGATATGACGAGGAAGATCGACGTAAGCTTAGCTCATCATCGAAAGTTGTGCTCCGGGATTGAGGACCAGCTAGCACAATTAAGGTTTAGCATGATAATGATATAGCCGATCAGGCTAGGAGTGACGTGATGGAGTATTAAACTTCTCAACAACAAAGTACTAAGAGTACTGAAACTCAGTATTTATTCGATTCACAAATTGTTGTTCTCGGTTGACGACAACCCAGAACCCGTGGAGTGACTATGATGGGAAAAGGTACTACTTCATCAGAATTTCATAAGATGAAGTGCAATGGGTGGATATCCTCGAGATACCAGGGGGTAGTACACGAAGGTAGAACAAAATAGAGGTTGGGAAGGCGTACTGATCTCCAGAAGGCAAGTACTTTAACTTGTCCGCGAAATAGAACCAAAGGAGAACAATCATGGTCGGAACCACAGTTGCAAAGGATCAATTCACATATATCAGATGATATTTATCAAGGAAATATTTATTATTACAAGAGCTTCCAGGATAGGATCTACATCGTGTCCATGGGCATGAACACAAAATTCAAGGTCGACTCCCACTTCTTCAATGTATAACCTTCCATTCACTCCTCGCTTTGATAAAGGCATTAGTGTTGAAAGTTTTACCTAGTGAAATACCAGATGAGTATGACTCGTGAAAACTTCCGAGTTCACACATATAAAGGAAGGCATCGGATCAACCCGTTAGGGTATCGTGGAAACATATACCATAATATTCAAGAGTAGATATCACCAGCTCGAAAGCAGAGCATGGTTGGCAAAAGGAGAGGATACAATTTACCAAAGGCATTATGTATCGGAGAAAGAACTCACAAGGTGATTAATTATGAAGGACACTGTCGGACAATAATCCAACAGTGGATATGCCGATCCACAATGGAGCTGATGTGAGTATCGATACCCAATCAAAGGAAGAAGAATGCAAATGCATCGGTTTATAGAACATCTGAATAATTCAACGTTTAAATAACCAAAGGAATTATGATTTTCAAATCAAGGGATTAGGAGCAAACGCTCTTAATCAAGGATGAATAAGTTGAATATACCAGAGGCACAATCGACGACAATAGTTTGGTCGAGAACCAGCTCATGTTCAAAATGACGTTTGAGCCGGAAAGATATTTAGAAGGGTCAATTGATGATTGCGTGCATTCGCTCCCATGTTGAATCAATATGATCAAAATGATGGTGTCAAAGGAGACTAATGAATATTGCCAGCCATATGGAAAGCATCCATAATGCAAGCAGACAAGTATTTGCACAGCAATAAGTTACTAAGGATTTTCGGAGGTTCGAATAGTATTTCGAAGACTTTTGTGAAACACAAACATCTGGGGTAAGCGGATACTCGATAAGGGCGAGAAATTATCCGTAGGAGTATTCAGGTGGAAAGGAACTGCAAGGCAGTAGGCACAAAATATTCTCGGAACAACAGAGGGGATTTCAGGTATCTTGTTATAACAAGATCAACTAGGAATGAAAGTAAGAACGGCAAGTGTATGTATTTATCCATAGGGATATTACGGTGGTAGGGAATTGCAAAAGAAACGGGCACAAATTCTCAAAAGAGTATCGGAGAGTAACTTCGAAATCTTTTGATGCAACCGGCGATCATCTGGGCCGAAGGGGCTCTCCGGGAGAAAGTGCTTTCGAGAACCTAAAGTTAGTTTTGGTTTTAGCAAAATCATTTAACCCGAATAGAAGAGATGTCAGAGTCCCAGAGTATAGGTCGAGGAATAAAGGATCCTAATACCACCCAAATGGCGACGTGGGCCCATGGGCCGCACAGCCATGTTAGTAAAAGTTTTGCAATGTCTAGACTCGACTTCGGCCAAGGAGTATGGAAGGGGGATTCCTACAAGCAGTCGGCTCTGATACCAACTTGTGACGCCCCCGTCTCAATCGTACACTAATCATACATGCAAACATGTACGATCAAGATCAGGGACTCACGGGAAGATATCACAACACAACTCTAAAAATAAAATAAGTCATACAAGCATCATAATACAAGCCAGGGGCCTCGAGGGCTCGAATACAAGTGCTCGATCATAGACGAGTCAGCGGAAGCAACAATATCTGAGTACAGACATAAGTTAACAAGTTTGCCTTAAGAAGGCTAGCACAAACTGGGATACAGATCGAAAGAGGCGCAGGCCTCCTACCTGGGATCCTCCTAACTACTCCTGGTCGTCGTCAGCGGGCTGCACGTAGTAGTAGGCACCTCCAGTGTAGTAGGAGTCGTCGTCGACGGTGGCGTCTGGATCCTGGGCTCCAGCATCTGGTTGCGGCAACCGGGTAGAAGGGAAAGGGGGAAAGGGGGGAGAAAAGCAACCGTGAGTACTCATCCAAAGTACTCGCAAGCAAGGAGCTACACTACATATGCATGGATATATGTGTAAAGGGCCATATCAGTGGACTGAACTACAGAATGCCAGAATAAGAGGGGGATAGCTAGTCTTATCGAAGACTATGCTTCTGGTCGCCTCCATCTTGCAGCATGTAGAAGAGAGTAGATTGAAGTCCTCCAAGTAGCATCGCATAGCATAATCCTACCCGGCGATCCCCTCCTCGTTGCCCTGATTGAGAGCGATCACCGGGTTATATCTGGCACTTGGAAGGGTGTGTTTTATTAAGTAACCGGTTCTAGTTGTCATAAGGTCAAGGTACAACTCCGGGTCGTCCTTTTACCAAGGGACACGGCTATTCGAATAGATAAACTTCCCTGCAGGGGTGCACCACATAGCCCAACACGCTTGATCCCATTTGGCCGGACACACTTTCCTGGGTCATGCCCGGCCTCGGAAGATCAACACGTCGCAGCCCCACCTAGGCACAACAGAGTGGTCAGCACGCTGGTCTAAACCTAAGCGCAGGGGTCTCGGCCCATCGCCCTGAGCACACCTGCACGTTGCGAACGCGACAGGAAGCAGACCTAGCCTAGTGGCGTTCCAGTCCAATCCGGCGCGCGCCACTCAGTCGCTGACGTCAAGAAGTGCTTCGGCTGATACCACGACGCCGAGTGCCCATATCTTTCCCGCGTAGTTGGTTAGTGCGTATAGACCAAATGGCCAGACTCAGATCAAATACCCAGATCTCGTTAAGCGTGTTAAGTATCCGCGAACGCCAACAGGGCCAGGCTCACCTCTCACCCAGGTAGCCCCGAACTGCCCTGCCGCTCCGCCACAAAGATCCACACAGAGGGCCGTCGGGACAAAGGTCCTTTCAGCACCCAATCCGTGAATCACTTGCGGGTACTCCTCGAGCCAACCCGACTTTGGTCACCACATGTATCATGTTTAATATAAAGTATATACCCGTGATCAACTCCCGAGTGATCACGGCCCGATAGTATAGCACAGCAGACGGACAAGAATGTAGGGCCACTGATGGAAACTAGCATCCTATACTAAGCATGTAGGATTGCAGGTAAAGGTAACAACAGTAGTAGCAAGGACAGGCTATGCAGCAGTATAGGATTAACTGAAAGCAGTAACATGCTACACTACTCTAATGCAAGCAGTATAGATCAGAGTAGGCGATATCTGGTGATCAAGGGGGGTCTTGCCTGGTTGCTCTGGTAAGAGAGAGGGATCGTCAACTCCGTAGTCGTACTGGGTAGCAGCAGCGTCGGTCTCGGTGTCTAGCGAGAGAAGAGGGGGAAGAAACAATAAATATTTAAGCAAACAGGTGCATAGCGATGCATGGCATGACAAGTACCAATGCTAGGGGTACCCTAACGCGGTATGTGGTGATACCGGTGAAGGGGAGAAACATCCGGGGAGGTATCCCCGGGGTTCCGTGTTTTCGGGCAGAGGAGCCGGAGGGGGAAAGTTGCGAGCTCGATTGGTTAGGGGGGTGTGGCGGACGAACGGGTTGCGTATCCGGAATCGTCTCGTCGTTCTGAGCAACTTTCATGTTGAAAATAATTTAATTCGAGTTACAGATTAAAAGATATGATTTTCTAAAGATTTATTAATTTCTGGAGTTTAATTAACTATTTAAATTAAATTCGAAATTACATTAATGACATCAGCATGATGTCATGCTGACGTCAACAGTCAACAGGGTTGACTAGTCAACCTGACCAGTGGGCCCCACTGGTCAGTGACACAATTTAATTAAACAGATTAATTAAATTAATTAAAATTAATTTGGGGGGTGGGCCCCACTGTCATACTAATTAATTAACTATTTAACAGTAGTTAATTAGGTTAATTAACCATTAGGTTAATTAACACTAACTAGTTAATTTAATCAGAATTAATTAAGTTAATTAATTAAGCTAATTAATTAATTTCATTATTTATTTATTTATTTATTATTCATTCCTATTATTATTATTAGTTTTTTTTAAACGTTCTGGGGGGGTGGGCCCCCGTTGTCATAGGGCCACTGGGCCTTAGCGGATCGGGTGCGCCCGATCGGGCGGTGCGGGCGCAGGGGCACCCACACGCGTGGCCACCAGGGGCGAGGCGGGGCGCCAGAATCCGGCGAGGTAGGGGGGAAAGGGCCGGCCAGCTCCGGCGAGCGGCGGGGCCGGGCAGCAGGGGGCTGTGGCCCGTGCGGGGAACGGCGGACGCGACGAAGCAGCAGCGGGCCGCGGCGGACAGAGGAGCAGGGGCGGGTGACGAGCTGCAGCGACATGGTCACGTACGACGACGACCGAGCGTAGGCGGGAGGAGGGACGCGCAACTGTGAGCAGGAACCGCGGAACATGCGGGCGGCGGTTGCGGGGCGCGCCCCGGGCACGTCGAGGAGCGGACGCGGCGAGCACGCCGATAGAGGCGACGTCGGGCATGGGGTGCCGTTGCGAGCAGGGGAGGAGGAGGAGATGCCGGGGCCTCACCACGGGGTTGTGGGGTCTAGGCAGTGAGCTCGGGGAAGGTCGGGGGGGGGGACGACGGGGATGAGCGGCGACGTGGAGGAAGCAGTCCGGCAAGGAAGCTCCGGGCGACAAGGTGGCCGCGACGACGGCGCTGCTGCAGGCGCGTCGCGCACCGACGACGTCCAGCGTGGAGGGAGCTGAGGGCGAACGACGGAGACAGACATGCGGCACCGACGGCGGCAGGGTGGCGGGGCGGCTCCGGCGGGGGTTCCGGGCGGCGGTGGCAACGGGCGCCCCCGATCCCGATCTGGATCGGGGAGGGAGGCAGAGGGGGAGTGGTGTTGGAAATATGCCCTAGAGGCAATAATAAAAGCATTATTATTATATTTCCTTATTCATGATGATTGTCTTTATTCGTGCTATTATTGTGTTATCCGGAAATCGTAATACATGTGTGAATAACAGACAACAAACATGTCCCTAGTGAGCCTCTAGTTGACTAGCTTGTTGATCGACAGATAGTCATGGTTTCCTGACTATGGACATTGGATGTCATCGATAACGGGATCACATCATTAGGAGAATGATGTGATGCACAAGACCCAATCCTAAACATAGCATAAGATCGCATAGTTCGTTTGCTAGAGTTATCCAATGTCAAGTATCCTTTCCTTAGACCATGAGATCGTGTAACTCCCGGATACCGTAGGAGTGCTTTGGGTGTGCCAAACGTCACAACGTAACTGGGTGACTATAAAGGTATGCTACGGGTATCTCTGAAAGTGTCTGTTGGGTTGACATGGATCGAGACTGGGATTTGTCACTCCGCTTGACGGAGAGGTATCACCGGGCCCTCTCGGTAATGCATCATCACAATGAGCTCAATGTGATCAAAGTGTTTGATCACGGGATCATGCATTACGGTAACGAGAAAAGTGACTTGCCGGTAACGAGATTGAACGAGGTATTGGTATACCGACGATCGAATCTCGGGCAAGTAAAATACCGATTGACAAAGGGAATCGTATACGGGATTAATTGAATCCTTGACATCGTGGTTCATCCGATGAGATCATCGTGGAGCATGTGGGAGCCAACATGGGTATCCAGATCCCGCTGTTGGTTATTGCCCGAGAGCCGTCTCGGTCATGTCTGGATGTCTCCCGAACCCGTAGGGTCTACACACTTAAGGTTCGGTGACGCTAGGGTTGTGAAGATATGTATGTGCAGTAACCCGAATGTTGTTCGGAGTCCCGGATGAGATCCCTGACGTCACGAGGAGTTCCGGAATGGTCCGGAGGTAAAGAATTATATATAGGAAGTGCTATTTCGGCCATCGGGACAAGTTTCGGGGTTATCGGTATTGTACCGGGACCACCGGAGGGGTCCCGGGGGTCCACCAGGTGGGGCCACCTGCCTTGGTGGGCCACATGGGCCTTAGGGGGTGCGCCTTGGCCTGCTTGGGCCAAGGGGAACCAGCCCCAAAGGGCCCATGCGCCTAGGGTTCCATCTAGGAGGAGTCCTAGTGGTGGAAGGCACCTCCTAGATGGCTTGGGGGGGGAGGGAATCCTCCCTGGCCGCCGCCCCCTTGGGAGATTGGATCTCCCAGGGCCGGCGCCCCCCCCCCCAAGAGGCCTATATAAAGGGGGGCAGGGGAGGGGGGCTGCGCAACCTATGCCCTGGCGCCTCCCTCTCCCTCTCCAACACCTCCTCCTCCTCCGTAAGTGCACGGCGAAGCCCTGCCGGAGTACTGCAGTTCCACCGTCACCACGCCGTCGTGCTGCTGCTGGAGCCTTCTTCCCCAACCTCTCCTTTGCCTTGCTGGATCAAGAAGGAGGAGACGTCACGCTTTCCGTACGTGTGTTGAACGCGGAGGTGCCGTCCGTTCGGCACTAAATCATCGGTGAATTGGATCACGGCGAGTACGACTACCTCATCCACGTTCACTCGAACGCTTCCGTTGCGATCTACAAAGTGGTATGTAGATGCTATCTAATCTGAATACTCGTTGCTAGATGAACTCATAGATGGATCTTGGTGAAACCGTAGGAAAAAATTTTAATTTTCTGCAACGTTCCCCAACAGTGGCATCATGAGCTAGGTCTATGCGTAGTTCTTCTTGCGCGAGTAGAACACAATTTGTTGTGGGCGTAGATGTTGTCAACTTTTCTTGCCGCTACTAGTCTTATCTTGCTTCAGCGGTATTGTGGGATGAAGCGGCCCGGACCAACCTTACACGTACGCTTACGTGAGACCGGTTCCACCGACTAACATGCACTAGTTGCATAAGGTGGCTGGCGGGTGTCTGTCTCTCCTACTTTAGTTGGAGCGGATTCGATGAAAAGGGTCCTTATGAAGGGTAAATAGAAGTTGACAAATCACGTTGTGGTTTTACGTAGGTAAGAAAACGTTCTTGCTAGAACCCTAATTCAGCCACGTAAAACTTGCAACAACAACTAGAGGACGTCTAACTTGTTTTTGCAGCAAGTGCTTTGTGATATGATATGGCCAAAGTTGTGATGTATGATGAATGATCTATATGTGATGTATGAGATGTTCATGCTATTGTAATAGGAATCACGACTTGCATGTCGATGAGTATGACAACCGGCAGGAGCCATAGGAGTTGTCTTTATTTTTTGTATGACCTGCGTGTCATTGAGAATCGCCATGTAAGTTACTTTACTTTATTGCTAAATGCGTTAGCCATAGTAATAGAAGTAATAGTTGGCGAGCAACTTCATGGAGACACGATGATGAAGATCATGATGATGAAGATCATGGTGTCAAGCCGGTGACAAGATGATCATGGAGCCCCAAGATGGAGATCAAAGGAGCTATGTGATATTGGCCATATCATGTCACGTTTATTATTTGATTGCATGTGATGTTTATCATGTTTTGCATCTTGTTTACTTAGAACGACGGTAGTAAATAAGATGATCCCTCATAATAATTTCAAGAAAGTGTTCTCCCTAACTGTGCACCGTTGCTAAGGTTCGTCGTTCCGAAGCACCACGTGATGATCGGGTGTGATAGGTCCTTACATTCGCATACAACGGGTGTAAGACAGATTTACACACGCAAAACACTTAGGTTGACTTGACGAGCCTAGCATGTACAGACATGGCCTCGGAACACAGAAGACCGAAAGGTCGAGCATGAGTCGTATAGAAGATACGATCAACATGAAGATGTTCACCGATGTTGGCTAGTCCGTCTCACGTGATGATCGGACACGGCCTAGTTGACTCGGATCATGTAATACTTAGATGACTAGAAGAGGGATGTCTATCTAAGTGGGAGTTCATTAAATAATTTTATTAAATGAACTTTATTATCATGAACTTAGTCTAAATATTTACAATATGTCTTGTAGATCAAATGGCCAACGTAGTCCTCAACTTCAACGCGTTCCTAGAGAAAACCAAGCTGAAAGACGATGGTAGCAACTATACGGACTGGGTCCGGAACCTGAGGATCATCCTCATAGCTGCCAAGAAAGATTATGTCCTAAGAGCACCGCTGGGTGACGCACCTATTCTCCCTGCAGAACAAGACGTTATGAACGCTTGGCAGTCACGCTGTGATGATTACTCCCTCGTTCAGTGCGGCATGCTTTACAGCTTAGAGCCGGGGCTCCAAAAACGTTTTGAGAGACATGGAGCATATGAGATGTTCGAAGAGCTGAAAATGGTTTTCCAAGCTCATGCCCGGGTCGAGAGATATGAAGTCTCCGATAAATTCTTTAGCTGTAAGATGGAGGAAAATGGCTCTGTCAGTGAGCACATACTCAAAATGTCTGGGTTGCACAACCGCTTGACTCAACTGGAAGTTAATCTCCCGGATGAAGCGGTCATTGACAGAATCCTCCAGTCGCTTCCACCTAGCTACAAGAGCTTTGTGATGAACTACAATATGCAGGGGATGGTAAAGACCATTCCTGAAGTATATGCTATGCTAAAATCAGCAGAGGTAGAAATCAAGAAGGAGCATCAAGTGTTGATGGTGAATAAAACCACTAAGTTCAAGAAGGGCAAGGGTAAAAAGAACTTCAAGAAGGACGGCAAGGAAGTTGCCGCGCCCGGTAAGCAAGTTGCCGGGAAGAAGCCAAAGAATGGACCCAAGCCCGAGACTGAGTGTTTTTATTGCAAGGGAAGTGGTCACTGGAAGCGAAACTGCCCCAAATACTTAGCGGACAAGAAGGCCGACAAAACCAAAGGTATATGTGATATACATGTAATTGATGTGTACCTTACCAGTACTCGTAGTAGCTCTTGGGTATTTGATACCGGTGCAGTTGCTCACATTTGTAACTCAAAGCAGGAGCTGCGGAATAAACGGAGACTGGCGAAGGACGAGGTGACGATGCGCGTCGGGAATGGTTCCAAGGTCGATGTGATCGCCGTCGGCACGCTGCCTCTACATTTACCTACGGGATTAGTTTTAAACCTCAATAATTGTTATTTAGTGCCAAGTTTGAGCATGAACATTGTATCTGGATCTCGCTTAATTCGAGATGGCTACTCATTTAAATCCGAGAATAATGGTTGTTCTATTTATATGAGAGATATGTTTTATGGTCATGCTCCGATGGTTAATGGTTTATTCTTGATGAATCTCGTACGTGATGATACACATATTCATAGTGTGAGTACCAAAAGAATTAAAGTTGATAACAATAGTCCCACATATTTGTGGCACTGCCGCCTTGGTCACATAGGTGTCAAACGCATGAAGAAGCTCCATGCAGATGGACTTTTAGAGTCTCTTGATTATGAATCATTTGACACGTGCGAACCATGCCTCATGGGTAAAATGACCAAGACTCCGTTCTCAGGAACAATGGAGCGAGCAACCAACTTATTGGAAATCATACATACTGATGTGTGCGGTCCAATGAGTGTTGAGGCTCGCGGTGGCTATCGTTATGTTCTCACCCTCACTGATGACTTGAGTAGATATGGGTATATCTACTTAATGAAACACAAATCTGAGACCTTTGAAAAGTTCAAGGAATTTCAGAGTGAGGTTGAAAATCAACGTGAAAGAAAGATCAAGTTTCTACGATCAGATCATGGAGGAGAATACTTGAGTCACGAATTTGGCACACACTTAAGAAAATGTGGAATAGTTTCACAACTCACGCCGCCTGGAACACCTCAGCGTAATGGTGTGTCCGAACGTCGTAATCGCACTCTATTAGATATGGTGCGATCTATGATGTCTCTTACCGACTTACCGCTATCTTTTTGGGGCTATGCTTTAGAGACTGCCGCATTCACTTTAAATAGGGCTCCGTCGAAATCCGTTGAGACGACACCGTATGAATTATGGTTTGGGAAGAAACCTAAGTTGTCGTTTCTAAAAGTTTGGGGATGCGATGCTTATGTCAAGAAACTTCAACCTGAAAAGCTCGAACCCAAGTCGGAAAAATACGTCTTCATAGGATACCCTAAAGAAACTGTTGGGTATACCTTCTACCTCAGATCCGAAGGCAAGATCTTTGTTGCCAAGAATGGATCCTTTCTGGAGAAAGAGTTTCTCTCGAAAGAAGTAAGTGGGAGGAAAGTAGAACTTGATGAAGTGTTGCCTCTTGAACCGGAAAATGGCGAAACTCAAGAAAACGTTTCTGAGGAGCCTGCACCGACTAGAGAGGAAATTAATGATGATGATCAAGATGCTTCTGATCAAGCTCCTACTGAAATTCGAAGGTCCACAAGGACACGTTCCGCACCAGAGTGGTACGGCAACCCTGTCTTGGAAATCATGTTGTTAGACAACGGTGAACCTTCAAACTATGAGGAAGCAATGGCGGGCCCGGATTCCGACAAATGGCTGGAAGCCATGAAATCCGAGATAGGATCCATGTATGAAAATGAAGTATGGACTTTGACTGACTTGCCCGTTGAACGGCGAGCCATAGAAAATAAATGGATCTTTAAGAAGAAGACAGACGCGGATGGTAATGTGACCATCTATAAAGCTCGGCTTGTCGCTAAGGGTTATCGACAAGTTCAAGGAATTGACTACGATGAGACTTTCTCACCGGTAGCGAAGCTGAAGTCCGTCCGAATCATGTTAGCAATTGCCGCATACTATGATTATGAGATATGGCAAATGGACGTCAAAACGGCATTCCTTAATGGAAGAATTGTATATGATGCAGCCGAAAGGTTTTGTCGATCCTAAGAATGCTGACAAGGTATGCAAGCTCCAACGCTCGATTTATGGGCTGGTGCAAGCATCTCGGAGTTGGAACATTCGCTTTGATGAGATGATCAAAGCGTTTGGGTTTACACAGACTTATGGAGAAGCCTGTGTTTACAAGAAAGTGAGTGGGAGCTCTGTAGCATTTCTCATATTATATGTAGACGACATACTTTTGATGGGAAATGATATAGAACTCTTGGACAGCATTAAGGCCTACTTGAATAAGAGTTTTTCAATGAAGGACCTTGGAGAAGCTGCTTATATATTAGGCATCAAGATCTATAGAGATAGATCGAGACGCCTCATAGGTCTTTCACAAAGCACATACCTTTATAAAATATTGAAGAAGTTCAATATGGAACAATCTAAGAAAGGGTTCTTACCTGTGTTACAAGGTGTGAAATTGAGCTCAGCTCAATGCCCGACCACGGCAGAAGAAATAGAAGAGATGAGCGTCATCCCCTATGCCTCAGCCATAGGTTCTATTATGTATGCCATGCTGTGTACCAGACCTGATGTAAACCTTGCCGTAAGTTTGGTAGGAAGGTACCAAAGTAATCCCGGCAAGGAACACTGGACAGCGGTCAAGAATATCCTGAAGTACCTGAAAAGGACCAAGGAAATGTTTCTCGTTTATGGAGGTGACGAAGAGCTCGTCGTAAAAGGTTACGTCGACGCTAGCTTCGACACAGATCTGGATGACTCTAAGTCACAAACCGGATACGTGTATATTTTGAATGGTGGGGCAGTAAGCTGGTGCAGTTGCAAGCAAAGCGTCGTGGCAGGATCTACATGTGAAGCGGAGTACATGGCAGCCTCGGAGGCAGCACATGAAGCAATTTGGGTGAAGGAGTTCATCACCGACCTCGGAGTCATACCCAATGCGTCGGGGCCAATCAAGCTCTTCTGTGACAACACTGGAGCTATTGCACTTGCAAAGGAGCCCAGGTTTCACAAGAAGACCAGGCACATCAAGCGTCGCTTCAACTCCATTCGTGAAAATGTTCAAGATGGAGACATAGAAATTTGTAAAGTGCACACGGATCTGAATGTCGCAGATCCGTTGACTAAACCTCTCCCTAAGGCAAAACATGATCAGCACCAGAACTCTATGGGTGTTCGATTCATCACAATGTAACTAGATTATTGACTCTAGTGCAAGTGGGAGACTGTTGGAAATATGCCCTAGAGGCAATAATAAAAGCATTATTATTATATTTCCTTATTCATGATGATTGTCTTTATTCGTGCTATAATTGTGTTATCCGGAAATCGTAATACATGTGTGAATAACAGACAACAAACATGTCCCTAGTGAGCCTCTAGTTGACTAGCTTGTTGATCAGATAGTCATGGTTTCCTGACTATGGACATTGGATGTCATCGATAACGGGATCACATCATTAGGAGAATGATGTGATGGACAAGACCCAATCCTAAACATAGCATAAGATCGCATAGTTCGTTTGCTAGAGTTATCCAATGTCAAGTATCCTTTCCTTAGACCATGAGATCATGTAACTCCCGGATACCGTAGGAGTGCTTTGGGTGTGCCAAACGTCACAACGTAACTGGGTGACTATAAAGGTATGCTACGGGTATCTCTGAAAGTGTCTGTTGGGTTGACATGGATCGAGACTGGGATTTGTCACTCCGCTTGACGGAGAGGTATCACCGGGCCCTCTCGGTAATGCATCATCACAATGAGCTCAATGTGATCAAAGTGTTTGATCACGGGATCATGCATTACGGTAACGAGAAAAGTGACTTGCCGGTAACGAGATTGAACGAGGTATTGGTATACCGACGATCGAATCTCGGGCAAGTAAAATACCGATTGACAAAGGGAATCGTATACGGGATTAATTGAATCCTTGACATCGTGGTTCATCCGATGAGATCATCGTGGAGCATGTGGGAGCCAACATGGGTATCCAGATCCCGCTGTTGGTTATTGCCCGAGAGCCGTCTCGGTCATGTCTGGATGTCTCCCGAACCCGTAGGGTCTACACACTTAAGGTTCGGTGACGCTAGGGTTGTGAAGATATGTATGTGCAGTAACCCGAATGTTGTTCGGAGTCCCGGATGAGATCCCTGACGTCACGAGGAGTTCCGGAATGGTCCGGAGGTAAAGAATTATATATAGGAAGTGCTATTTCGGCCATCGGGACAAGTTTCGGGGTTATCGGTATTGTACCGGGACCACCGGAGGGGTCCCGGGGGTCCACCAGGTGGGGCCACCTGCCTTGGTGGGCCACATGGGCCTTAGGGGGTGCGCCTTGGCCTGCTTGGGCCAAGGGGAACCAGCCCCAAAGGGCCCATGCGCCTAGGGTTCCATCTAGGAGGAGTCCTAGTGGTGGAAGGCACCTCCTAGATGGCTTGGGGGGGAGGGAATCCTCCCTGGCCGCCGCCCCCTTGGGAGATTGGATCTCCCAGGGCCGCCCCCCCCCAAGAGGCCTATATAAAGGGGGGCAGGGGAGGGGGGCTGCGCAACCTATGCCCTGGCGCCTCCCTCTCCCTCTCCAACACCTCCTCCTCCTCCGTAAGTGCACGGCGAAGCCCTGCCGGAGTACTGCAGTTCCACCATCGCCACGCCGTCGTGCTGCTGCTGGAGCCTTCTTCCCCAACCTCTCCTTTGCCTTGCTGGATCAAGAAGGAGGAGACGTCACGCTTTCCGTACGTGTGTTGAACGCGGAGGTGCCATCCGTTCGGCACTAGATCATCGGTGAATTGGATCACGGCGAGTACGACTACCTCATCCACGTTCACTCGAACGCTTCCGTTGCGATCTACAAAGTGGTATGTAGATGCTATCTAATCTGAATACTCGTTGCTAGATGAACTCATAGATGGATCTTGGTGAAACCGTAGGAAAAAATTTTAATTTTCTACAACGTTCCCCAACAAGTGGGGTGAGCGACGTGGGGAACGTGGGGCTAGGGTTCGGTGGGGGTGTGATAAGGGGAGTGGGGGGGTGGCCGCAGCTGGGCCGGTGGGTTGCGGCCTGGTGGGCCGAAGCCCAAGGGGGCGGGGGGCTTTCTCCCCATTTTTTTTCCGGTTATAGTTTTAGTTTTTCTTTTCTTTTATTTATTTTGTTTTCTGTTTTATATTAGTTGTTTTATTAAATTATGACAATAGCTACAAAAATAGTGTGTCAAATTAATCCACTGCTCTAAGACGTTTTACCTCAGAATAAAAATAGTTTAGTATTTGGTAAAATATATTAGGAGTATAACTAATTGTTTTGATGTTGTTTTAATCACTTTTAGGGTATTTAAATATTTTATAAAGATGTTGTTACTCCAACAATAATATCCATGATTTATTGGTCACATTAAGAACATTTTAGTTTTGACTTTTGAAAACTTTAATTGTTTGACTTGATTTTAAATTTGAATTCGAATCGTTTTTGAAGCATCGCGAGATTAATAATAGTAACCGAGGTGACGTGGCATCATTAGCGTGGAATTACTGTAGCCTAATTATCCGGGCGTCACAAGCAGGGACCTGTATTACCTTTTCATCTCCTTCCTTGGGTGCAAAATGAGTGGCCCATAGCCTAGCACTCTCTCCTCCCAAGATGTTAGGGTCTTCTTGAGGAGAATTAATCACTTTGTTTGCTAGAGCTGCTCCAGGAATCATGGTCTGAAGGTGAGGATCAGTAATATTAAGGCCAGAATATGAGATATCCTCAGAAGTGGGATATTTACCCTTCTCCTCATAACCTGGAGGTGGACCCAGGCTGCCAGAAGCTTCATCACAGGGATGTGCAACTGCATTAACCAAGACATCTTCATGCTGCACAGAGATTTCTTGTGATTCAGGGAAGCTCTCTTCTTCCCCATCTGTACCTTGAACATGTTGTTTCAGATCAGATCCAATAGGTGCCATCTGCTCATTGCCATCTTCTATAATTTGAGGTTTAGTCCCATTTGTTGGTGCTGTAAATTCATCAAAGATTTCCTTGGCTAATAGCTGCCTATCCAGCTCCTGATTCTGAGACATAGGATCTTGAGATCCCAAGAAATCTGGCTCTTATATCAGATCATTTCATGGTTGGATGGTAATCTAAGCAAAAGGCCGATGTCCTGCAACTTGATGATCTGCAAAGACAGGAGCCAGGTACTGCACTTCAGCCATAGGAGCAACATGTTGATCTGCAGTCTGTTGATCTGCCAAGTCAAGAGCAAGGGGGTGTACTTCAGGCACAGGAACAACATGTTGCGGAGTAATATCAATTGCTGCAGCATGCTCATGTGGTTGCTGCACAACAGCAATAGGTGCCATATGTTGCAAAGCAAGATCTTTTGCTGCATCATGCACATCTAGATGTTGTAAAGCAGGGCCTTGTTGGGCAACCGCCAAGGCAAGCACTGGGGCATTTAAATCAATTTGCATAGGGAAGCCAATTCCATCAAGGATCGCTTCAGAGTCATTTGAGCCCACAGAGAGTGTTATATCACTGTTGTCATCCATAATTGGCAATTCAGTTTGTGGATGATTAATATCTAACAAAGGCTCCATGAGGTCTTGTAATGGAGGAAATTCCCCTGGATGTAACTCCAGATCAGCATTGAGATCAATATTGGGTTGGGGATCCCATTGGTCAAAGCCGCCAGCCAACTGAACAGGTACATTGACAAGATTCAGATCCAAATTAACCTGATTATTGATATTCTGCTCCTCCTCCTGTTGCCAGTTGTTGTTTAGCTGATCCTCAAAGTGATACTGGTTGATTGACCCAAAGAAGTAGTGCTGGTTGGGATGGAAGTGAGGATGTTCTGGGGCTGGGTGAGGGTTACCTCCATCAGGAACTGGTTCCTCATCTGCTGGGCCTTCCTCATTCAGCCTCTGCTGCAAGATGGACACTGGACAAGCCCAAGAGTCACCTCTGAATTCATTTGTGCCCATGAGGAGAATGCTGGAGGGGATATCTTTCATCTCCTCAACCCTAATCTTAACCAAAATGCCAGCATCCATGCTCAGTTGCTGGTCCCATTCCATGAAAGTACTGAACGATTTAACTGCATTAGGACTTCAGAAATATTCCGTAGATCTGCATGAAACCCCGCAATAAAAATCCAACATTCTCTGTTGATGTGATACCTTCTCCAGTTCATACCCTCATCATGCTTCTCAAAGATAATGTGCACATCATCATAGCGATGATGACTTTGTAACACCAATTCATCTCGGTCAAAAACACTGTGCAGCTGAACAAAGGCTTGTCCCAACGGGCACCTAGAGATCTTCTGGAACCCTACTCTCTTGTGCAAAGTAAGAAATTCAGAGAGGATTTTTCTTACATTGGCAAAGTGCACCTCTCCAGCCGGCATGGGGATGATCGTCGCCATTGCTAGGTTTTCATGCTTCCGGTGGATATGACCACAAACCACCCGCACACGAGCTGGTTTGCCATCGACCTGAATAAGTTGGTGTCCAGCAGGGAGAAAAGGGAGAGGGTCGAAAGGGAAGTTGGCCATGGCTATCGCGTCGGAATGGCGAATGGCTGCGAGGTCTGTTGTCTTGGGACGAGGCGGAGGAGGTGGCGGTGGAGTGACGTGACTGGGGCGAGAAGCAGAGGAAGTAGGAGCCCGAAGCGTCGCCGAGGGATTGACAGGTGGGGCCATGTCAAGGCTGGTAAGTTGAAGTGAGGGCGAGATTGACTGCGGATTGGTGGACTGAGCGGTTTGCTTCCGTGGATTTTTTTCGCGAATACGCAAAGCTTGCGTATCATTCATTAATAGGTAGAAAAGAGTGTACAAGGAGGGTGGGGCGCTAGAGCGCTAAGTACACAGGGATGGCTTAGCCACTAGCGCGAGCATGATAGAGGCTGGGTATGCTCAGCCCTAGAACAAATATCAGGCGCCTATGGTGCTATAATAGCTAACCCAGTCGCTCCGGCCTTGATCCAGGAGCTCGTTTCTTCACGGATGTCATGGCATAGTTGTGCGGCAGAGGGGGTGCCGCCGTCAAACACGCAATGGTGTGGTGCCTCCAAATAGACCAAGCGATGAGCAAGATGAGCGAGGAGAGGCCTTTCCTGTGAGCCGCCGGGGCATTGGCCGTGGTGGAGTGCCACCAGTTCAGGAACCGAGAGCCGGCGGTCGGCGCATGAACTTGAGGGGAGCACTAATCCAGACAGTGCTTCCAAATTTGCCTCGAGAAGGGGCAGCCCGTCAGGAGGTGCTCCATGGACTCCATCTCCTGATCGCAGAAGAGACAGAGGGCGTGGTGCAGGAGGCCATGGCGGGCCAGGCGCGCAGCGGTCCAGCACCGATCCTGGAGAGCCAGCCACGCGAAGAACTTGATCCGGAGGGGGCCCCATGATCTCCAGGTCAGCTGCCAGTGCGGTGCGCGAATGGAACCAGCGAATAACACGCCGTAGCAAGACTTGGTGGAGTAGCAGCCGTTGGTAGTCCAGCGCCAGCGCAAGCGGTCCGGCTCGTCGGAGAGGGTGGCATGCTGAAGGCGGCGCCAGAGATCGATGTAATGAACCATGGCCACCGGAGAGAGAGAGCACCTCTAATTTGGGCGCGTATCTCGCGAGTTGCCTGTTTGGGCCGTCTTGGAGGGGCAAGTGGCCCCTATATGCTCCCAGCCTTTACAAACCCAGCAGCAGATACGGTTGGAACAGGTTGCCCGAGAATGGCCCAAAAGGAGGCATCTCGCACACTTGGGGCCAATATTGGCCGGCCCACCATGCGGAGCAGGCCCAAGAATTCTTTTACCATTTGAATCAAACCCCTGGACTCCCGCCCTTGAACTAACGGGGCCATTATTCCGAGCGAACACCGCCTGGGAAGTAACTGATGCTGGAGGAGTAACTGCGGATGATCCATCAGCGGGGTATTGCAAGCGCTGGAAGACTAAGATCCGAGATCGATCTTGGTTGAAGATCCTTGGGGTTTGGACAGCTTGAGCGTATAATCACACTTATTTTTTTGTTCCTGCGTTACACAGATTCATTCATCTCAGTACATGAAGGGTCTGTTCGGAACAAAGGGAAGAAAAGCATAGGATTGGGAAAAAACCCAGAAATTGGAAAGGAATTGAGGTACAAAACACAGGAAATAAAATCGTTGTACTGCATACAGAATTGCCGTTCGGGATAGAGGAAATCGAATCAGAGGAGATCAGCTCATGTGGGTCCCATCTAGTAATTTTTAAATGCTAGATAGATGAGCACCAGCTGCCGTGGATGTGCATGGTTCGCAGCAGCCTTTTCCCTGGATGCCTCGGGCCAACGCAAAAACAAGAGCTTCGGGTGAATGTTTTTTTCCCGTAAAAACGTTGGAGATGGAAACTTTCCATCGGATTGGAACGAGCTTATTCCTTCGTACCGAGCGCATAAAACGCAGTGATTCCACAGGAAGGTGTTTCCTGTGGGTTTTCCTTTGGTTTTCCTACATACCGAACAGGGCTGAAGTGTTACACTTTTATTAGGACTTTCAGTCGTGGATGCCATCGTTTACAGATAAAAGGAAAGGAAAGGCAGCGAAGCCGAAGCGAGCGCTGACGCCCTGGTACACTGTTCTTGACGTAGAACTGTACTGGTGCCCGTACCGCTGTCTACTGGCTACTTGGCTCTCATTCTGTCATAGTCATCACTCGTCAATGATGCTAGTCGAGTAGCACGTCCATTCACATATCTTTGTACGAAGAAAGTGGCCCGGTGCAGTCGCGTCCGAGCCGTGCCGATCGAATTCACGCACGGCACTGTCGCACCGGCTTGCCGTGCCGATCGAGCACTGTTTGGACGTCACGAGACGAAAGGGACGCAACGTAGCTACAGTGGCGGGCGTCCTACTGGCGTAGTACGAACCAGACCTTCCAGTTCTCCACAGATCTCACGGCTTAAACTGTATCCCTTTGATTGCCAATTTGGCCTGCGTGCATGCATGCACGACGCGTGTTGCGATGGTTGTATACCGATCAGACGATCAGCTGCTGATTGGCTCAGTTGATGTTACTATTACTGTGCGACGATTGGATCGTTTCGTGCGTGCATGGTTGTTGACAATACTAATACTATGTCCAAGTGAAGCTCGAACAATTCGCATGATTTTGGGGCATGTGTACTGGGTGTTGGTTACACTACACATGTAACTCCCAAAAGGCCAAATTGGACATCAACTCAGCATGGTGGTTTAGGAGACCGTAAGCCTGGATTGAGGCATAAGCCACCGCGTCTCTCCACACACACAGGGACAGGGAGCAGCAACCTTTTGTTGCGTCCTGGATTTAGTTTGTTGCTACCTGTATAATGCTTTGTTTTAGGCTGCCTTTATAACTGGATATCCTGTCGCTTCTTTCGGCTCATATATCTATCCATGCACGGATGTCCCTTTAGGCTGTCTGTCTGCCTCATCATTATCATATGAAGCAAATCATTACTACAACACAACTGGAGTAGCGTATAGTACTATTATTTCTTCAAAACTGGAGCTTCAATGCACACGATGGTCGTTGTCCATCAACCATCATCGCTACTCAAAATTTCTCTACCCAAAGGGTTACCCTAAATGATCGATCAAAGCGCTGCTCTTCACTGAGAAACAGTAGCATTGCCTCGATCCTTAAAAACGTAGCTGCGCATACATGGTGCATACCGTACCGATTTATTCCTCCACCCAAAGACTGCTCTCCTGCGATCGGCTGTTGTTGACCCATCCATCAGTTGGAACATACTCCTATTACTACACTACAGACTTGATTCAGATAAATTCCAAGGAATTAATGCTCGATACGTCCTGCAAAGTGTCGAGTGTGCTATTCCACTCCCATTCCTCGTAACCCCTCCTTTAAGATGCACTAGACGCATGCATATACTAGTGGTATTACCCCAGCAGTGTTAGGGCATCTCCAACGCCGACTCTCAAACCCCGACCGTAAAATCCATCCAACGCGGTCTTGTATCGATCCGGGGGCGGTTCGGACATGATTTCTCTTGCAAACCGGAGATAAACGTGGGGAGGTTTGCGAGAGTCCGGACCGATCCCAAGCCCGCTTTTGACCTCCCTGACCCAAAAAAGACTCGACACCCGCCCCTCCTGCGCTTTTCTTCCGATGCACGCGCCGCTTACCGCGCCGCATTCATGCCGGCCCAGAGCACGCGGAGGCCGGCATTGATACCCCGATGTGATCGAAGGGAGGGAGGGCGGCGCTGACCGACGCGACCTCTCGGCAGCCGCTGCTTCAATGCGGACGCGGGTTTTCGAGGGACCAACTACGGCTGTTCCGCCGCATTGAAGCGGCTGACTGGCCCTTCGCATGGCCTGGCTGCAACTATTTAAGTCGCACTCCGACGTCGTCCATATCGCATCCTCCTCCTCCTCCCCGCCCATCTCCCACCACATCTCCCGGGATGGACAAGTCCTGGGCGTCGGCGCCGACAGGCGTTCCAAGGTGGGATTTAGCGGATCATGAAGACGCCGCCCTCGAACTCCAGGGCCGTCATCCTCATCGGCTGGCAGCGAATCGATGCGGGCGGAGATCGTCATCTACTCTGGCGACGAGGAGGACCATCAGCCGCCGCCGCCGCAGTCCGCACCGGCGGTGCCGGGCCAGGTCTACGCCCCACCACCGACGCCAAGTTTGAGGAGTAGACGGAGCTAATGCTCCATCGCTCCGTCGTCCACATCAACGACCCGACTCCGCCACCGGCCGTGAAGTCGAAGTCGGCATCCCCTCCACGCTCTCCGCCGCCGCGCAGCCGCGGCGTCCAAATCCGACACCGCATGAACGAAGAGCGGCTCTCGCCACCGCCCTGGCGCGTCGTCAAGGAGGGGCGCCGCGTGCTGCCACTCCTGCCCAAGGCGTGCGGTCTCCTTCTCCACTACCTCGGCAGCGGCAGGAGTGGCGGCAATTGTTCATCCTCCCGGAGCGCCATGATGGTGCAGGAGTACGCTGACCGGGAGCAGCGTCGGCGAGATAGCCGCGCGCGGGTCCAAGTTGGCAGACACGGAAGTACCCCCTCCCCCCCCCTGCCGCCACCAAAACATCGTGGCGGCCCCGGACCTGGTGCATGCTTGGGCCCTGGACCGCTCGGTGACGACGTCGGAGGCGGCCAAGTGCTGCCTCTGCTGCCTCGATGGGGAGATGGCCAGGTACGGCGAGGAATGGTCCCTCGCCGAGATCGACGCCGCCAACGACGCCTCCTCCAAGGACCGCCGCCCTCTCGCCTGCCCACCTCCTTGGCGATCGCGGCCGAACTGTGCATGATGCAGGAGGAAGCGGAGAGGATCATCGATGAGTGTCAGGCGGCTTCCGGGAAGCCCTGCCACGACGCCGCCATCTTGCGTCGCCCGAAGCCCGACGACGACGACGGATCGGGCGCCGATGACTAAGGAGGAGCCGCCGGCCAACCCGACATGGCCTACGAGGTCACTGTCAAGTATAGGATAGTTTAGGGTTTAGGGTTTTTAGTTTACCGGCCGAAATATCGTCCGATTTTATGTGCAAATTATGCTTCGCCCGATTTGATTGAATTTCGTCCGGTTAATTTGAGTTATTGTGAAAATGTATGCGGCTACGATTGAATGACGTCCGAAAGTCCAGGGACTGGGATACGGGAGGAAATTTAGAGGTTGTGCCCTTAGCCACACGCCAAATTTGACAATATTGACCTTCGAACGAAATCAATTCACAAAATGAACTGCTGAAGAAACAATTTCACAGTCGTAACCTTTTTGTGTGGCGCCCGCCACGATGGCGCCACACCCTACTGTGCAACGCCCAGCTCGGGGGCGTTGCACTTCAGTCCATCGTGGCAGCCCCTGGGCCCGCACCCAGCAGTGCAGCGCCTCCGAGCTAGGCGCCACACATGTAATGTGCAGCGCCCGGCCCGTAGGCGCTGCACTGTGACTTAGATGCCAGCCGCCCGCTCCCCCTCCCCCACCCCACCCCATTCGTTCAGTTGCAAGTTACAGAAGCAGCGGCGCCGACGGCTTCCTCCTCTCCCCCTCTCAATCCCCTCTCCCAAATCCTTCAGATCCGACGATTTGGCCCGTGGATTCCTTCACCAATCCATCCTAGAAGGTACTTTTCTCCGATCCCCTTCTTTCTATCCATAGAATGTATGCTATTTCGGAGACTTGAGGAACCCTTGTTTGAATATTGCATGTATTAGATTTGGGGAACTTTTGTTTGAATCTTTGCATGTATTAGATTTGGGGAACCCTTGTTAGACTAGAATGTGGCTAGGATACATAGGTTGACATGTTATTTATATAGTTTGGATACATAGGTTGACATTTTATTTATATGGAAATTATATTTGTATTTAATCTTGCATGAGGTAGGCTTAGTTTAGTTTATTGAAATTACATTTGTATTGGCAAGAATGGTTTGGATACATATGCTTTGTATTTTGCATCTAGTAGCCGTACTTTACTTTTTTTGTATTCAAAAGATAATCGTGTTGACAATAAAGCTTTCTTTCAAATTGTTAGGATGGTTTGGCTTATCAATGATCACTGGGACCAACAACACCGGTCGCACGCTATGTCGGTGGAGCAGCGGGTAATAATGAAAGTTGCCGGTGTTATGAATTTCGTGTTTTTTTCAAACACATACCCCCATATGTAATGCTTTGTTTGTTTGCTTGTAGGATCTTGCACCTCTGAAGCTGCGGGCTCACGGGGTCAACCTTGGGGGGATGCGCTATGACGAGCGGTACACACCATATGTTAGGGAGACAGGACTTCTCCCTTTCGTTCAGTTGGTCAGCCGGTCGACGCCACCCAACAATGCTCCAGCACTCACCGCACTTATTGATCATTGGAGGCCGTAGACACACACTTTCCATCTTCGGACCGGGGAGATGACCGTGACGCTCCAGGATATAGCTATGATCACCGGTCTTCCTATTGATGGGAATCCTCTATGTATGAGCATCGATTCTGATGGGTGGCGCGAGCAGATGTCTTTCTCCATTGAGTACTTTACAAAGTACGCATTCAACTTGTCAAATGTGTATTGAACTATTGCCGTCACGGGTAATCCACGTGCACCTTTGAGCACCCTGTTGAAGCATTCGGCCATATTGCTTGTCATTTGACCGTATCTCCGGCCATCTTCATCAAAAGCACGTGCCCACTTGTCCCGGTATTGAAGGTGCCTATTGAGAAAGTCTTGACCCCCGGCATCAAACTTTTTGTGTGCGAGCAATTTGTTGTACAAAATGGCGAAGCGCCTTTCAGAGAAAGCGAGACAACAATCTTGAAGATCGTCGGCCAACTCCTTAAGGCCACATGCCCTATAGAAGTTCGAACAAAAGTGCCTCATGCACCATCGATGATGCAACGGAGCATGCCCGGGAATGTCAATCTCCACCGTGTTAAGAATTCATTGATTCCGATCCAATATGACACAGATTTCCCTTTGAGCGGGTAACACCTTCGTCCTCAAAAGATATAGAAACCACTCCCAGTTGTCATTGTTTTCCACCTCAACCAAAGCAAATGCCAATGGCAACACCCGGTTATTGGCATCACTTGCTATCGCAACCAACAAGGTGCCCTTGTATTGTCCGGTCAAGAACGTGCCATCAATTGCGATGACCGGTCTACAATGTTCGAAAGCCCTCACACATTGCTCGAACGCCCAAAAAGCACGGCCAAATACTCTGACCCTTCTTCCTTCATGAACCGTTGTTTGGTGCCCATGAGGCTCGACCACATGAACCATGCCCGCGTTTGTCGCGGCCATGGCTAGCAACAACCTAGGGATTCGGTTGTATTCTTCCTCCCATGTACCATACAACATCTTAAATGCGGCTTGCTTCGCCTTCCATGCCTTGCCGTACTTCACCTTGTAATGAAAGATGGCTTTCACAAGGTCAATGACATGTTGGATGCTCATTGTTGGAAGTGTGGATATTGAGTTCGAGAGCCTATAAGCGATGAACTCGGACGTGAGTTGTTTGTGGTTTTGAGACACGATCTTGCCATCCACCCTCTTGCCTTGGCACATGTGATATGGCACACAACTCACTACATGCCAACTTGGACCTCCTTTTCATGGTCTTGCACGCACAACCCACGGACATATTTCATCTTCACATGCACAGGCAACCGTGCAGCGCACATTGACGTCCGAGTGCACCACCTTGTGTGGATGATAAGGCGTAACCGAGTAGTTGTCGAGCCACATTTTCAATTCCAACAAGGTGTCGAACTTAGAACCTTTACCAATCCGGTTCCTGTCGTCTCCCAAATCACGGTGAGAGCTTGGCCTAACCCCAAGAGGTGCACATTGGCCACCATCTACCACGGCTTCATCCGCGAGACTAACATCCTTGAACAATGTAGTCCGATGATCCCGACGAAATACCTTCTCAAAAGCTTCGGCCTCCTTCACCGTGAACCCCTTCGCATCAACTTGTTCATCGGGACCATCGTCATCCGAGTCCGATGCATATGCACGGGAAAAAGGGATGGATTGGTCCATTGTCTCTTGCAAATGATATTTGTCAAGATCACCCACATTGTTGTCATGGAGATCAACTTCATTGTCATCGTCCGCATACTCATCATTGTCCTCTTGCAAAACTTCATCTTGGTTGTTTGTAAACGGGCTCAATGTTGGCCTCACTTCTTGGGTCAAAAGAGGTTCAACAATTTCATCTCGCTTCGGTTCAACAATTTCATCTCGCTTCAAGGGTGGGGGGCTACTAGCAACCAAAGGGGAGGGGTCCCGGTTCAAGTCCAAATGCAAGCTTGAATCAACCTTCTTTGTTGCAAATAACTCAAGAGCCTTGTCTAGTGATTCGGCCACCGTCTCCTTGTATGCAACCCAACGTTGCTCCGAGTTGACACGCATTGTCTTCCAACGGACGTGCATTGCAAGACCAACATTATGCCTTCCCTCCAACTCAATGATATCATTAGGGTCCATCCAATTCAAATCTTTTCTAACTTGTTGCAAAAGCTCCGCATAGCTAGGACTACTATCAAACACCATGTCAAGCTCATCCGGGTCCGGTTCTATATTGCCTCTCAAAAAGGCGTCTTTGTCCCCATGATGAACAAACACACATGTTCTTCCCATCCCTATAAGCATTCCAAGAAACACAAGGTAACATTGCTTCCATGAGTACTAATCCAAGGATTAACACGGAATAGAAACCCTAATATATAGATCAAACAACAACCCTAACCCTACTCATAACCCTAACCCTAACCATAACCATAACCATAACCCTAGCCCTAAACCTAACCCTAGCACCAACATAAGAACACCCATAAGACTAACCCTAGCATACTAACAAAGCCTAATCATAGAAATTGGCAAACAAACATCTCACATCTCCATGCAAATCTCTAGATCCAAACAAAACTAGGGTTTCCCCAAACTAGCAAGAAATGAGCAATGGGAGAACTTTACTTGGATCAAAACAAGGGGATCGGAGAAGATTACCTTGAGGGAGGGTTTGACTTCGAAATCCACGGACAAATTCTTCGAATATGCAAGATTTGGGAGAGGATTTGAGAGTGGGAGAGAGTGGGAGAGAGTGGGAGAGGGGGCAAAGCTCGGGTTGGGTGTGTGGTGTGGGGGGGTGGGGGAGGGGGGGCAGCCAAGTGGTTGGATAAGTCACAGTGCAGCGCCCCCGCGCTGGGCGTTGCACTTTAATTGTGTGGCGCCTAGCTCAGAGGCGCTGCACTGCTGGGTGCGGGGCCAGCCCTGCCACGGTGGACTCAAGTGCAACGCCCCCGAGCTGGGCGCTGCACCGTAGGGTGTGGCGCCCGCCACGACACAAAAAGGTTATGACTATGAAATTGTTTCACGAGCAGTTCATTTTGTGAATTGATTTCGTCCACAGGTCAAAATAGTCAAATTTGCCTTAGCCACACTGACAATTCCAGCACACATCTCTTTCAGTCTCTGCATACTGCATGCAATGCCCAAGTGAGTCAGTCAAGCCGGCCATTGAATTCGGAGTGGAGAATGCAGAGCTCCCGCTCACCTACTCGGGGAGGAGACAGAGCCCTCCTTTCGTCCTTATGGCCATGAACCTTCTCTGCTCCCCTGCCTTGTCCTTTTCTTTTGCCCTTCCACTTCCTTTTCTTGGTGCACAGACAGGAGTGCCATCTCCAGCTTATCAATGCTGTCCTCTCCTCTCCAACACGCCCAGCCCCACCATGCACCCCCCCACACCGTCCATGCCCATCGCCGCGCTCTCTGCCTATGATCCAAGTTTCAAAAATGTATCCTATCCTAGGCCATGGCGCTAGACGGCTAGAGGTAGACGAGCACATTCTTTAATTCCCATCGCCTCTGCACCAACTCGAACGATCTGTTCCTAGACTACAGGCGCACAACGGCGCACGCACCAAATTATCCTAACTGCAATGTTCCACACTGTGAATTAGCTGATCCGACTATGCAGAAAATAGGTCCCCCCCCCCCCCCCCTCTCATGACTCAGCGTGTGATAATTCGTAAATTATCATGTCAAAGACTCACAGTAGTGGTACATAGTTTGAGGCACTGTTAAAGCTTTTCGCCTCTCGTGTCACAGACAATCTTTTCGCCTCTCATTACTCAGCGTGATTCTAGTCGGTTACGTGAGTTATCATGTCAGAGACTCACAGTAGTGATACTCCTACATAATCTGAGGCACTATTAAAGCAGCCAGGGATTTATTGCAAACACACGGTAACCAGAAAATGACATCATGCATGTAGATTGCATATCTTTTTTCTTCCCTCTTGCTTGTGAACAAGTCCAAGCTAGAGAGGAAAGCTCCTATATAAATTTGGCGACTCCTCACTCTCTGTCCACGCGCACATTCTCTCCAAGCGCCTGTCTACCAGCATCGCCTCCCTCCTCCACGCCTTGCCCCCCGCCATTTGCACTCACCAAAACCTCCACCAGTTCATCACGTACATCTTTCTCAAACCACAAACCTCCACACCTGGCGGCTGCCGCCACCAACTCTCGACCCCCTTCCGTGCATCGCTCCGTACCGTACCTACATGAGGCGAACGAGCAGCAGGAGGACGGCTCTTCCGCCGCGGCTCCGGTGGTACGTCCTGCCCCTGCTCCTCCTCCTCCTCGCCATGGCGTCGAGCTCGAGCTGCGAGGCCTCCAGAGGCATGCAGCCCTTCAAGGGCCGGCCGCTGGAGCGAGGGGCGGCCAACCATTTCTTCGGGTTCCTGCCGAGGGGCCCGGTGACGCCGTCGGGGCCGTCGCGGAAGCACAACGCCGTCGGCCTCGACAGCCAGCTGGAGAAGCCGTGAAGCAAGGACCAAGGGGATGGTGCGTTGGCCGTCGATAGAGATATAGTAGAGATAGCTCATAGATACGTGCATGATGATGACATATGGTGTAGATTAATGTTTACGTAGTTTGTATGGGGGTAGGTTGGCGTGTAACAACTATTCTTGGAGAGGTTCCTTCGTTTCTTACCTTTGGTTTGGACTTTGGAGCCGGCAGAGTTGTGCTTCCCAACTTTCCTTCCTTTGCAAACGCAGCCTCTTTTTTCTTTGGATAAAGCTAAAGGATGATTGATGTGTGATATGATATATACCGCTGCAAATCCTCTTTCTCTCTATAGAGACGTCTGGTAATGAATTTGCTGCGTCGTCGATTTGGTGTGAGCAGAAAAATGCAGGCCCTGCGTTGACAAAATGGGGGCCATGGCCAACAACGTTGCACCTTCCTTTGACTATGTTCATACCGCTATTTCAAGCCAACATTAATTTTTATTTTTAAAGCGAGTACGTACACCTTGTTCCTCAACCTAATGAGTTTTTATTTATTAGTATTAAGATAAACCATCCAATATGTGATTGGTGCAGTAGTTAAATATTTTTGTGCTAGGATGATGTCATGTCGTGGATCGCGGATTAAGCAGGCTCCTGTGCAGATAAGTGAGGGGGCTGCTGCAGAGGGAGTGGTTGGTCTCTCACTCGGCGCTTTTGCCCGTGACATTTGGTGAAAGAAAGAAAGCTGGATGGAAAGACGGGCAGGTGTGGATGAGGGAGATGCATGGAGGTGGAGTCGTGACATGACGCTTGGAGCCATCCTTTTTCCTGGCCTCCAGAGTAGACTTGTCATCGCCTCCAAATCTTTGACGTGTTCGCTGGTGCAGCTAGCGATCGATGCACGCGGGTAGGGGTAGGACAAGGGCGACATCTAAACCAACAAACACGGTTTGATTGCTCCACCAAAGTTACTCCATGTAATGGTACTGCTTTGGTTGGGTTTTTTTTTTTTGAACACATGCTTTGGTTGGTTGGTAGACTAGACGCGGGCATGGACGACGTGCATGTCGGTCGCGCGGTGCAAATGGCCATTGGATTTTACTGCTTGGATTGCTCTCAGAAGAGAGTCGGTCAACCAAAAAGCATTGGTTCCATGCTACTAGTATATTTTTGTCTCGGTTTCATCTCCGTCGGCCTTGCACTAGATAGCATTTGGATCAACATGATCCGGGCGACGTCTACAGATGCATGCATACAGTGCAGCAGAAACGCGACCGAGTGCCTCACTCAAATCCAATAAAGATCTTCCACAAGTGGCAGTGGCAGCTGCAGCCTGCGGAGAAAATGTAGCAGCAGCATCCTTCGCAACCTCACGTCCGGATACAAAAGGCAACGGGCGTCTGTAGGAGAACAGCAACGTTGATTATTGATTTGGTCCTCCTTTCCATCGAACAAAGACCGGGCGACGTAGCGCTGTTGCAAACCGAGAACGCTCGACCACAACCGCAGAGTGCGCGTGCAGCGCAGCACGACGGCAGCAGTTTCACTGCCACACGACGGACGGCTCGGGCTCGGCCACGGCAATGCGTCGTGCGCCCGGCCCAACGGCCGGGCGGAAGACTAGTAAATTCGAGGAAACGCCAACGGTGGCCGGCCGCGCGTACGGGGCCATCGTCGCTGGCCGCACGCAACCGCCCGAGGCGTCCCGCGTCCCGCGCGCACGGACGGCGGTTCGCTGATTTCCAGCCGTCGCCGGGCGGCCGGGGCGGTGGCACGGAATTCTCGCCCACCACCACCATGTGGCCCGCCTTGACGAAAGATATCCGATCCATAGGCCGACGTCGCTCGCTATTGACTACGCGGGGAGTGAGCGCGAGATGCCGCCTGCGCGTGCGCGCGGCCGTCTAGTTGGAAATGTGGAGGATTTTGTTAGCTTCGGAGGTGATTTTCACACACGTACGTGGCAGCGGTGCCATTATCCGTGGCATGCATCAGGCTTGTTTTTTTCAAGGAAAAGGACCGTGCTTGGCGTGACGCCGCAGATGTATCATGTGCATGAAGAAAAAACACCGGTTTCCATGCCAGATCAGTATGATTTGTGGGAGCTTAGTAACTCTAGAGATAGCATGTTTCACATGGTTGGAGTCGTTTCTATCATGGCTGAATTTCTGAATGTACTTACAATCTTCACTAGCATTCCAATAGTTTTCTTTCACCATCACCATAACATTCCGACAAAACAGAAACAGCGTACACATGGTTCACGTCTATGGCCACCAGCTCAGGGCACAACCTCAGGGATTATTTTGAAGGGCATTTCCAACATCGACCCGCAAACTTTCCATAATCGTTCGGATCGCGGAAGCCATCCAACATGGTCCTATATCAATCTGTTGGAATTTTGCTAGTAGGCCTTTGGCCCAAAGCCCAACTAAAATTCTAAAATTCTCTTGACCCATTCATGCACACATGTGAGTGGAGTGAGTGAGGCTAAAGTTTAGTCCCACCTCATAAGTTGAGAGAGAGTTGCACCTTCTCTTCTACCACTTGTATGAGCACGAGAAGAGGAGACCTACACGCGCGCTCCTCCTCCTCGCTCGCCACGCCACGCCTCGTCACGACGCGCCGCGGGTTGCGGGATTGAGCCGAGCTGAGGACAAAGCTATGCATGGGATCGTGACGACTCGGACGTGGGGTTTACTCCCATGACCTACCCGGCTCGCACTATATAGTCAGGCAGACGTCTACCCTAGCCGCCGCCGCTTCGTATGGTTTCTCACCACCGTTTCAGATCATTGCGCCATCAAGCAAGTCTTCTCCATCCCTCCTTTCGGCGTGCACCGGGAGAAGGGACAGCAGGCCTCCGAAACCCCGCCTCCCGTGATCCTGTACGGGAGAGGGGCGATCAGGTTTTTGGGGAGCGCACTCGCGCGACTGCTGGCAGCGACGACTTCGCGAACGACGACTTCTTCCCTGACCTCGGCAACCTCATCCTCGACGACATGGGCGACAACGTCAACGCCGGCGGTGCTGCACCCGCTGCACCGTATGTTATTCTATCCTTCTTGTTCGAGATCGTGGTAGAATTCATGTTTCTAGTCTGTGCCCTAGATGTGATCTGTTCATCTGCTATGCTAGTTCGCATGATTAGTTTAATCTTTGCCATTGCTGTCATGATCTATTTCCTATTTATTCGGATTAAATCTCGTAGTAATTTGCTCTTATTTCCAACAATTCAAAAACCTGATAATAGGCAATTTACTCCGAGTGGTTTTGCTGCGCATCTGAAGCCGCCTGTCTTTAAGGGGGCGCAATATAAGAGGTGGCACACGAAAGCAGTCTACTGGTTCCAGACCATAGGCTGCTATGACGCCACCAGGGGCAAGCCTGAGGACGATCTTAATCCAGCACAGCTGGAAGCTTTTGAGAAGATCGATACCCTCTTTAAAGGCGCTCTTCTGAGTGTTCTTGATGACTCCATTGTGGATTCGTATATGTCGTTTGACAACGGCAAGGACATGTGGGCTGCGCTCGAGGCCAAGTTTGGTGCCTCGGATGCCGGCAGCGAGTTGTACGTCATGGAGCAATTCTATGACTACAAGATGACTGATGAGCGCCCTGTTGTACAGCAGGCTCATGAGATACAGTCGCTCGCAAAAGAACTTGAGTACTTCAAGTGTGTGTTGCCAGACAAATTTGTTGCCGGAGGCATCATTGCCAAGCTTCCACCTTCGTGGAACAATTTTGCTACTTCCCTGAAACACAAGAGACATGAGTTTTCCGTTGCGGATCTCATTGGTACTCTTGATGTTGAAGAGCAGGCAAGAGCAAAATACACATGTGCTCGAGTTGCTGAGGGAGGGTCTAGTGCCCACATGGTACAGAAGAAGAACTTCCAGCCCAACAAGTTCAAAAATAACAAGAACAAAACTCAGGGCAAAGGCAAGTTTGATACAAAGAACAAGCCATCACATTCTACCAACTTCAAGAAGAATTCTCATAAGAAGGGGAAGGGAATTTGCCATGTCTGCGGTGATCCTAATCACTGGGCTCCGAAGTGTCCTAACCGCTTTGAGGAGCGCGAACATGAGAAGAGCGGCAAGTCCGCTAATGTTGTCATCGGTGATACTGATATGAAGGAATCAGGGTACGGTATTTTTCCTACCATCCTTTCAGTATTCCAATCTCCTGATTGGTTAATTGATACTTGTGCCAATGTACATGTTTGTGCTGATGCCTCCATGTTTTCTTCTTACCAGGCAATAGGGACTTCACCCGTGCTGATGGGGAACGGGTCACATGCCATCGTTCGAGGTGTTGGTACGGTCGATCTGAAGTTTAGTTCGGGGAAGACTGTGCATCTGAAGAACGTTCATCATGTGTCGTCCATCAATAAAAAATCTCGTTAGCGGTTCCCGTTTATGTCGAGATGGTTTTAAGTTGGTTTTCGAATCCAATAAAGTTATAATTTCTAAGTGTGGACAATTTGTTGGAAAAGGCTATGAGTGCGAAGGCTTGTTCCGCCTGTCTTTGTCGGATATTTGCACTAAAGTTATTAATAATGTTTGCCACAACAATGAGTCTGATATTTGGCATTCACGACTTTATCACATTAACTTTGGTTGCATGATGCGGCTAGCCAATATGAATTTAATTCTGAAAATCTCTACTGTCAAAGGCTCTAAGTGCCAAGTATGTGTGCAAGCTAAGCAACCTCGCAAGTCTCATAAGACTGCAGAGGCAAGAGATTTGGCGCCACTAGAGCTTATACATTCTGATCTCTGTGAGATGAATGGCGTGTTGACAAAAGGTGGAAAGAGATACTTCATGACGTTGATTGATGACTCCACTATATATTGTTATGTGTATCTTCTGAAATCAAAAGATGAGGCTTTAACTTTCTTTAAAAACTATAAAGCTGAGGCAGAGAACCAACTTGATCAAAAACTTAAACGGCTTAGGTCCGATCGTGGTGGAGAGTATTTTTTCAATGAATTTGATCTGTTTTGTGCGGAACATGGTATAATCCATGAGAGGACGCCTCCCTACTCACCCCAGTCAAATGGGGTAGCCGAAAGAAAGAACCGAACTCTAACTGATATGGTTAACACCATGTTAGACACTTCGGGTCTATCCAAGGAATGGTGGGGGGAGGCGCTAATGACTACGTGTCATGTCCTAAACTGAGTTCCCACAAAGCATAAGACCATGACTCCATTTGAGGAATGGGAAAGGAAAAGGTTGAAACTCTCTTACCTCCGTACTTGGGGTTGTTTGGCGAAAGTCAATATACCAATTCCCAAAAAGCACAAGCTTGGACCAAAAACCGTGGATTGTGTTCTTCTGGGCTATGCTTTTCATAGCATCGGCTATAGATTATTTATAATAAAATCTTAGGTATCCGACATGCATGTTGATACGATTATGGAGTCGAATGATGCAACTTTCTTTGAGGACATATTTCCTATGAAGGATATGTCGAGTTCATCAAATCAGGAGATACCTACTTCATCTAGTGAGGAATTCACGGTAATTCCTGAACCCACCATTGCGATGGAACACGTTGAGAATCCTGTTGAGGGTGACAATGGAACTCCTGTGAGGAGTAAGAGACAGAGGACAACAAAGTCCTTTGGTGATGATTCCATTGTGTACCTTATGGATGACACACCCAGGACTATTTCAGAAGCCTATGCATCTCCTGATGCTGACTACTGGAAGGAAGCTATACGTAGCGAGATGGATGCCATCTTAGCTAACGGTACCTGGGAGATCACTGACCGCCCTTATGGGTGCAAACCTGTAGGATGTAAGTGGGTGTTCAAGAAGAAGCTTAGACCTGATGGTACGATTGAAAAGTACAAGGCACGGCTTGTGGCTAAGGGTTATACCCAGAAAGAAGGTGAAGACTTCTTTGATACTTACTCACCCGTGGCTAGACTGACCATAATTCGGGTGCTACTAGCACTGGCTGCGTCACATGGTTTTCTCGTTCATCAAATGGATGTTAAGACGGCTTTCCTCAATGGAGAGTTGAAGGAGGAAATTTACATGGATTAGCCAGATGGTTTTATAGTACCTAGTTAGGAAGGAAAGGTGTGCAAGTTATTAAAGTCTTTATATGGCCTTAAACAAGCTCCTAAGGAGTGGCATGAGAAGTTCGAAAGAACATTAACTGCTGTCGGCTTTGTAGTAAACGATGGTGACAAGTGTGTGTACTATCGCTATGGTGGGGGCGAAGGAATTATTCTTTGTCTATATGTCGACGACATATTGATCTTTGGAACCAAACTTGATTTAATCAAGGAGGTTAAGGATTTCTTATCTCGCTGTTTTGAGATGAAGGATCTAGGAGTAGCTGATGTTATCTTAAACATCAAGATGTTGAGAGATGAGAATGGTGGGATCACACTGCTTCAGTCTCACTATGTGGAAAAGGTCTTGAGTCGTTTTGGGTATAGCGACTGTGTGACGCCCCCGATTCAATCGTACACTAATCATGCACGCAAATGTGTACGATCAAGATCAGGGACTCACGGGAAGATATCACAACACAACTCTACAAAAATAAGTCATACAAGCATCATAATACAAGCCAGGGGCCTCGAGGGCTTGAATACAAGTGTTCGATCATAGACGAGTCAGCGGAAGCAACAATATCTGAGTACAGACATAAGTTAAACAAGTCTGCCATAAGAAGGCTAGCACAAACTGGGATACAGATCGAACGAGGCGTAGGCCTCCTGCCTGGGATCCTCCTAACTACTCCTAGTCGTCGCCAGCGGGCTGCACGTAGTAGTAGGCACCTCCAGTGCAGTAGGAGTCGTCGTCGACGGTGGCGTCCGGATCCTGGGCTCCATCGTCTGATTGCAGCAATCGGGTAGAGAGATGGGGAAAAGGGGAAACAAGGCAACCGTGAGTACTCATCCAAAGTACTCGCAAGCAAGGAGCTACACTACATATGCATGGATATATGTGTAAAGGGCCATATCAGTGGACTGAACTGCAGAATGCCAGAATAAGAGGGAGATATCTAATCCTGTCGAAGACTACGCTTCTGGCAGCCTCCGTCTTGCAGCATATAGAAGAGAGTAGACTGAAGTCCTCCAAGTAGCATCGTATAGCATAATCCTACCCGGCGATCCCCTTCTCGATGCCCTGTTAGAGAGCGATCACCGGGTTGTATCTGGCACTTGGAAGGGTGTGTTTTATTAAGTATCCGGTTCTAGTTGTCATAAGGTCAAGGTACAACTCCGGGTCTTCCTTTTACCGAGGGACACGGTTATTCGAATAGATTAACTTCCCTGCAGGGGTGCACCACATAACCCAACACGCTTGATCCCATTTGGTCGGACACACTTTTCTGGGTCATGCCCGGTCTCGGAAGATCAACACGTCGCAGCCCCACCTAGGCACGGCAGAGCGGTCAGCACGCCGGTCTAAACCTAAGCGCGTAGGGGTCTGGGCCCATCGCCCTGAGCACACCTGCACGTTGCGAACGCGGCCGGAAGCAGACCTAGCAACCTCCAGTACAACGGAAGTCACGTTACGCGGCCCAATCTGGCGCGCGCCGCTCAGTCGCTGACGTCACGAAGGCTTCGGCTGATACCACGACGCCGAGTGCCCATATCTTTCCCGCGTAGTTGGTTAGTGCGTATAGGCCGGTAGCCAGACTCAGATCAAATACCCAGATCTCGTTAAGCGTGTTAAGTATCCGCAAACGCCGACAGGGCCAGACCCACCTCTCTCCTAGGTGACCTCAACCTGCCCTGTCGCTCCGCCACAAAGATCCACACAGAGGGCCGTTGGGACAAAGGTCCTTTCAGCCCCCAATCCGTGAATCACTCGCGGGTACTCCTCGAGTCAACCCGACTTTGGTCACCACATATATCATGTATAATGTATAGTATATACCCGTGATCACCTCCCGAGTGATCACGGCCCGATAGTATAGCACAGCAGACGGACAAGAATGTAGGGCCACTGATGGAAACTAGCATCCTATACTAAGCAGGTAGGATTGCAGGTAAAGGTAACAACAGTAGTAACAAGGACGGGCTATGCATCAGGATAGGAATAACGGAAAGCAGTAACATGCTACACTACTCTAATGCAAGCAGTATAGAGAAGAGTAGGCGATCTCTGGTGATCAAGGGGGGGGGGGCTTTCCTGGTTGCTCTGGCAAGAGAGAGGGGTCGTCAACTCTGTAGTCGATCAGGGCAGCAGCGACGTCAGTCTCGTAGTCTATCGGAGAGAAGGGGGGAAAAACAATAAATATAATGCAAACAAAGCATCACAAAACATAAAGAGGCAATACACGGTGCTAGGTATGCCCTAACGCGGTAGGAGGTGATACCGGTGAAGGGGGGAAACATCCGGGAAAGTATCCCCGGTGTTTCGCGTTTTCGGGAAGAGGAGCCGGAGGGGGAAAGTTGCGAGTTCGATAGGTTAGGGATGTGTGGCGGACGAACAGACTGCGTATCCGGATTCGTCTCGTCGTTCTGAGCAATTTTCATATATAAATTATTTTTATCCGACTTACGGATTATTTTATATGATTCTTCAAAGTTTTAATAAATATTCTAGATTTTCTAAATTACTTTTAATTCAAGTTGACCAAGTAAATTTGACTAGTCAAAAGAGAGAGCTGTGACCCACATGTCATGGACTATTTACCTAAAAATTAAATAAACCTAACTTATTTAATTGGGGGCCTACATGTCATCTACTATTAGGCTAACTTAGCACTAATTAATACTACTAGCTAAACCTAGTACTAACAAGGGCCGGCCACACACACGACACACACACAGCACGCAACACACACGGTGCAAGAGGTTTAAAACTGTTTTCTGTTAACAAAAGATAGCATTTTGTGAAATTTATAGGATTTAATACATGCATCAAATGGATTTAGTCCAGTGGGATAAAATGAAGTTTGTCAAGTATACTACCTTCACATAATATTTTTGCTCCTGTTAACAGTCGTTTAGGCGCTGTCTAGGGGCTGTCTAGAGGGTTAGTTATTGTAGAAGTTGAAAAGCTAGCCAGCAGCTACAGTTGCTAGCAGGAGTAGTACAGGCGAAGCATTGGCAGTGGTGTGGCGCGGGCGATGCAGTCGCGGGGAGCGCGTTGGGGAGGCGCGGGCACGCGCGTCGCCGCGGCCAGAGAGTGGCCTGAGGCGCGGCCGAGCGCGGCATGCGGCAGCAGTGGGGGCGGCAGGATAGGGAGGCAGCAACAGCATCGGCAAGCAGCAGGCGACGCAGCGTAGCAGCAGAACGCAATAGCAAGCGAGCAGGGCCGCGGGCGGAACGCGCGAGCGTAGGGGCAACGGGCGCAGCGGCGGTTGGCGAGCAGGGGCATGGCATGAGCGAGGCAGGCACGAGGGAGCGGAGCTCCGGGCGCGGCCACGGGATTTTGCAAGCAGCGGCGGACGCTCGCCGGAGCGGCACTATAGGCGGCAGTAGGTCGAGCCGAGCGCACTAGGGAGCAGCCCTTGTCCGAGCGCATCCAGGGGCGCCCGCACAAGGCTGTGGGGTGGTCGGATTCAACAGCAACTTTGTCGTCCGGCGGCGGCACTAGCATTGGTTCGATGGGGGTAGTGCTTCGGTCCGAAATCGATCAATTTGATCGCTGCATTTGTTTCACGGGGGACTAATGAGGCTATCAGCGACGCACAGGACCAACTGATCAATGGAGACCATGCTGGCGACGAATACAAACGGCGGCGACTGCGGAGCTATGCGGGCGAGCTATAGGGCGAGAGGGAGAGGGGTAGGGGGTGCACGGCACCGGCGGCTCACATCGTTGTCGAGTAGCAGCACGGGGAGGCCCGGGAGGTCGCGGTGCGGCAGATCGACGACGACGTCGTGGTGGCCGAGGCAGAGAAGAGCGGATCGAAGGAGACGTTCGGTGGTTCCCCCGCCTCGATCCAGGGGCGCAGGCGACGTGGTTGAAGACGAGGGTCCTCCTGGACACCTCGGGTCGGCGAGGGTTGGCCGGTGGCCATGGCTATAGTGAGCGGCGGCGACGGCTTTGCTCGGGAGAGAAGGAAGCGGCGCGGGGAAGAGGGATTGAGGGCTAGGGTTCGCTGGGGGGGTTGGGGGCTCGGCCTTATACTCCGAGGGGACCAGGGGATGGCCGGCACGCGCCATGGCGCGGCCATGGCCGGTCGGATGTCCGCCACGATCCCCTGCCTCCCTGTAGCAGGAGGTTGGGGATGAGTGGGGGTGCGGGCTGGGCCAGTTGGCCCGGCCTGGCTGTCAGCTGGGCCGGTTGGCCCAGTGGGGGTCCCTTTTCTTTTCTTTTCTTTTACTTTTTATTTATTTTACCTTTTCTTTTTTAGTTTTGTTTCCTATTATTTTAGTTTTAGTAAAATAAACATGTAGCATCTAAATTAGTATTTCAACTTAGTCCATAGTCACAAAAAGTCTAATCCTCAAATAAATTAGTTTGACATTTTTATTAATTACAAAAGGTAATTAAATAATTGTTTTACTACTGTATTATTCATCCTATAGTATTTACTTATTTTATAAAGTTGTGGTTTCTCCACCATAATAACCTATGCAATATTTGGTTCACTCCGAACATTTTAGTTTTAATATTTAAAAACTTTTATTCTTTGCTTGATTTTGAATTTGAATTTGAATCGGTTTCGAACTAGCGCGAGATTAGCAACAGTAATCTAAGTGACGTGGCATCATTAGCAGGAAATTACTGTAGCTTAATTATTCGGGCGTCACAGACTGCACGCCTTCTCCAACTCCATATGATGCTAGTGTGTTGCTTCGAAAGAATCGACGAATTGCTAGAGATCAACTGAGGTATTCTCAGATTATTGGCTCGCTTATGTATTTGGCGAGTGCCACGAGGTCTGACATCTCTTTTGCTGTGAGCAAGCTGAGTCAATTTGTGTCAAAACCGGGAGATGATCATTGGCATGCGCTTGAGAGAGTTATGCGCTATTTGAAAGGCACCGCGAGCTATGGGATTCACTACACCGGGTATCCAAGGGTACTGGAGGGTTATAGTGACTCAATCTGGATATCTGATGCTGATGAGATTAAGACTACAAGTGGTTATGTTTTTACACTTGGTGGTGGCGCTGTTTCCTGGAAGTCTTGCAAGCAGACCATCTTAACGAGGTCAACTATGAAAGCAGAACTCACAACATTAGACACTGCCACTGTTGAAGCAGAGTGGCTTCGTGAACTCTTGATGGACTTACCTATGGTTGAGAAACCAATAGCCCCTATCCTGATGAAATGTGATAATCAAATTGTGATCGTCAAGATAAACAGTTCTAAGGACAATATGAAGTCCTTAAGGCATGTGAAGAGGAGACTAAAATCTGTCAGAAAATTGAGGAACTCTGGAGTTATTACGTTGGATTATATCCAAACGTCGAAAAACTTGGCAGATCCCTTCACAAAGGGTCCATCACGTAATGTGATAGATAATGCATCGATGGAGATGGGTTTGAGACCCACCGCATGAGTTGTCCATAGTGGTAACCCACTCTATGTGATCGGAGATCCCGTGAAGTAGAAGTGGGAGATAAGCTGTTGGTTAGCTGGGAGGAGAGTATCCCTATATTAATTATCCCACTCCGTGAAGATGCAATACTTTCCTGATCTGCATGGCAGGTTGATACTTATCTTAATGTGTTCCAAATGGCTTATTCGGGTAAGCAGAGATGTTGTCCTGCAGAACATCTTCTGAGGAACACGCCTATATGAATTTGACTGCTAACGTCGCTATCTGTGAGAATTAGGTGTTCTCTAATAAATTCATGAAAGGCCCTGGAGTATGACGTATACGCTCCACCCGCGGGGAAGTCATGCGGCAGCCCAGTATCGGTCAAGAATTTGTGTGAAACTAGTTTTACAGAAAACTTGTAGTTCAAGGCATAGTCCACTATTCAAGTTGTGATCTACTGTAGCATAAATCTCTAAGTAGAAGTTCAACTTCACAGTCTCCACTAAGCATCGGTATATAAAACAATGTTTTGGAACTAAATGATGAGATGTGCCAATGAGACTTTGTGGGGGATTGCTGGAATTTTGCTAGTAGGCCTTTGGCCCAAAGCCCAACTAAAATTCTGAAATTCTCTTGGCCCATCCATGCACACATGTGAGTGGAGTGAGTGAGGCTAAAGTTTAGTCCCACCTTATAAGTTGAGAGAGAGTTGCACCTCTTTATAAGATGAGCTCTTCTATCACTTGTATGAGCATGAGAAGAGGAGACCTAGACGCGCGCTCCTCCTCCTCGCCACGCCACGTCTCATCACGACGCGCCGCGGGTTGCGGGATGAGCTGAGCCGAGGACAGAGCTATGCACGTTGTCTATATTTTTCCTGCATGGGAAAATTAATGAGTCATTAATTAATAATTAACGGACGCGTTAATTACTGAACCGTTTCCGATTCTTTTGGATCGTGACGACTCGGACGTGGGGTTTACTCCCACGACCTACTCGGCCCGCACTATATAGCCAGGCAGACGTCTACCCTAGCCGCCGCCACTTCGTATGGTTTCTCACCACCGTTTCAGATCATTGCGCCGCCAAGCAAGTCTTCTCCATCCCTCCTTTCGGCGTGCACCGAGAGAAGGGACAACAGGCCTCCGGAACCCCGCCTCTCGTGATCCTGTACGGGAGAGGGGTGATCAGGTTTTTGGGGAGCGCACTCGCGCGACTGCTGGCAGCGACGACTTCGCGAACGACGACTTCTTCCCCGACCTCGGCAACCTCATCCTCGACGACATGGGCGACAACGTCAACGCCGGCGGTGCTGCACACGCTGCACCGTATGTTATTCTATCCTTCTTGTTCGAGATCTGGTAGAATTCATGTTTCTAGTCTGTGCCCTAGATGTGATCTGTTCATCTGCTATGCTACTTCGCATGATTAGTTTAATCTCTGTCATTGCTGTCATGATCTATTTCCTATTTATTCGGATGAAATCTTGCAGTAATTTGTTCTTATTTCCAACACAATCTGCAGATGGTCCGGACACGATTTCTTCCGCAAACTGGAGACAAAATTAAGGGACGTTTGTGGTAGTCCGTACCGATCCCAAGCCCTCTTATGACCGCCTTGACCCACCAAAAAAACCTCCCCCCTCTCGCGAGTTTTCGGTTAGCGCTGCTCCAGAGCGTGAGCGCCCACATTCATGCCCGTCCAGAGCGGACGCAGCCGCTTACTGGCACCGGCATTGAAGCGACGCGCCGGCCGAGAGAATGCCTCCCGCGCCGCTTCCCAGTGCAGGGGACTGCCGCGCGTTCAAACGACACGACGGCCGCCCGTCCGTCCGTTTGTCGCCCGCATTGATGGCATGCGGTTGCCGAGGCGTCTCCTTTGGCGCCACCCGTCCGTCTATCGCCCACATTGATGGCATGCGGTTGCCGAGGCGTCTCCTCTGGCGCCACCCGTCCGTCTGTCGCCCGCATTGATGGCATGCGGTTGCCAAGACGTCTCCTCTGGCGCCACCCGTCCGTCCCTCTGCCGCCCACCGGTGCTATATAAACCGCTACCTCGGTGCCCGGGCCATAGTCACAGTCATCCCTCTCCGAATCATTACCCGCCATGGATCCCTTCGAAGCCAAAGCTCTCTGGGACGGGTTGGCGTCGAAGCAAAAGAAGGCCATGGCATGGTGGAGCAGACGGTAAAGACGGAGGACGCCTCTGATGATGCCGTGCAAATGGATGACGCCTCCTCCGACGAGCCAGCACCACCCTCCTCTTCCTCCGCGGCACCCTTCTCCTCCGCTCCACCTCGCCGGTGCATTGCACCATGACCATCGGCGAGGCCCGTGCCCATTATATGGACATGGTGCGGGTGGAGTGGGAGGAGCAATTCCGGGAGGCGCATGCCAACGCCAACTACAACCACAACCTCCTCCAGGAGCATCTGCAGGTGGAGGAGCAGGTTGCTGCCGGACACGGACCTAGCGAAGCAGGAGGTGCTGCTTGAGTCCTACCGCTCCGCCCCGAGATCCGCCTCGCCCACTGGCGGTACCGGCAACGGGTGGTGGAGGTGGCGGCCGCCGGCAAGGAGTGCGACGACAAGGCGGGCGATGCGTTGTTCAGCGACACCGACGACGAGGAGGCCGCGCCCTGGCGCCACGACCACAAAGAAGCCGGCACGTCCGCGGGCGCCGCCGGCAGCGTGGAAGGGTAATGCATGGTAGGTCGTTGTCGCTCGTGTCCCAGGAAGGCCACCGCTCCTCCCCTCTCGTCGACGCAAGAGGGTTGAGCATCTTCGACCGATTAGTCGCTTGGCGGCGACGTGGAGGCGGACATCTACAGTTCCCGGGGCTCAGGAGGAGCCGAAGAGCGCCGAGGCGGAACTCGAGACGGTAAAGCTTCAGTTCTCGAGGCTGATGGCCAGACACGAGAACCAGACTCCGACACCGCTTTGATGTATTTGTAATAAAATGCGTCATGTTTATATGAAATCCGACGTGTTTATATGAAATCCAGACTTGTTTGAACAAATTTCATCCGGTTGGTTCAAGTTGTTGTGAAAGTGTATGCGGTTATGGTTGGATGGCTGTCTCCCGCATTCGTGTCCGCGGACTGGTCCCCACTGTCCGCGGACGGATGCGGGAGAAAATTTGCGGATTGCCGCCGTTGGAGATACCATAAGAGCATTGTCTAAATCTTTATATACACAATGGTCTCCAGCAGCATGTGAATATCTTCAGCCCAACTCATGCTATTTATCTATAAACATGGAGGTTATATAAATAGACACACGAATCAAGATCTTCTTTCTTGACTACATATTTTCTACTACTCCCTCCGTCCCATAGCTTGCAAAATGGTCTTACATTATGAGATGGAGGGAGTACTTTTTAACAAATTCAATACATAAAAAAATCACATTTTCTATCCATGAAGTATAAATGAAGAGAAGCATCATGTTTCCCACGCACCATAAAGCATCCAGGAGTGAAACAAAATTAACATGAACCAGGGACTTGCTATTATTACAGCAGCTTGGCGCACCAAGATGATTTAATGCAGGTGTGCACGTACGTGTGATGATTTCATCGTTATTGGCACGCTAGCTACAAAGGAAATGGAAACGATATTCAACACCTCATTCTGATGAAGCAGCTTTGCTTCCATCCATCCATGTTCTGCCACAGCTCTAATTTGGGGACTTCCCTCACGCCCATAGCTCAACATAGGACCCAGAGATCCCCGAGGTTCCTATCAGGGTGATCTGCAAGTAAAATAATCACATCAGGAGTAAGGAGTACTGAATAAAAGTATATTCAACAAGTAAAATCCAGGAAGAGAAATGCTACAATTACGGCCAATAACTACAGAATCAGTTGTACATGCTGGTTTAGCAAGATTTGGTAGGATTCACGTAATGGCCAGTTTGTAGTGGTTATGGAATATATATTGGGAAAAAATGTAGAGGACGAGACAACGCCTGTCCGGAATCAGCCAAACAATGGTTGTCTTTCATTTATCTTATGCTAAAACATTTGGAAGGGAAACATGTTAGAAGTTACAAACTTGAAAACGACTACAAATTGGCCCAAACCAATGTAATTCGGACTAAACTCAATAACCAGGGTTTGCCTGGAGGTCACCCAATAGTTGATTTTATTTACGTGTTGTTACTTCATTCCAGATAAGAGGAAAGTGTTCTTACAGGAACAAATCAAAGCCCTCTAGGATAAACTGATTAATCACATCAACATTTTTCTGCGAAGCATAACTTGTACCAAACTTAGCAAAAGAACTTACATGTGTAGTGGAATTTTTCAGCATGCTTTAAAAGTCAAATGAAATGGGTGATGGTCATAGTTGAAGGATACGAGTTTGGCAGACAAAGTTGAAGTGTTTTGTCATTAATCTGTTCCATGTCTTTCTTTCAAAAAAAACTTAACAATACATTCTCCATTTATACAACTCATTTGGTTCACCAAAATAAAGAAAAAACAGAGCCAACTCCAATATGCTGTTTAATGTTGATCTCTTTTTTGTGACAAATAGAAGAAATGGCAAAAAATACCTCAGCTAAAAAAATATTTAGGAGTATGATAATACTATATACACGCCAACAGTAAAAGGCAACAGCTGAACATCATCCTAAACGGAATTAAAAAGATGCCCCATCATAGCACATAGAAGACTGTTTGACCGAGAAAGCCATGGGTGTCTCAAAAATACAAGTTCTACAGCAGAAGCGAGTATTGAATTAACCATACTGGTGGGGCAAGTAACATTGAAAATGGACTTACCTTTCCCCACTCGGATCCTATGCCACTGCATCTCATTTTAAGGTGAATCATTTTGGTACCCAACTCATTTTCCACCTTCTTTCGTAGAAAATGTTCGTCAGGCCCAAAGGATTCCAGATATGACATGTACCTATTATATGTGGACTTAACAGCATCTTCTACATAACTAGGCAAAGGGCCCACATTCTGCAAGAGTTAGGCTTGGTAAGAGTTCAAACCCAGTAGTACATGAACGAGGGAATAGAGACAATTAAGTACCTACCTCGCCTGTTAGACCACAAAGATCATCAAGAGCCATTCTTAGGGTAACTAAAACTCCACCAAATTCTTCACATGCCTCAGCTGCACGAAATACATTTTTCAAAGCCTCTTGACCTGCTGCATCATCAGTGGATTTGGATACTGCTTTCTTTGCTTCCTCTACAAGAGAATGTGGAAGTTCACTCCAGTTCGCAGCCATCAAATCCTTAAGAGCAGATTCAATTTGTGGGTCAGACATTGCAGGCATATGTTTTTCATTTGAACTGAGCAAGCGCCTGAAGTTCCATGAGAAAGCATTGTTGCCACCTTTACAGCATGCAAAATTTAATCAACAATGAGCACAGGGGATAATACATGAGCACAAGTATAAGTTTGACTAAGATAGCACTGCAGAGAAACGAAGACTGATAAGGAAAAGCATTATTGATGCCTTACAATTTATACCAGCATTACGGATAGTTTTTAAGTGGAGCACCTATATGAGCACAAGTATAAGTTTGACTAAGGACGGTACAATACTAGCATTGCAGAGATATGAAGACTGATAAGGATACGCATTATTGACACCTTGCCATTTATACCAGTGTTACGGATATTTTTTAAGTTGGAGGCACCTAAATGAGCACAAGTATAAGTTTGACTAAAGTACAATGTTAGCATTGCAGAGATATGAAGACCGATAAGGATAAGCATCATTGACGCATTAAAATTTGTAGACTAAGGCTATGATTTTGTTTTTCATCTTGTTGCTTTACAACCAAAGTAAAATCTTGCAAGCCAAAAAAAGAGTCATTCTTGCTTGAAGCAACATCAGAATTTAGAAACATACATAGGTATTGTACGATTAAATACTAAATTCAACATTTGATGCAACAGTAGCAGGAAAAACACTTCAGGACAACACTGATGAACTGTCATCTGGCATGTTATACCTGCTGCAAACTGTAAACACTGTCTACCGTGGTACCATAAACACCTGTATACGGACTACTAACATTCTCTAGTGATACTATAACCATGATATCATGGACATCCCCAATATTCTATCTTTTCAACTACCTTTGTAACACATTTTCTCACTTCACAATAGCTTCGCGCCCCCACACAAGAGTACTAGCGTATCAAAATTGAGATATTTGTAGCAATAAGGTTCAAAATAAAATCCATACCAATTAAATACTTTCGCAATTACAAATCTACGAATAGCCTAAACAAGCGAGCGAACCGGATGGGATCCTAAGTAGAGACTGGCGCAAATCCGGACACAAGCATATGATACTTTCGAGTAGCAACCAACAAGATGCGATGCGAGGACGACCTGAGACGGCGGTGATCGAGGGAGAGAAAGGCGGCACCGTAGCAGGACGTGAGGCGTACGGGAGCGTTGACAAGGTGGACCGGGAGATGCGGAGGAAGCGCTGCACGGCGGCAGCGGAAGAGGAGCGGAGGGCGGCGGCCATCGCCGGTGTCTGCACTCGGTGGAGATTGGAGCGAGATGGGGACGATCGTGAACAATTGTTTTATCAGGTTTGCTATCTCACATCTAACTTCTCCACCACACGATCTAAGTGCTGAAAAAATCGTGTAAACGTCTTGATCTCTTATAGCTGCCTGCTTCTCGTGTTTGTCGATTGCACGTTTTTTTTTGAGCATCTGTAACCTTTATTAAATCTGGATGTTCATAGGGATACAGATGATATCGGGCGTATTTAGAAGCCACAGGTGGCGCCCACAAGGGCTTCATTGCATGATTGTGCTTCCAACGAGGACGGGTCCGTGAGACCCTCAAAAACTCTGGCTGAGGCTCCAAGAAAGGCTCCCGCTCTGTCACGGCAGACCACAGCTGCTGCACCCCTTCTATCAGATCTGGACACGCCTCCATCAACGTTTAGCTTCGCTTCTTCATCGGTTGGAGGAAGCCAACCAGGTGATGTCGCTTTGGTCCTCGAATTTTCCGCTGTTACATGCAGGTCCTTTGGCTTTGCATGCAGATCCCTCAGGCGTGACTTGTGCACAGCCATGCAATCCAGATCGGACAGAAATTTGTTGATGAAAACCGAGGTGCTCAAGGGGCTTTGGTACTGCTCATCATGGATAGCGCGGCGTCGCGCCCACCATATGGCCCACATTGTGATCAAAATATGAACAACTTCCTGCTCTTTTAGAGTATCCAGTAGCCAGAACATCCACAAACGAGCATCATCTGTTCGGTTTGAGATCATTACTTCTGTCAATTCCTCGTCAGCCAGAGCCCAGACACAACGTGACATATGGCAATCAAACAGAGAGTGTCTCCATGTATCCACTGCCGCTTGGCAGAGCGGGCAAGCCGGCGAGTCTGTCATCTTCCTTTGCTGCCTCACCTCGCCGGTGGGGATCGATGTCCTGGCTAACCGCCAAGCAAAAATTTTGATTTTGGGTGGGATGCTCAAATTCCAGAGTTTTCCCCAAGACTTCTTATCTGCATCCGAATCTGAATGCCCCGGAACATGCTCCAACCATTCCGTTCTCTGTTGCTTTGTAGTCGCCAGTAAACGGTATGCAAACCGTACTGAAAAGGTGCCTCTTCTATCATAATGCCAGGCCCAAAAGTCAGATTGTACTCGTGTACTCAAAGGGATATTCAGTATCGCTTCCTTGTCCATAGCATAAAAGTGCTCATCGAGAACATCAATATTCCAGCCCGCAGTAGTGTGGTCAAGCAGCTCTGACACAAGTTGCGGCGGGTTTGGGGTCTTTGGGCACACCGGCCATAGCTTATGATCTCGCGGTATCCAGTTGTCATGCCAAATGCTTGTCTCACCTCCTGTGCCAATCCTTTTGATGATTCCCAATTTCAGGGTGTCACACCCCTCATGTATGGAGCGCCAGACTTGAGACGGATTGCTTCCCAGCACAGCTTCCAGAACGGTGCAATTAGGGTAATAAACAACCTTTAATATGCGTGCACTTAGCGAGTCGGGCTCTGTCAGTAGGCGCCAGGCTTGACGGGCAAGCAAGGCTAAGTTAAACAGCTCGATGTCACGAAAGCCCATGCCTCCCATAAACTTCGGTTGCGTCATGACTTCCCACGAGACCCATGCAATTTTCCTTTCTCCCTTCTTAGACCCCCACCAAAACTTCCGAAGTAAGCCGTTAATATGAAGGCATAGGCCCCTCGGTAGTTTGAAACACGCCATTGAATATGTGGGTATCGCTTGCGCCACAGATTTTATGAGAACTTCTTTGCCACCCACCGAAAGGGCCTTTTCCATCCACCCTTGGACATGCTTCCAGATCCTGTCCTTTAAGTACTTAAAGGATCCCTCTTTTGCTCTTCCGACATCCGAAGGAATCCCTAAGTACTTCTCTGATAATTGTTCATTATTAACATCCAAGACTCGCATAACTTCTTTCCTCAAGTCCTCAGAACACCCCTTGCTGAAGAAAATTGATGACTTATCTTTGTTAATACGTTGTCCCGATGCATCACAATATCTTTGAAGCAAAACATTGACCCGTGTTGCCATCTCTGGTGTAGCGTCAAAAAAGAGCAAGCTGTCATCAGCAAAGAGGAGGTGATTAACAATTGGAGCATCTGTAGCTACCTGAATGCCATGTATACTCTCCCCTGGGACCGAAGATTTCAACAAAGATGAGAGGCCTTCTGACGCCAACAGAAAAAGATAGGGCGAATTGGGGTCACCCTGTCGTAAGCCTCGGGTTGGCTTGAATTCCTCTGACTTACCTCCATTAAACATGACTGAAAAAGAAACAGAAGTAACACACCTCATGATAGTTTCGGTGAACCGAGGACTGAAACCTAGTTTCAACATTACTGCCTTCAAATATGGCCACTCGATTCTGTCATAGGCCTTCATCATATCGAGTTTTAGAGCACAGAATCTGTTTCCCTTCAACTTCCTTGTTTTCATATAGTGTAAGCACTCATAAGCGGAGATGAAATTGTCGGTGATTAGACGACCCGGTACAAATGCCGATTGTTCCTCTGAAATGATGTCGGGGAGAATGAGTTTGAGCCGGTTAGCCAATACCTTTGAAGCAATCTTGAAGATCACATTGCATAGGCTTATCGGTCGGAACTGTGCTAAATTTTTTGGACTAGCAATCTTGGGAATGAGAACGATGAAAGTTTTGTTTATCTCCTCCGGTGAATCATCTCCACTCAGAACACGCAGCACCATATCGGTTACCTCCTCACCACATAATTCCCAGTGACGTTGAAAAAAGTGAGCGGGAAAGCCATCGGGCATCGGGGCCTTTGTCGGGAACATTTGGAAGAGTGCAGACTTTACCTCTTCCTTGGTATAAGGGGCGTTCAACATACTATTCATTTGGCCATTCACTTTAACCGGTATGTGAGAGAGAACCTCTTCCATTCCAATGGTATTTTCCGAAGCATATAAATTCTCGTAGAAGCTAGTTGCCATCGCTGCCATCTCCTCCTGATCGGACGTCATAGATCCATCAGCTCGCTGGAGCTCCAAAATGTGATTCTTGGCTTTCCTTGCACTAGCTTTTTTGTGGAAAAATTTAGTATTGTTGTCCCCTTCAGCGAGCCATTGTATACGGGCCCTTTGACGCCACATGATTTCTTACCGACAACACAGCTCGACCATTCGAGCTTCAACTTCCTCCTCTTCCGTGCTTGGTCCGACGCGCATAGATGCCGCTCTCAGTTCCTCAAGCCTCCTGCGGAGCTGTCTGAGTTCAGATCGAACGGAACCAAAAGTGTAACGCCCCCACTTTTGTAGGTCTGTCGCTAAACTCGCTAGCTTCTCTGAAAAATCAGAAACTGACTGAGCCCTTGCTTTGGCTTTCCATGCATTCTCCATAACAGACCCAAACCGACCATCCCGTTCCCACATGCATTCATACCGGAAGGGCCGCTGGGCTGCCCGAACACTCTCACTGACTAAGTCAGTCGCCAATAGGATTGGGGAGTGGTCGGACTTGACCGCCGTGAGATGCTCTACACTGGCAAATGGAAATCGGGCGGACCAAGAAGCTGACGCAAGTGCCCTGTCGAGGCGAACTCGACAGTAATGACCTCCAGAAACTTTCTTCTCCCACGTCCAGTCCCGCCCCTTATAGCCCAAGTCCGCAAGGGCACATAAATCAGTTGCTTCACGAAAAGCCTCCATCTGCGCACTATCTCTCTCATGTACTCCCATCTGCTCTTCTTTCCTGAGAATTTCATTAAAGTCCCCAATACACAGCCACGGCAGAGTGCTTTCGCCTCTCAAACGCTTCATCATATCCCACGTCTTATAGCGGAGGCTTCTATTTGCTTCACCATAGAAACACGAGAGCCGCCATTGTTCCTTCAATGGTTCCTTAACCCATGCATCCACATGATACCGAGAAAAGTTTTTTATTGAGACATCTAAAGAATTTTTCCAAAAGATACATATGCCGCCACTGCGGCCAGAACTACCAACTCCAAAACTGAAATCAAAACCTAACGAAAAACGAAGACCTTCAACACGATTCTTCGGCAGTTGAGTTTCAACTAAGCAAAGAATCACCGGCGAACTCCTCTCCACGAGATCGCGGAGTTCTCTGACCATCGCGGGGTCGCCAATCCCGCGGCAGTTCCAGCATAGTATTTTCATTGGGCCTGGCGGCGCCCCGGCTCGGAGCCCGCCAATAACGCCATCTTCTTATCCTTCGTCGGTGAGGAACCTTTCTTAGCTTTCTTCGATTCCCTTGGAGACACATACACCGGTGGAGGCAGTGGTGTATCAGACTCACTAATAGGTATAGCACTTGCAGCTCCCTTCTGTGCCAAAACTAGCGCTTGGCTTTGATTAGTGATGATTGGGTTCGTCCCCGTGTTACTTGTCTCTTCACGCATGTTGCTACTAGCAGTAAGAACATCATTCAGGTTACGTCGTGCCACTGGCTCCTCACTAGACGAGCTAAGGCCAGTAGGAGGTTTCAGAGGGCTAGTCACATCAGCATCTATATCATCTCCATCTTCAAAGCCAGCCTCCTGGGATGACCTTTTGCGCGGACCCTCCTGGTTACATGGTGGGGCTCTGCCACGCCCAGTCCCGGCTCTGCCTCGGCCCCGGGACCAGCCCCCTCGAGTGGAACGACCATACTGCTGTTGATCAGGGGCCACCTCCTTGCGTTGGGCGAGCATCCAGCTTCCAAACTGCCGCTGTTTTGGTTCCCACACCCCGTCTCCGCATTCTTCATGGTTGTGCCCCATGAAACCGCATACCTGGCAAAAGTAAGGGATCTTCTCGTATTTGACTGGGAGGAAGTGACGCCCCTCACCCGTGACATTCAGTGGCGTAACTCTGGTCAAGGGCTTGTTAACCAGCACCCTTGCGCGAACTCTGACATAATCTCCCTCATAGTAGAGCTTTGGAGCGAGTACCACCTCCTTAACTCTGCCAATGCGTCGAGCCAGTTGATCCACAATTTCTGTTTTACGATACAGATCAGGGATATTATGGATTTGTGCCCAAACATAAGAACCATCAAAGACCACTGATTCCGGGTCTGTCTTGCCATCGTAATCCTCGATCAAAAGCCCCATCCCCTTGAACAGCCATAGGCCGCCATGGACGACCTTCTTCCAGTCTCCCAGACAAAACATCTGGAACACAAACAGATTGTCGCCTGCCTCTCTGAACTTCGGCACCTGCGCTAGCCCCCAGATCGATTTCAGTGTCTCAAACATAGCGGTGGAACTAAAGCGGCGCGTCGTGTTCAGCTTCCCAATTGCCATCCACCGTGCCTCTGCCTCAAATTTCCTCAACTCCTCCTCGCCTACGACCACGTCATCCAACTCCTCGTCCTTCAGATCGAGGTGCTACAGCATCTCCTCCAAGTTCCTTCCGGTCCAGCCGGTCGTCGATGAGGATCCTTCCGGAGTCGCCATCTAGGGTTAGGCCAAGTACAACCCCGCGTGGAAAAAAGAAGGCTCCGATCCTAAACTCCGAGCAGCAGACCAGGGAGGTGTGCGCTAGCAGGAGGAGGACCGGCAGCCGGGGAAAAAAACTCACAACGGCGATGGGATCGCCGTCGGAGGACGAGAAACCCTAAACTAGAGGACGAGTATTATAGTACATCGTCGATTGCACGTTGTGTTCCTGTTGCCTGTCCGTGTGATGCGTGAGGGCCTTAGCCCATGTGTGCTTTTTTTCTTTTGAGAAGATAGCCCATGTCTACTGCGTGTGATGTGACTATTTGGGCTTTTTTTTCCTTTGTTGGTTGCATGACCGTTGTATTAATAAGAACTAGGAGAATAATCAAGGTTTTTGTTAAGGGCCTCTTGCTCAGTTGTTTTCTGTTGGGATCATATTGGTGTAATTTTCACGCAAATTCGTGATCTTGCATCATCGGCTAATACATTTCTATCTCTTGTTCTGCTCTGTCCACTTTTGTTGACTTGTTCGTGGTGCATGTCTGTTTTTTTGTTGGACTTTTGTTTTTGCTTGCGCTCTTGTGGCCAACTTTTTATCTGGTTTGCGTTATAGAAGTGGAAGAGGCAGGCTATGTCGCTTATTGTTGTTGTTTTCTAGCTGTGAAATAACCTAACTCTATCACCATAGGATTTGTTCTCTTCTCTAAGCACAATGCGTTTTCTTTTCTCGTTGTTGTTCTCGCGCGGACTGCACTTGTACTAGCTTGTTTCATGTATCGGCCCATGGGACTTCATCGAACGTCTATTTTTTTTCTTTTCACATCGTTTTGGGGGATGTGACCGATTTTGCACGTATGTGTAGCTGCATGCATGGGCTGTAATTCATGCAAACACACACACTATTAGCTGCATTTTTTCTATTTTAATTTTTCCTTGTTAGTTATCTTACCCCAAGAGGTGAAAATTGAAGGGGAAAAAAGAAAATGTCATGTGTATTTTAGGTTTGTTTTTGTTTTTTACTTTTATTTTAAATATCGTTATTTTCATGTATTATTTCTTTTGGATTTGCTAATTCTCATCTAGATGATTTTACAACAAAGTTGTTCACCACTTGATCAAACATGTCTGTTTCGTGCAAAAATGTTTTGTTCACATGCATGTACCTTGGGTCGTGTTGGTGTTTGCCTTGTTGGGACGGGTTTTCGTGTTGTACCGGTGGTCGTTTTTCTCACTGTCATCCATGTTTGCGTAAGTGTGAGTATACGATCCTCCATAGGTTGTGACTCACGGGACGAGATTAGCAATGTCGTCTCATCTAAATTTTCAAATGTACAATCTTTTGTTGCTGAAATTTTCATGCAGTGTTTTGATCTTTGTGACGTTGTCGACCCGTTTCACGGCTTCCATCCATTGTTCGCCGGTTATGTGACATTGCGCGTTGGAGGCGTTTCGCGACTCGCATTAGTTGTCGGGGTTGTGTCAATTTTCAGTTTGTGCGGGCAGCAGCTTTTCTCACTCTATGTGGTGGGTGCGGGTTCAATTTTCGTATAGAGTAGCATGACTCGTTGCTCTCACTCTCTTTCTTCAGTTGAGCTATGGTTCGGGTTTTTTACTTTTCTTATTTTATTTTATTTATTATTTATTTATTCCCTCTTATTTTAGTTTGTTGTAGTTGTCCCAGTGACAATTCACTCTTGACTTGCATTTAGGCCCGTAATTTTTTTCATTCCAGTTGCAAACCCATCCTTGACTCACAACTAGGCATGCGGTTTGTTTTTCAACCCGATCACAAGTCCACCCTAAACTCACAACTAGGTTCGTAGTTTCGTCTCGCAACTGACAACTTGCATCGTAGTTTGCTTGTAGTTATGTCAACTGCAAGCCCACCTTCGACTCGCAACTCGTATCATAGTTTTGTGTAGTTGTCCCAGTTGCAAGTATACCATCGACTCACAACTAGACCCGTAGTTTGTTTCAACATAGTTGCAAGTTCACCTTTGACTCGTAAGTCGGCCTGTGATTAGTTTTTCATCCCAGTTGCAGGTCCACCCTTGACTCACAATTGGGACCACCCTTGACTCACAATTGGGACCCGTAGTTTGTTTCATCCTAGTTGCAAGCCGACCCTTGACTCGCAACTGAGCTAATTGTTTTGTAGTTGTCTTAATTGCAAGTCTATCCTCGACTGGCAATTGGAATCATAGTATGTTGTTGCCCCAAATGCGAGTCCACCCTCGACTCGCAACTGGGCCCATAGTTTGTTGTTGTCCCATTTGCAAGTCCACCCTCGACTCGCAACTAGGACGCAATTTGTTTTTTTTGTCTCAGTTGCATGTCCACCCTCAACTCGCAACTCATATCATAGTTTTATATAGTTGTCTAAGTTGTAAGTCTACCTTTAACTCGCAACTAGGCCCCTAATTTATTTTATGTAAGTTGCAAGCTCACCCTTGACTCGCAACTGGACATGTATTTTGTCTTTCATCCCATTTGCAAGTCCACCATTGAATCGCAACTGGAACTGTAGTTTGTTTGATCCTAGTTGCAAGTCGACCCTTGACTCGCAACTGTGTTGATAGCTTCGTAGTTGTCCCAGTTGCAAATGCACCTTCGACTTGCAATTGCGCTGATAGTTCTCCCAGTTGCAAGCCCACCCTCGACCCAAAAACTAGGCATGTGTTTTGTTTTTCATCCCATTTCGAACTCCACCCTTTACTCGCAACTGGGACCGTAGTTTGTTTCATTCCAGTTGCAAGTCAACCCTTGACTCGCAACTGGGTCATTGTTTCATAGTTGTCTTAATTGCAAGTTCATCCTCGACTCGTAACTAGGATCATAGTTTCTTGTTGACAAGTTGCAAGTCCACCCTTGACTTGAAACTGTGCCAATAGTTTGTTGTTGTCCCGATTGCAAGTCCACCCTTGATTTGCAACTTGGATCTGTTTTGTTTTTCATCTCAATTGCAAGTCCGCCCTCAACTCGCAACTCGCATCATAGTTTTATATACTTGTCTCAGTTACAAGTTCATGCTCGACTCGCAACTAGGCTCATAGTTTATGTTATCCCAGTTGCAAGCGCACCCTTGACTCGCAACTGGGACCATAGTTTGTTTATCCCAGTTGCAAGTCGACCCTTGACTCGCAACTGGTTCCATAGTTTGTAGTTGTCCTAGTTGTAAGTCCATTCTCAACTCGCAACTCACCTCGTAGTTCTCCTAGTTGCAAGCTCGCCCTTTGACTTCCAACTAGGCTTGTGCTTTGTTTTCAACACGCAACTTGCCTTGACCCCTAGTTCCATGTCCAACCCCAACATGTAAATCCACCTGACCTAGTTGCATGTCCAAGCCAAACATGCAACTCATGCCCCGACATAGTTGCATGTTCACCCATGGCACACAACTCGTCCCCAACCCAGTACCCCTACATAATTGTATTTTTAGGATTGCTATGTCACATCTAGATGTAATATAGCTATTCACATCTAAGTCTCCCACCATCGGATTAACATGTCAAGATTCATGTTTTTTGCAGCTCCGCTGTGTTTTTTCACCTGTCTTGTTTGTTGGCCCTTGGTCCATGCATGTCCCGTTTTATTTTTCTAAAAACATGTCCCTGTTTGTTAGGCATAGTGTACTGCCACTCACCCCGCGTCTGTTAGTTTAGGACCGTCAGCTGCATGAGGTTGTTAGTGTAGTACTTGTATGACCGTGAGCTGCACCGTTGGGCTCTTTTTTCTACCGATTTCCCAATGTTTCTAGAAGCTTCTGTTGCCATGTGATAGGGTTTTTTCTTCCGCTTTGTTATTTTTATTTTTCCTTTTCCCATTTTCTTCTTCATTAATTCATTTGTATTCATGATTTTTGCCGGTGTTAGTGGTATGTTCATCACCATATATAATTGCACACATCACCCATGAGTTGGAAGCCACACCTCGGCTCGCGATCGGCCCCATATTTTTGTCTTTGTCTCTGTTGCAAGGCCATCTTCGACCCGTAATTAGAGCTATTTTGTTTGTTTTTTCTTTCGGTTGCAAGTCCAGCTTCAACCCGCAACTAGGCAAGTATTTGTTTTTCGTTTCAGTTGCAACCTCATCTTCAACTTGCAACTGGGCCGTAGTTTTTTTGTTCCAGGTGCAAGCCTATCCTTGACTCATAACTAGACCCATAGTAGTTTTTTGTCCCAGTTATAAGCCCATCCTCGGCTCGCACACTGCTTCCCCGTAGTTTGATTATTATCCCAGTTGCAAGTTCACCTTTGACTGAGCATGTAGTTTTTTTGTCCCAATTGTAATCCCACCCTTGACTCGCAATTGTGACTCATAGTTTGGTTTTTGTCATAGTTGCAAGTTCACCCTTGACTCGTAATTAGATATCTAGTTGTGTTGTGTCCCAGTTGTAAGCCCACCCTTGACTCGCAACTTGGTCTCCTAGTTTGGTTTTCGTCCCAGTTGCAAGTCCACCCTCGACTCGCAACTGGGCATGTAGTCATTTTTGTCCAGTTGCAAGTGTACCCTTGATTCACAACTAGGCCTTGTAGTTTGGTTTTTTTCCTAGTTGCAAGTCCTCCCTTGACTCGCAACTGGGCATGTAGTTGTTTTCGTCCCAGTTGCAAGCCCACCCTCGAATCGTAACTAGGCCTCGTAGTTTGGTTTTTGTTCTAGTTGCAAGTCTATCCTCGACTCGCAATTGGACATGTAGTTGTTTTCGTCCTAGTGGCAAGCCTGTGCTCGACTTGTTACTTGCCCATAGTTGTTTTCGCCTGAGTTGCAAACCCACTCTCGACTCGTAACTGGGCTTTTTTTTTGTTCTCCCAATTGCTAGTCCACCCTCGACTTGCAACTAGGCATTAGTTGTTATTGTCTCTATTGCAAGCTCACCCTCGACTCGCAACTGGGCCCGTAGTTTGTTTTTCATCTCAGTTACAAGTCTGCACTCAACTCGCAACTGGTCACATAGTTTTTGTGTTGTCCTAGTTACAAGTCTATCCTCGACTTGCAATAGGGCCCATAATTCTTTTTCCCCTAGTTGAAAGTCTGCCCCTCGACTCGCAATTGGGCCCCGCGGTTTTTTGTTAGTTTTGTCTTAGTTGCAAGTACATCGTCGACTTGCAACCTTGATGTTGTGACTCGGCAACCGGCCATGTAGGGTTGTGTCCCACTTGAAAGCCCATCGTTCGACTGACAAGTGGCCGTGTAATTGTTTTCGTCCTACTTGCAAGACTAGTCTCGACCCGCAACGAGGCCACCTAGTTGTTTTCCTCCCGGTTGCAAGTCCATCCCCGACTCGGGCATCCAGTTGTTTTTTCCTAGTTGCAAGCTCATCGTCGACTCACAACAGAGCCTGTAGTTTGTTTTTTTATCTCAGTTACAAGTCCACACTCAACTCGCAACTAGCCTCGTAGTTTTTATGTTGTCCTGATTGCATGTCCACCAACGATTTGCAATTGGGTCTGTAGTTATTTTCTCCTAGTTGCAAGTCCACCCTCGACTCGCAATTGGGCTCATAGTTTTTTGTTTGTTTTGTCTCAGTTGCCGTACATCATCGACTTTGCAATTCATAGTTTAGTTGTTTCTTGTCCCAGTTGCAAGACCATCATAGTCAAGCAATTGCCCCCGTAGTTTTGCTTTTTGTCCCAGTTGCAACTCCTCAACCGTCCCGATAGGTGTTCTGTCGCACTTGCAAGCCCATCATTATCTTGGAATTGAACACGCTATTTTTTTCGTTCTAGCTGCAAAACTATCCTTGGCCCACAACTGGGCCACAAAGTTGTTTTCGTCTCAATTGCAAGTATGTCCTCGACACGCAACTGGAGCCATAGTTGTTTGTTTGTATATACAAGCAAGCAAGATAGGGAAGTTGAGAGAACGGAATATATGAATTGATTAAATAGACATGAAGCGTAGTAGTACTACATGACTGGTGGTAGTAGCATCGTTGAATTACGATGCTAGCTAGCTACACGCTAGAGTAGTATATGTATTCCATAGCACAGCACGCTATAGCATGTAGCAAGATTGTTGAGGAGCAGCAGCACCGTACGACAGTACTAGATTGACGTGTGCAAACTTGGGAGCAAGGCACTGGTAGGTGAACGAGTCAGTGGGTCACCACGGCGACATGGACGTATTTGGATACGTACGTGCGCCGGCCATCACAGCGGCCGCGTCTAGCCGGGCTGTACATATAATCACCGGCGGAGCTACGTTAGGGCCAAACATGGCCGTGGCCCGCCTAGCTTTTCCAAAAAGCAAAAATTATACCTAAGCCCACGGACAAATAAGACTACTCAGCAGGCAGCAATTCAAGATTACGGCCATGTTTAGTAATCTGGCCCGCCCAGCTTTCTGCTGGTAGCTCCGCCACTGCATATAATTGATGTATTGTACACCTAGTGCAGCAACAACTATTATTGTCTGGAAAAAAACTGGCAAAGACAAACAAGGAAATAAGGATGCTTATGTCAATTTAGATGTGAGATAATATCTCACATCTAGATATGACATAGTCGGACCCTTGTTTTATTGTTTTCGTTTTGGGAAATGTTAACACCCACACATGTGGGCGTTTGCACATCGCCCACACGCCTCCACCATCACTCATTTTACCACGTATGAATAGATGACATCAGCAGAATTTTTTTGGTTTTCGGCTTAAAAATATTGTATCTTCTAAATAAAAAAGCGAACTAAAAATCCGTTTTCACCATTAAATCCGTCTCGACGAGATCTTCAAAACTAGACCCCATGTTGATATGTTTCGACGATTTTTTTTTACCAGAAGTTGCCACGATGTTTACACTGCAGTTGCCATAGGGCTTAAACTAAAGTTGCCATGTGGCAATTTTAGTTTGTAGATCATGGCAATTTTAGTATTTTGATGATGGCAACTCCAGCACTTTGACCATGAAAATTATTTTTTGTATGAACCATGGCAATTTGACGTGCATGTATCATGGCAATTTTAGTTTATGGTTCATGGCAAGTCTAGTTTCTTAATTTCCCGTTTTATAAATGTCAAAATTTACTTTTAAATGTAGAAAAAAATAGCTGAAACATATCATGGCAACTTCAGTGTAAACATCATGGCAATTCATATGCAATAGACATGGCAACTTTTAACCAAAAAAATTCATCAAAACATATCAACATGGGATCTAGTTTCGAAGATCTCATCGCGAGGGATTTAAAGGTGAAAACGGATTTTCAATCGGAATTTTCATTTAAGAGATAAAACATTTTAAAAACCGAAAATCTAAAAATATTCCTACATGCATGCATGCGATGACGTGGCAATCTGTTTACATTAGAGACGTGTGGTGCGTCTCCCTTCCTACCACACGTGTGGCAGTTAGCGTGACCCTTCGTTTTAGGGGGATTGTTAAGCCCGTCGTAGTGCCATTTTCTTTTGTGGGCCTTAAGAATAATCTTGATTAACTTTTTTTTAGACATGAATCTTTGCAGGAAGGTGCGGAACAAAACAGGGGTGTAGAAAGAAAAAAGACACATCACAAAAATCTTCTATTCGGCCATTCTCTTCTGATTCCATTCTCAGCTAAACACTCACTCTCCCTCGCGCTCCCTCGTGAGGCGACCCGAGGGACCCCAGATCCCAGCGCCGTCAGGCCGGCCTTCCGCTGCCGCCGGCCCCTGCCGCGGTGGCGGCGGGCCCCGTTCCTCTAAGGGGAGGGGGATCTCCGGCCATAGCGATGGGCGAGGCGGAGCTTGAGCTCCGTTCCACCGCGAGCACCCGGCGCGGCTGCGGCTGCTCGGGCGGCGTGGTGGTCGGGCCTAGGCTCGGTGCTGCGGCCGCGCCGGGTGCTCGCGGTGGAGGATGGGGTTGGCTCTTCTTCGGTCTACTCGGCGGCCGGCGGCGTCGTCTCGGTGGCCAGGGGAGCAGGTCCGGCGGGTGGCTCCTCCGGCAGCGTCTCCAGGCCTGGCGTGGAGCGGATCTAGCGGTCAGGGACCGGCTCGTGTGGCGGCGCGCAGGGCCCCTGCCTCGGCTTTCAAATCTGGCCGACCTCGATGGGGCGGGGTGGCAGCCCCCCCCCGTCCTCTGCTCGCAGGCTTACGGCTGCGGTGCGGTGGTGTTGCTCGACTTCGTCGGTGGCAAGGTGCGGTGCTCCTGAGGCGGTGGTGCTGCTCAATGGCGGCTGAGCAGGATCTGGCCTGCGGTGGTCCGGATTTGGTCACGTGCGGCGGTCGGCTGCAGCGACCCTTGATCTATAGTGGTGCAGGGAGCAACGATTCGCAGTCTACCGGTGCTCCTCGGAGGTGGCCTGCTCACTTGGGCGAAAGCCACTTCTCCTGCTGGAGCCGGCGTCACCGCGGCTGCCGCTTACGTCCTTGGAGGCATCGCTGTCATGGTGACTTCCCCTTCGAGGCTCCTGGGGATACCATGTTCCTGGTCCGTTCGGAACGGCCGATGGCGGCACTATTCGCGTCGCATTCCTTCTTGAAGGCATCAGCTTAGTGGATTGTGTGGTGGCTGCTCACTTCGGGTTGGACGGTGGTGGTGGCGTGGCCGGCTTCTGCTAGTGTGCTCGGAGAAGCGACCCGGGTGTAGACTCGACTCCTTGATGCCCTTCGGCTTCGCCGGCGGTGCCGTTGTTGTGATGTAGACTCGGCAGCGTGTGACTCTTCCTCCGGGTGTGGACTCGGTTGCTCGTTGCCTTTCGGCTGCACCAATAGCCTTGAGGCATCATGGATGGTCTCGGTTGATTGGAGCTCTTCGTCTACGGTGGTGGTGTTCTCGTGTGGCTCAGGTTCGTAATGGTTGCTCAAGACCCTCTCATGGTTACCGTTTTGCTCGAGGTGCCGCTATTCGTTCTGTTCTTTCTATGGTGGAGCCTTAGTCAAGGTTGGTGTCTGGGATGACACTCGTTGATTGTGGATGCTCCTGAGTTGTGCCATGGGGCCGGTATGCCCGCCGATGCGTTTGGTTGTTTGCAAAGTCCTGGTATTGTGATCTCTCGATGACACCCCGCATCTACTTGTGTCTCTCTGTTGGGGAACGTAGTAATTTCAAAAAAAACTACGCACACGCAAGATCATGGTGATGCATAGCAACGAGAGGGGAGAGTGTTGTCTACATACCCTCGTAGACCGAAAGCGGAAACATTAGCACAACACGGTTGAAGTAGTCGTACGTCTTTACGATCCGACCGATCAAGTACCGAACGTACGGCACCTCCGAGTTCAGCACACGTTCAGCCCGATGACGTCCCTCGAACCGATCCAGCCGAGTGTTGAGGGAGAGTTTCGTCAGCACGACGGCATGGTGACGATGTTGATGTTCTACCCACACAGGGCTTCGCCTAAGCACCGCTACAGTATTATCGAGGTGGACTATGGTGGAGGGGGCCACCGCACACGGCTAAGAGATCAATGATCAATTGTTGTATTTGGGGTGCCCCCCTGCCCCCGTATATAAAGGAGCAAGGGGGAGGCCGGTCGTCCCTCTATGGCGCGCCCCCAAGAGGGGAATCCTACTAGGACTCCAAGTCCTAGTAGGTTTCCACCAAAAGGGAGAGAGGGGGGAGGAAGGAGAGGGAGAGGGAGAAGGAAAGGGGGCGCCCCCCTCCTTGTCCAATTCGGACTCAAGGGGGAGGGGGCGCGCGGCCTGCCCTGGCCGCCCCTCTCTCTCCACTAAGGCCCATCGAGGCCCATTAGTTCCTCCCGGGGTTCCGATAACCCTCCGGCACTCCGGTTTTATCCGAAACTTCTCCGGAACACTTCTGCTGTCCGAATATAGTCGTCCAATATATCAATATTTATGTCTCGACCATTTCGAGACTCCTCGTCATGTCCGTGATCATATCCGGGACTCCGGACAACCTTCGGTACATCAAAACACATAAACTCACAAGAAACTTGTCATCATAACGTTAAGCGTGCGGACCCTACGGGTTCGAGAACTATGTAGACATGACCGAAACACGTCTCCGGTCAATAACCAATAGCGGAACCTGGATGCTCATATTGGCTCCCACATATTCTACGAAGATATTTATCGGTCGAACCGCATAACAACATACGTTGTTCCCTTTGTCATCGGTATATTACTTGCCCGAGATTCGATCGTCGGTATCTCAATACCTAGTTCAATCTCGTTATCGGCAAGTCTCTTTACTCGTTCCGTAATACATCATCCCGCAACTAACTCATTAGTTGCAATGCTTGCAAGGCTTAAGTGATGTGCATTACCGAGAGGGCCCAGAGATACCTCTCCGACAATCGGAGTGACAAATCCTAATCTCGAAATACGCCAACCCAACAAGTACCTTTGGAGACACCTGTAGAGCACCTTTATAATCACCCAGTTATGTTGTGACGTTTGGTAGCACACAAAGTGTTCCTCCGGTAGACGGGAGTTGCATAATCTCATAGTCATAGGAACATGTATAAGTCATGAAGAAAGCAATAGTAACACACTAAACGATCGTGTGCTAAGCTAACGGAATGGGTCATGTCAATCACATCATTCTCCTAATGATGTGATCCCGTTAATCAAATGACAACCCATGTCAATGGCTAGGAAACTTAACCATCTTTGATAAACGAGCTAGTCTAGTAGAGTCATACTAGTGACACTCTGTTTGCCTATGTATTCACACATGTATTATGTTTCCGGTTAATACAATTCTAGCATGACTAATAAAAATTTATCATGATATAAGGAAATAAATAATAACTTTATTATTGCCTCTAGGGCATATTTCCTTCAGTCTCCCACTTGCACTAGAGTCAATAATCTAGATTACACTGTAATGATTCTAACACCCATGGAGCCTTGGTGCTGATCATATTTTGCTCGTGGAAGAGGCTTAGTCAACGGGTCTACAACATTCAGATCCGTATGTATCTTGCAAATTTCTATGTCTTCCACCTGGACTAGATCTCGGATGGAGTTGAAGCGTCTCTTGATGTGCTTGGTTCTCTTGTGAAATCTGGATTCCTTCGCTAAGGCAATTGCTCCAGTATTGTCACAAAAGTTTTTCGTTGGACCCGATGCACTAGGTATGACACCTAGATCGGATATGAACTCCTTCATCTAGACTCCTTCATTTGCTGCTTCCGAAGCAGCTATGTACTCCGCTTCACACGTAGATCTCGCCACGACGCTTTGTTTAGAACTGCACCAACTGACAGCTCCACCGTTCAATGTAAACACGTATCCGGTTTGCGATTTAGAATCGTCCGTATTAGTGTCAAAGCTTGCATCAACGTAACTATTTACGATGAGCTCTTTGTCACCTCCATAAATGAGAAACATATCCTTAGTCCTTTTCAGGTACTTCAGGATGTTCTTGACCGCTGTCCAGTGATCCACTCCTGGATTACTTTGGTACCTCCCTGCCAGACTTATAGCAAGGCATACATCAGGTCTGGTACACAGCATTGCATACATGATAGAGCCTATGGCTAAAGCATAGATAACATCTTTCATTTTCTCTCTATCTTCTGCAGTGGTCAGGCATTGAGTCTTACTCAACTTCACACCTTGTAACACAGGCAAGAACCCTTTCTTTGCTTGATCCATTTTGAACTTCTTCAAAACTTTGTCAAGGTATGTGCTTTGTGAAAGTCCAATTAAGCGTCTTGATCTATCTCTATAGATCTTAATGCCCAATATGTAAGCAGCTTCACCGAGGTCTTTCATTGAAAAACTCTTATTCAAGTATCCCTTTATGCTATCCAGAAATTCTATATCATTTCCAATCAGTTATATGTCATCCACATATAATATCATAAATGCTACAAAGCTCCCACTCACTTTCTTGTAAATATAGGCTTCTCCAAAAGTCTGTACAAAACCAAATGCTTTGATCACACTATCAAAGCGTTTATTCCAACTCCGAGAGGCTTGCACCAGTCCATAAATGGATCGCTGGAGCTTGCACACTTTGTTACCTCCCTTTGGATCGACAAAACCTTCCGGTTGCATCATATACAACTCTTCTTCCAGAAATCCATTCAGGAATGCAGTTTTGACATCCATCTGCCATATTTCATAATCATAAAATGCGGCAATTGCTAACATGATTCGGACAGACTTAAGCATCGCTACGGGTGAGAAGGTCTCATCGTAGTCAATCCCTTGAACTTGTCGAAAACCTTTCGCAACAAGTCGAGCTTTGTAGACAGTAACATTACCGTCAGCATCAGTCTTCTTCTTGAAGATCCATTTATTCTCGATTGCTTGCCGATCATCAGGCAAGTCAACCAAAGTCCACACTTTGTTCTCATACATGGATCCCATCTCAGATTTCATGGCTTCAAGCCATTTTGCGGAATCTGGGCTCACCATCGCTTCTTCATAGTTCGTAGGTTCATCATGATCTGGTAGCATGACTTCCAGAACAGGATTACCGTACCACTCTGGTGCGGATCTTACTCTGGTTGATCTACGAGGTTCAGTAATAACTTGATCTGAAGTTCCATGATCATCATCATTAACTTCCTCACTAATTGGTGTAGGTGTCACAGAAACCGGTTTCTGTGATGAACTACTTTCCAATAAGGGAGCTGGTACAGTTACCTCATCAAGTTCTACTTTCCTCCCACTCACTTCTTTCGAGAGAAACTCCTTCTCTAGAAAGGATCCATTCTTAGCAACGATTGTCTTGCCTTCGGATCTGTGATAGAAGGTGTACCAACAGTCTCCTTTGGGTATCCTATGAAGACACATTTCTCCGATTTGGGTTCGAGCTTATCAGGTTGAAGCTTTTTCACATAAGCATCGCAGTCCCAAACTTTCAGAAACGACAACTTTGGTTTCTTGCCAAACCATAGTTCATAAGGTGTCGTCTCAACGGATTTTGATGGTGCCCTATTTAACGTGAATACGGCCGTCTCTAAAGCATAACCCCAAAACGATAGCGGTAAATCAGTAAGAGACATCATAGATCGCACCATATGTAGTAAAGTACGATTACGACGTTCGGACACACCATTACGCTGTGGTGTTCTGGGTGGCGTGAGTTGCGAAACTATTCCGCATTGTTTCAAATGTAGACCAAACTCGTAACTCAAATATTCTCCTCAACGATCAGATCGCAGAAACTTTATTTTCTTGTTACGATGATTTTCAACTTCACTCTGAAATTCTTTGAACTTTTCAAATGTTTCAGACTTATGCTTCATTAAGTAGATATACCCATATCTGCTTAAATCATCTGTGAAGGTGAGAAAATAATGATATCCGCCACGAGCCTCAACATTCATCGAACCACATACATCTGTATGTATGATTTCCAACAAATCTGTTGCTCTCTCCATAGTACCGGAGAACGACGTTTTAGTCATCTTGCCCATGAGGCACGGCTCGCAAGTACCAAGTGATTCATAATCAAGTGGTTCCAAAAGTCCATCAGTATGGAGTTTCTTCATGTGCTTTACACCGATATGCTAAATGGTAGTGCCACAAATAAGTTGCACTATCATTATCAACTCTGCATCTTTTGGCTTCAACATTATGAATATGTGTATCACTATCGAGATTCATCAAAAATAGACCACTCTTCAAGGATGCATGACCATAAAAGATATTACTCATATAAATAGAACAACCATTATTCTCTGATTTAAATGAATAACCATCTCGCATCAAACAAGATCTACATATAATGTTCATGCTCAACACTGGCACCAAATAACAATTATTTAGGTCTAAAACTAATCCCGAAGTCAGATGTAGAGGTAGCGTGCCGACCGTGATTCACATCGACTTTGGAACCATTTCCCACGCGCATCGTCACCTCGTCCTTGGCCAGTGTTCGCTTAATCCGTAGTCCCTGTTTCGAGTTGCAAATATTAGCAACAGAACCAGTATCAAATACCCAGGTGCTACTGTGAGCTCTAGTAAGGTACACATCAATAACATGTATATCACATATACCTTTGTTCACCTTGCCATCCTTCTTATCCGCCAAATACTTGGGGCAGTTCCGCTTCCAGTGACCAGTCTGCTTGCAGTAGAAGCACTCAGTTTCAGGCTTAGGTCCAGACCTGGGTTTCTTCTCCTGAGCAGCAACCTGCTTGCTGTTCTTCTTGAAGTTCCCCTTCTTCTTCCCTTTGTCCTTTTTCTTGAAACTAGTGGTCTTGTTGACCATCAACACTTGATGCTCCTTCTTGATTTCTACCTCCGCAGCTTTTAGCATTGCGAAGAGCTCGGGAATCGTCTTATCCATCCCTTGCATGTTATAGTTTATCACGAAGCCCTTGTAGCTTGGTGGCAGTGATTGGAGAATTCTGTCAATGACGCTATCATCCGGAAGATTAACTCCCAGTTGAATCAAGTGATTATTATACCCAGACATCTTGAGTATATGCTCACTGACAGAACTATTCTCCTCCATCTTGCAGCTATAGAACTTATTGGAGACTTCATATCTCTCAATCCGGGCATTTGCTTGAAATATTAACTTCAACTCCTGGAACATCTCATATGCTCCATGACGTTCAAAACGTCGTTGAAGACCCGGTTCTAAGCCGTAAAGCATGGCACACTGAACTATCGAGTAGTCATCAGCTTTGCTCTGCCAGACGTTCATAACATCTGGTGTTGCTCCTGCAGCAGGCCTGGCACCCAGCGGTGCTTCCAGGTCGTAATTCTTCTATGCAGCAATGAGGATAATCCTCAAGTTACGGACCCAGTCCGTGTAATTGCTACCATCATCTTTCAACTTTGCTTTCTCAAGGAACGCATTAAAATTCAACGGAACAACAACACGGGCCATCTATCTACAATCAAACATAGACAAGCAAGATACTATCAGGTACTAAGTTCATGATAAATTTAAGTTCAATTAATCATATTACTTAAGAACTCCCACTTAGAAAGACATCCCTATAATCCTCTAAGTGATCACGTGATCCAAATCAACTAAATCATACCGATCATCACGTGAAATGGAGTAGCTTTCAATGGTGAACATCAATATGTTGATCATATCTACTATATGATTTACGCTCGACCTTTCGGTCTCAGTGTTCCGAGGCCATATTTGCATATGCTAGGCTCGTCAAGTTTAACCCGAGTATTCTGCGTGTGCAAAACTGGCTTACACCCGTTGTAGATAGACGTAGAGCTTATCACACCGGATCATCACGTGGTGTCTGGGCACGACTAACTTTGGCAACGGTGCATACTCAAGGAGAACACTTTTATCTTGAAATTTAGTGAGAGATCATCTTATAATGCTACCGTCAATCAAAGCAAGATAAGATGTATAAAAGATAAAAATCACATGCAATCAATATAAGTGATATGATATGGCCATCATCATCTTGTGCTTGTGATCTCCATCTCCGAAGCACCGTCATGATCACCATCGTCACCGGCGCGACACCTTGATCTCCATCGTAGCATCGTTGTCATCTCGCCAATCTTATGCTTCTACGACTATTGCTACCGCTTAGTGATAAAGCAAAGCATTACAGGGCGATTGCATTGCATATAATAAGGCGACAACCATATGGCTCCTGCCAGTTGCCGATAACTCGGTTACAAAACATGATCATCTCATACAATAAAATTTAGCATCATGTCTTGACCATATCACATCACAACATGCCCTGCAAAAACAAGTTAGACGTCCTCTACTTTGTTGTTGCAAATTTTACGTGGCTGCTATGGGCTTAGCAAGAACCGTTCTTACCTACGCATCAAAACCACAATGATAGTTTGTCAAGTTGGTGCTGTTTTAACCTTCGCAAGGACCGGGTGTAGCCACACTTGGTTCAACTAAAGTTGGAGAAACTGACACCCGCCAGCCACCTGTGTGCAAAGCACGTCGGTAGAACCAGTCTCGCGTAAGCGTACGCGTAATGTCGGTCCAGGCCGCTTCATCCAACAATACCGCCGAACCAAAGTATGACATGCTGGTAAGCAGTATGACTTATATCGCCCACAACTCACTTGTGTTCTACTCGTGCATATAACATCAACGCATAAAACCTGGCTCGGATGCCACTGTTGGGGAACGTAGTAATTTCAAAAAAAATCCTATGCACACGCAAGATCATGGTGATGCATAACAACGAGAGGGGAGAGTGTTGTCTGCGTACCCTCGTAGACCGAAAGCGGAAGCGTTAGCACAACGCAGTTGAAGTAGTCGTACGTCTTCACGATCCGACCGATCAAGTACCGAACGTACGGCACCTCCGAGTTCAACACACATTCAGCCCGATGACGTCCCTCGAACTCCGATCCAGCCGAGTGTTGAGGGAGAGTTTCGTCAGCAGGATGGCGTGGTGACGATGTTGATGTTCTACCGACGCAGGGCTTCGCCTAAGCACCGCTACAGTATTATCGAGGTGGACTATGGTGGAGGGGGGCACCGCACACGGCTAAGAGATCAATGATCAATTGTTGTCTTTGGGGTGCCCCCTTGCCCCCGTATATAAAGGAGCAAGGGGGAGGCCGGCCGACCCTCTATGGCGCGCCCCCAAGAGGGGAATCCTACTAGGACTCCAAGTCCTAGTAGGTTTCCACCAAAAGGGAGAGAGGGGGAAGGAAGGAGAGGGAGAGGGAGAAGGAAAGGGGGGCGCCCCCCTTCCTTGTCCAATTCGGACTCAAGGGGGAGGGGCGCGCGGCCTGCCCTGGCCGCCCCTCTCTCTCTCCACTAAGGCCCATCGAGGCCCATTAGTTCCCCTAGGGGTTCCGATAACCCTCCGACACTCCGGTTTTATCCGAAACTTCTCCGGAACACTTCCGGTGTCCGAATATAGTCGTCTAATATATCAATCTTAATGTCTTAACCATTTCGAGACTCCTTGTCATGTCTGCGATCATATCCGGGACTCCGAACAACCTTTGGTACATCAAAACACATAAACTCATAATAAACTTGTCATCGTAATGTTAAGCATGCGGACCCTACGGGTTCGAGAACTATGTAGACATGACCGAGACACGTCTCCGGTCAATAACCAATAGCAGAACCTGGATGCTCATATTGGCTCCCACATATTCTACGAAGATCTTTATCGGTCAGACCGCATAACAACATATGTTGTTCCCTTTGTCATCGGTATGTTACTTGCCCGAGATTCGATCGTCGGTATCTCAATACCTAGTTCAGTCTCGTTACTGGCAAATCTCTTTACTCGTTCCGTAGTACATCATCCCGCAACTAACTCATTAGTTGCAATGCTTGCAAGGCTTAAGTGATGTGCATTATCGAGAGGGCCCAGAGATACCTCTTCGACAATCGGAGTGACAAATCTCATAATCTCGAAATACGCCAACCCAACAAGTACCTTCGGAGACACCTGTAGAGCACCTTGATAATCACCCAGTTACGTTGTGACGTTTGGTAGCACATAAAGTGTTCCTCCGGTAAACGGGAGTTGCATAATCTCATAGTCATAGGAACATGTATAAGTCATAAAGAAAGCAATAGCAACATACTAAACGATCGTGTGCTAAGCTAACGGAATGGGCCATGTCAATCACAACATTCTCCTAATGATGTGATCCCTTTAATCAAATGACAACCCATGTTAATGGCTAGGAAACTTAACCATCTTTGATCAACGAGCTAGTCTAGTAGAGGCATACTAGTGACACTCTGTTTGTCTATGTATTCAGACATGTATTATGTTTCCGGTTAATACAATTCTAGCATGAATAATAAACATTTATCATGATATAAGGAAATAAATAATAACTTTATTATTGCCTCTAGGGCATATTTCCTTCACTCTCATGGTGATGGTCTTATGTCTGCCAGCTAGGCCGTGCCTTGTATGGTTTTCGGCCTGGTTTCCCTTATAAACGGGGTCAATTTGTTAAGGTTTTCGATCCAGTTTTCCTTATAAACTAGATCACCACTTTGGCATTTTGGCCACTTTGAGTAATATATTCAGGTGGGGAAACTCCCTTCCCCCTCCCCCACCCCCCGTGATTCTCAAAAAAAAATCTTCTATTCCTAAATAGCTACAACTCACTATTTCCTAGATTTGCAACCATGCTATAAGCAAGTCATAAATGGCATTGCTTTTGCATTACTTTATGTGCATGCAGCGTGCCACGCCATCAATTAATGCATGTTAATCATAAGTTATTTTTTGCATTGAATTTTGTATTGACGGTACGTTTTGGGGTTGATACGTATGTAGTTAAATTTCACATTTTTTCTTTGAAATGACATTGTTTTAGTTGCAATCAATTTTCTTCTTCTTCTTCCTCTTATACCCTTTGTTTTTTAAAGCATACATGTGTTTCAAAATTAGTTTTACACATTTGTGGCAACCTTTATAATTTTCTAGCAAGGCTCTGTAGCAACGAGCTGGGCATTATCTACTTAGTAAAAGGATGCGGAAAAAACGCTAATGTTTGCTTTAGGGTCCGATGAAGAAACGTTTGCTTCAGGGTCCCAGACGGGAATGATCGTATGCGCTAGGAGGCTCAACAAAGTGAGCATAAAACTTACGCACCAGAAGTCTGTTGTGGGTGAAGGTGTGTGGTCATATGATTGTGAGAAAAAAAGCCTCTACGATGAGAGCGAGTATGATGGATTCACCTTGCTGCCTCAACCCCAATATCAAGCAACACCCTCTTCCTTGCCTGCCTTCTTCTTTCCCAAGTAGAAAACCTCTCTTTTTTTTCTCCCTCTATCTTGTTGTTCTCCTCCTCCTCTGCTCCATCATAGTGGCCCCAAGTCCGTCGCCGCTCGCCCTCCTCTTGTGAATCTGTCGTTGCACCTCCGAAATTCGGGTACAAAACGAACAACAACCCCTCCCTCGATTCCCTCTGATCTCAAGAGAATTCGACCAAAAAATAGATGGATTTGACATAGGATATGCCATGGTGATTAAAAAAAGAATGAAGGCATAGTAGAGAAAAGTTGTGAGGCAAAATCGCATAGCTTTGCCAAGGAAGAGAGAAGAATTGTTTGATCCCCCTCCCCCCTCTCATCCACTTGTCTATCATATATTGGAAAGAAAAAAAATAAGGATAACTTGGCAGCAGGGGAGAAAAAGATGTTTGATAGACACATAAAAGAATGTCATGACCAATAGTTATCTTGCTCAAATCTGCCATGACCATGTATGTAAATGTGCCATTGGGAAACGTGTGTAGTTGCAATGTAGAAAAATGCGATATTCTTCATGATGTGTATGGTGGAATCCTAGCATGTGTATGGACAGAACTTCCATGAGATGCACTATTCTCTTCATATTTTTGTTTAACTATTCTTCATGATGTTTTGTGAAGTCAACCACACAAAATTTGCCTTAACGGACATGAAGGTACTATCACTGGGAAGCGAGGATGCGGAGGTACCTAGTGATAGAAACCATATCCCTCTTTTGCTGACCTTTATTAGGGGCATAAGGGAGACCCCAAAGCCTTATGCCGCGTCTAGCCAGAGACCCTTATAATTATTGCTTCCACTCGGTAGTGGAAAGTATGGTGGTGGCGTATGTGATTCAGAGTTGCGGAATCACTGAGAAGAAAAGAACGAGAAGAGGCGAACAAATGTGGAGAGAGAGGATATGGGGTAAGAGATGGTGGGCGGTGGTTTTTTGAGTCCGTGAGACGTGTGGGTGTTGTGAGAACACAAGTTCAATTGATCTGACGACTATGCGATCGTCCGATGGCTACTCAAATCAGCGGGCTATATCCAAGGGTTTCCCTTTTTGAAAAACCACTAAGGGCCTCACTTTAAGGTCTCGGGCAAGTACCACCCTTCTAAAACAAATTCCCCTCTCCCTAATTAGTGGGAAAACCCTATATAACGCATTTGACGTCATGTTGTTGACCTTTCGCACACGAGGTTGCAGTCGTTGAGCTGGGTCGGCCCGTTAATGCGTTCGTCGTTCCCGGTTTTCGGGAGGCTCCTACTAGGTTCTAGCCGGTCTTTTTCCAGTTTTGGGAACCGTCTACAAGGTTCCTAAACCGGGTTCTTTTATTATTCTTTTTGTTTTTTCATTTCTCCTTTTCTTTTTTGGTTCCTTTTTTGTTTTCCTATTTTAAATAAATTCAGAATTTTGTTTGGAATTCCAAAATTTTATTCGGAATTTCAAATTTCGTTCAAATTTTCAAAAAATGTTTGGAATTTCAAATTTTGATCATATTTTCCAAATAAATGAAAATTCAGATTTTCAAAATTTTGTTCACGTTTTGAAAACTTGTTTCTATTAATTCAAAAAATGTTCGAGTTTCAAAACTTATTCGCATTTTCAAAAAATGTTCAGAATTCGAAATAATGTTCTCATTGCCAAATTTTGTTCAGAGTTACAAAAAATGTTCTCTTTCTCAAAACTTGTTCATAGATCCAAAAAATGTTCGCTTTCTTCAAATTTTGTTTTAAGTTTCACAAAATTTTCGCTTTTTCAATTTTTGTTCAAAATTTTATAAAATGTTCTTGTTTTTTAAAAAATGTCCACACATTTTAAAAACATTCGTGTTTTCAAAATTTGTTCAACATTACAAAAAACTTTGTTGTTTTTCAAAAATTTGTTCACAGGTCAAAAAGTGTTCCACATTTTTAAATAATTATTCACAATTTTGGAATTGTTCACGTTCAAAGAAAGATACAGGTTTTGAAAACAAACTGCGTTCGATCTTTTAAAAAAGTTTAGATCTATCGTGGGCTCGTGGCTTATTGTTCGTATTATTCTTGGTGCTAAGATATTTTCCTTAAGAAGCTTCCGCGGTGCAATGGCTAGCCTCGAGTGGGCTAAATGGGAAGTCCCACATTTGTTTCTCAAGCAGTGCACAGTATTTTGTATCGTTGCTACATTTTTTGCAATTTTTACTGCACGAGCGCTGCTAATGGGCCGGCCCACTCGATCGCCCCATTGTGGTATGCCGGCATTCTGTTGTAGAATGCGACAAATAGGAGGTCCCTGATTTGTGAGACGTGTGCGTAAATCGATCACGCATAAAATAGGCCATCCATGCGATTTGGAATCGGTTAAAAAATTTGGATCGAACCTGACTCCCAGTCTGGGTAGCAAACCTAGCCATATGGACCGTTCTTTTAAGGGTGACCCCTAGGCACAAATTTTTGGCCCGGTACAATGTAATTTCTAAATGGCTAATCTAATTGAGACAGATGATATGGCGTTGGAAAGCTTGTGAAAATGCGCTACTTTTTTATGTTGAAAGTTTTTTCTAATTTTGAACGGTTTAAAAGTAATTTAGAAAATGGTACAAGTTCCATCGAGTTTGTATTTTCAAGTTAATTTTTTAACCGTACGTCCGAATGCGCAACAAATGATACGACATTGGAAAGCATGAGGAAATGCGAAACTTTTTTGTATATATTGTTTCTCTCAATTCTTTACTGTTTTAAGTCAATTTTGAAAATGGCTAAAAACGTATTTTTGCCATAATTTCTACAAACTTTATTGGAATGAGGCAAATAATATACCGCTGAAAAGTTACGGAAAATGTGAAACTTTTTCATGCTGATGGTTTCTCTGATTCCTAGCCGTTTTTAAGTAATTTCAAAAACAACGAGATCATGCGCTCTGCCTTTGTCGTGAAACGAATTATTCGAAAATGCACCGCGTGAAGAACTTGAACTTCTCGACATGTCTACCTGAACTTCACTATGTTTTTCACGTGTTTTTTTGCTTGTAGATCTCCATCCACTGCTAGTACCTCTCCATCCATTCACCGGAATTGAGCAGGTGATATACCGATGGAAAGCTGCTGTAAACACGCAACTTTCCCGTGTTGATCATTTTTTCATACTCGCGACGATTTTAAAAGTTTTTCATCTAAAATTCATTCAGCGTAGTAGTTGAACTTCCTACTGTTTTCACGTTGAACTTCTGTGACATATTTTTGTTTGTAATTTTCTGATCACAACCTGAACTTCTTGAGTAACGCGCTTGAACTTCTCTCTGTACGAACCCGACCTTCGAGCTATCTTCGCAACCGTGTCTCTCCGCGTGAATTATTCTTCTTAGCCGTGTTCTATGTGATATAAGTGTAATCTGTAAATGATCTTTAGCAACTAAATACCCGTTTTAAATAGGAATCTCGCTCATAGGCGGATTTTGCACTCGGGTCATGATAAACTCGCGTTTTTTGCAATTTTATTACCTGAGTAATTTGACCTGAACTTTCCCGTGTGCTAGGTTGAACTTCCGCCAACTTTGCCCAAATGGGGCTTTGCTATATACCGTTGGAAAGATATGGACACGAGTATCATGACCCAAGTTAAATTTTTGGAAAAATGTAAGCGGTTTAAGAGCAGTTTTGAAAACCATTTTTTCTTCACACAAAAAACGTGAATCATAATTTTGATCGCATTTTTATACCGTTTATCGAAATGAGGCAAATAATATGGCGCTGGAGAGCTGCTGCAAAACTGCTCCTTCCACATGTTGAAAGTTTTTTCTAGTTCCCTATGGTTAAAGCGTAATTTGGAAAATCATAAAATTTCACAAATCAAAAAGCCGAGTTGGTATTCTCGATTTCATTTCTAAACGGCTAATCCAATGGAGGCAAATGATATGGCGTTGGAAAGCTTATGAAAATGCGCAACTTTTTCATGTTGAAAGTGTTTTCTAATTTTTAACGGCTTAAAAGTGATTTAGAAAACGGTACAAGTTCCATCGAGTTCGTATTTTTGAGCTAATCCTTTAGCCGTAAGTCGGAATGCAGCAAATGATACGGCGTTGGAAGGCTTGAGGAAATGCGAAACTTTTTGGTATGTATTGTTTCTCCTAATTCTTTACGGTTTTAAGTCAATTTTGAAAAGGGCTGAAAATGTATTTTCACCGTAATTTCTACAAACTTTATCGGAATGGGGCAAATAATATACCGTTGAAAACTATGGAAAATGCAAAACATTTCCATGTTGACGGTTTTCTATGATTCCTTGCCGTTTTTAAGTAATTTCAAAAATGGCGAGATCATTCGTTCTGCCTTTATCGCGAAATAGACTCTTCGAAAATGCACCAGGTGAAGAACTTGAACTTCTCGGCATGTCTACTTAAACTTCACTCTGTTTTTCACGTGCTTTTTTTGCTCGTAGATCTCCATCCACTGCCTGTAGCTCTCCATTCACTCACCAGAATTGAGAAAGTGATATACCGATGGAAAGCTGTTGTAAATACGCAACTTTCCCGTGTTGATCATTTTTTCATACTCGCGATGATTTTAAAAGTTTTTCATGTGAAATTCATTCAGTGTAGTAGTTGAACTTCCTGCTGTTTTCACGTTGAACTTCTGTGACGTTTTTTCGTTTGTAATTTTCTTATCCATTTCGTCAGTGTTACACAAATGATATTCTTTTTGTACAAACCTCTCTCACAATATTTTTTTCACTTTCTCCGACCGAGGACGTGAACTTGCACAAATGATATTCCTGAAGTTTTGAAGAAAATTAGAAAATGACGACATCGTGATTTATGCCTTCATCGCGAATGCAAATGCACTACGTGAAGTAGTTGAACTTCTCAGGGCATGTCTGTTTAAACTTCACTCTGTTTTGACATGCTGTTTTTTGCACTGCGTGAAGTAGTTGAACTTCTGGGGCATGTCTGTTTGAACTTCACTCTTTTTCACTTTATTGTATTTTTCTTATATGAAATACACACCATGTAGTACGTGAACTTCCGGTTGTTACCACTTTTGAACTTCTCTCTAGTTTGAGAGAATTATTTTAAAACACAAAAAACAACATATTTTTTTGTATTTTTGGACATCTAAATACACGGACCTCTCTCACAAGAATTTTTTGAACTTTTCCTCGCTGGGCACTTGAACTTCTAGCAACCATTTTTTCCGTTTATGAGTTGTTTTTAAAAGTGCAAAAAATGCCGTTGTGTTTTTTTATTTTTGAACAGGTAAAACAAGTAAATCCTAGGTTTTAATAAACTTCGAACTTCTCTGTTATTTCAATTTGAACTTCACCTTTTTATATTTTGAGTAAAGAATTGTATTCGATTTTTATACGGAAGAAATCGAACATGGAAATACAAGGCGAACCTCACTTGTGAGAATTTTTGAACTTCCCCTAACAGAGCATTTGAACTTTTTTCAACAAACCTTTTTAGCTTTTATTCTATACTACTCCATTTTTAAAATTTGAGATTCTTTGATTTTCTTTTGAAAATCAAATTGATCTAATTTTTTTAAGTGTAAAAAACAACGCTACCCTTTAGCAACAAAAAATTGATTTTTTATAGACATCAAACCGCTCTTTTTTTTTAAACATCTTTTGTGTGTTTCTAGAAATGGGAAATTTTGGAGTTTTTTTAGTAAATGTCGAACTTCTTCGTTATTTCAAAATGAACTTCTTGGTTTATTCGTTAGTAACGAAAAAACGAGTTTTGAAAGAAATATCGAACTGCTCCTTTTTTTGAAATTGAAATTCTTGGTTTATTCTTTTTTAATGAGGAAAATCTGGGTTTTTTCATATACATTGAACTATTCTATTTTTCAAAACTGAGCTTCTTTGTTTTTTCAATTTGGACTTCTTGATGTTATTCATTTGTAACGGAAAAAAAATCCTAGTTTTGTAATAAACGTCCTAAAACTTCTTGGTTATTTCGAACTGAACTTCTTGTTTTATTCATTAGTAACAGGAAAATTCAAGTTTTTGTAATGAATATTTAATTGTTCCATTTTTTGAAATTGAACTTCTTGGTTTATTATTTAGGAACGAGGAAAATCTGAGTTTTTCATATACATTGAACTATTTTTTAAATTGCACGTCTTGGTTTTTTCAATTTGGACTTCTTGGTGTTATTCATTAGTAACGATTAAAGTCTTAGTTATGCAAAAAAAAACATCAAACCATCCAATTATTTAAATTTGAACTTCTAGCGCTTTTTAAAAAACAAGAAAAAATTGTTTTATAAATTTTTTGAACTGCTCTTTTTCTAACTTGACCTTCTTGGTATCTTAATAAACGTTGAACTTCTCCATTATTTAAGTTTGAACCTTTAGTTTTTTTCGTAGAAACGGGGAAAATCCATTTTCTGTACAAGCACAAGAACAAATAGTTGAACATCAAATCACGAGAAAATAATATGATCCTCTTTGGGGCATAAACACAAGCAATTCTGATACACACAAGCTGGCTACAAAATCTGAAACTCTCTTCAATTCATGTGTGGCAGCACGCATGTGCACTCGTACATGCATGCACCCAACACACACCACACGGCACAATGCACGCACACACCACTCACGCGACACACCAGCAGAACGCACGCACCCAGCGGCAACAAGCGTCAACGTCACGGTTGCGTCGTCGTCTATGGCCGCACCCCATAGCCTGGCTCGACTGCTCCGGTCGGTCTGCTCCGCCATGTCATGGCCCCCGGCGCCTCCATTTTTCTTTTTACTGATGCTCTTTCATTTTCCTTCTTTTAATATACACATTGAACCACATAGACTGCCAGGATGAACTTCCGTGAGGAAAAGAGAAATATAGGATATAGAATTTTCACAGCAAGTGAATTACTCAACATAACAGGAAGGGCCCTTGTAGATCCCGTGAGCAAAGGGGCCATTGCCATTTAGATAGGCCGACACATTTTTTGTTGTCTGAAAGAATGACACCTCCGTGGTGGCAGTAAAACAGGAAGGGCTCCCTTGTATATTTTGTGAGCAAAGCAGGCACACAATTGTTTGTGCAGCATCCGATTCGTGCTCCTCACCCAGACCAAGTTGAACTCCATTTTTCTTCTTGTTTTCTGAACTTTGCAAGATATAACTTATGCACATATACGCAAGTGGCCAAGTGTAGCTGCGGAGTCACAGAATGGGCACAATCCAAAAGCCAAAACTAAAGAATCAGTTGTTCTAAACATCATCCCTAATACTGAAAATGGCTCACTTATTGTCTTTTTAAAAAATCTCCCTGAACTAGAATCTCGGCTGAACTTGTCTGTCCATCGAAACACAATTTTTTTGAGACGCACGACACACACCCCTATATCAGCTAGCAAGCAGCGGGAGTTGAGTGGTACAGTAGCAGCTAACAGCGGGGGGAAGGAGGCGCGGCAGCAGCTACATGCATGAGGTTTAGAACATCTGGACGCGGCAGCAACGTGCAAGAAGCATGCAGAAGGGGGCGTCATCAAAAGAATGAAAAACTTCGAACTGTAGCGGTGGCTTGGCTGAACTTCCTCCTCAGCTTTGGTCGGGATGGCAGTGTGCGCGAGGCCGGAGGAGATAGATGAGCGACGACGTTTGGGGCGGGTGGCATAGCAGCGTGCAGCTGCTCGGCGCGGCGGCGCATGGAGAAGGTGCGGGCGGCGCGAGGTGGCACTCGTCGGCGGCGCGGCACGGCCGCGGTGGCGGGATCCAGTGGTTGCGCGCACGGCCGCGGCGGCGGGATACGACGGTTGGGGGGGGGGGGGGGCAGGGCCACGACGGCAGGATCCGGTGATTTGAGGTGGAGCAGGTCATGGGAGGCGCTTGGAGGTGAAGATGGGGGCGCGGCGGCGGGGTTCTCCGGGGAGGGCGTGCGCCGGCGTGGGGATCGGGGATCCGGGGAGGTGGCTCGGCTGCGGGGTATGCGGGGGTGTGGCGGCTGCGCGGGCCGGTGAAGGAGGCGGCGGTGGCTGCGCTGGCCGGGAAGGGAGGCGGCGGTGGCTACGCGGGCGGAGGGAGGCGGTGGCCGCGCCGGCAAGGGAGGGAGGCGGCGGGGCTGAGCCGGCCAGGGAGGGAGGCGGTGGTGGCGGCGTGATGCAGATGGTAGGAGAGGGATGGGATCGGGGAGGGGATCGTGGGGTGAGTGGTCAGGGGTGGGTGGAGATTGTTTTTTTTTTCCATCCACTTTAGCGATTCGGGAGTTCGCGAGCATCCGTCGCCTCCAAATAACTATTCTGATCCGATCAGAATAGTGTTGTCCTATAAACAAATTTTTTCTATTATCGGGTGTAGTTACTTCAACTTTTATTTACTACGTTTTAGGTAGTATCTATCATATCAAAGAGTATGTACGCATAGTATGTAGTATATAATGATGTTTAGGTAGTATATATACTACCTTTTTCGTAGTATGTATCATATTTTGTGTATACTCTATTTCGCGTACAAATATGTACGTATTTCATAAATACAATAAAACCATGAGCTCACTTGCAATTTTTCCATATAACTCACTTTGGAGTATGTTAGATATAGCATATGAACATACTAAAAATAATAAAGTAGAGTATATACTACTACATGGTAGTATATGATATATATATATACATATATATATATATATGGGGAAAATGCATCCTGCCCCCATTCCTCATATACTACCATGTATATATATATACCTTGGATGCACCTTGGAGAGAGGAGTTTGGGCAATGCACCTTGGATGCTGCCGATGAATGCATTAGCATATGTATAGGCTACAGGAGAGCGCGGGGAGCGCAGAGTACATGCGCGACGTGCGGCAGTTTGCACGGGGGCGTGCATGGCGCACGACTAGCCTAGCTAAGTACGTGGGTAGAGGACGAGGTTGACTGACACCCCGCCGCAGCTGCAGCGTCCGGTGGTCGGATGCACAAGCTGGAACGAAACTCTTCAAACGCTGGCGTTGGAAGCCCCTTGGTCATCACGTCCGCGAACTGCTGGGTGGTGGGCACGTGGAGTACACGAAGCTGTGCGAGCGCCACTTTCTCGCGTACGAAGTGGATGTCCAGCTCGATGTGCTTCGTGCGGCGATGATGTACCGGATTGGCAGCAATGTAGACGGAGGATATGTTGTCGCGGTACACCACGATGGTCGTGCGCAGCGGGACGTGAAGTTCACACAGGAGCTGCCGGAGCCAGCAGCACTCCGCGACCGCGTTGGCAACGGCACGGTACTCCGCTTCGGCACTGGAGCGCGACACAGTGGGCTGCCTCTTGGAGGACCAGGAGACCAGAGCGTCGCCGAGGAACACCGCGTAGCCAGATGTCGAGCGGCGTGTGTCTGGACAGCCGGCCCAGTCGGCGTCGGAGTATGCAACCAGGTCCAGGGGCGTCGACCGGCGAAGATGGAGCCCATGGGTGGAGGAGCCGCGGACGTAGCGAAGAATGCGTTTCACCAACGCAAGGTGTTGTTCGCGTGGGTCATGCATGTGTAGACACGCCTGCTGCACAGCATAGGCCAGATCGGGCCGCGTCATGGTTAGGTATTGGAGAGCACCCACCAGACTGCGGTATTCCGAAGGATCCGACACGGGCGCGCCGGCGTCACTGCTGAGCTTGTGGCGAGTGTCGACGGGCGTGCTGACTGGCTTGCAAGCGGTCATGTTGGCGCGGTCCAGAAGCTCTTCAGCGTACTTGCTTTGAGAGAGGAAGAAGCCGTCGGCGCTGCGGGTGACACTGATGCCGAGGAAGTAGTGTAGAGCACCGAGGTCCTTCATTGAGAACTCCGCCAAGAGGAGCTGCTGGAGTCGTCGAAGCAGAGCTGGCGAGGACGCGGTGAGGACGATGTCGTCCACGTACAGCAAGAGGTACGCGATCTCGTCGGCTTGGCGAAGCACGAACAACGAGTGTCGGGTGGTAGGTGCGACATATGCCAATGGGTGGCTTATCATTGTGGGAGCCAGTAAGACGTCGCTGGTGCCTGGAAGCGGGATGAGGCGAAGACATGCACGCCGGCGAATCTTACCCAGCTTCGGGGCTCTCCGTGGAGATAACACCCCTACTGCTGCTCTGCGGGGTCTTCGCATGATCACTAGATGAACAAGTGGCTACAAGATGCTCCTTGAGCTGTTCGGCGAGAGGAAGAAGAAGGGCACGGCTAGCTCTCCTCTTGTCTCTATGGGGTGTCTAAACCTAGATGAGATCAACGCTTTGCATGGGTGCCCCGGGGGGTTTATATAGGCCTACTCCCCGGGGGTACAATGGTAATCCGGCTGGGCGTGGGCCCTAGCCGTCAGTGTCTACGCTTGCCGGCTTCTGCGCCGGCTGCGGGGGCCCGCCGACTGCCGGCTCCTTGGTCGACAGGCTGGCCCCACTGCCAAGGGCCTTGTCGATGGCTGGTTACTGTTGCCTCAATCCTGATGATGAGGGCTTTGTCGAGGTAAGCGTGGCTACAGTGCCGCCGCCTGGCGGGCGATCGCTGTAGCCTCACCTCATCTTGTCTCCTTAATAGGGCGCCTCCTTTGAGGGAGGGGGCAAGCCAGCTTTGGGAAGCCGGCCATGTCTCGGGCCGAGTGGGGGAGGCCTGGCCGCCTTCGGGTGTCTCTTTGCCTGAAGGGGCCCACCGCCCGTGGGCCGCGCTGACAGCCCGTCGTGGATGACGTCATAGTCAACATGGCAACAATGCCGCGCCGGACGGGTCAGGGCTACCCCGCACGGCGCACTGTGCCAGGCGTGCTCCGGATTTCGTGGGTGGCAGGCTTTACTGTAGCCACGCCCCGTCCCATCGCCGTTATGTGGACGCGGACTTCGAGGGTACGATCTTGACCGCGTTGTGGGAGCCGGCTCTTTGGAGTCGGCCTTCTCGTGGCCAGCTTTTTGAAGCCGCCCCTCCCGCAGCTTTCTTCATGAGGGCTAAGGCCGGGCCGCCCTCCGATAGTCGACCTGAGAGGTAGCCGGCAGGGGGAAGGCGGCCCCACATCTTGGATTCTTGGAGGCCGGATCGGCTCGTAATTTTTTTTGAAGTGCCAGGGGGAGCCGGCTAGGCTACCCGTGGTTATTTACTCCGACAGTAGTCCCCAAAGCTGGTCGAGTTTCGAGGTTGAAGAGGGGACGAGAAGCTCGATCAGCTTCCTATCTTGAGGAAACGACAGCTGGGAGGCAGCTCTGCTTATGCACGCCGTCTTCGGAAAGCTCCGTGATCTTGCAAACGGGAGCGTGGGCCACCACGCGCGCTGACCGCATGCCTCCCGCGGGCTACGTGGCAGAAAAGGCCTGCCAACGCGCGTGCGTGACGGGACGTCGCCGCAGGCCCGGGCCCGCCACTCCTAGCCTCGGCCCAAGCGCGGATCTTCTGCGGCCCAAAACGGGCTGTTTGCCTTCCCGCAGCGGTTTCGCCACGCCTTCAAGGCGCAATTATAGCGGGACGCGGGGGAGTGGGCGCAGTTAATCCCACGTCCCCCACACCACGTCTCCTCGGCTCCACCGCGCGGGTCTATAAGTAGGGGGAGGAGAGGGAGCGGCAGAGGCTCGCACGCTCTCCCTCGCTCCACCCCTTCTCATCTTCCTTTCTCATTCTCTCCATCGCCGCAGCGCCTCGTTTCCGCGCCGTTCCGTCGTCGACCTCTGGGTTCATCGTTGCTCCGCCGCAGCGGGGTCGCGCGCGTTTCCGCCGCCGCACCTTGTTCCTCGCCGCACCGCCCCCATGGCGTTGTCGAGCTCGTGGGATGGCTCCAATGTCCGTGAAGACCACGTCGAGTTCCTCCGCCGGACACGGCGCCTGCCGGGCGAGAGCTACGTGCGGGTTCGGCGCGCGCCGGAGAGGGAGATCTCGCCGGCACCGGAGGAGGGCGAGCGGGTGATCTTCCGCTCGCACTGCCTGCGTGGTTTCGTCCTCCCGGTGAGCGGGTTTCTTCGCTCCTTCCTCGAATTCTATCACCTCCAGCCACATCACCTCACCCCCAACGCAGTGATGCTGCTGTCGGCCTTCGTCACCCTTTGCGAGGGCTTTCTTGGTGTTCTCCCCACCCTGGAGCTTTGGGGAGAGTTTTTCCAGTGCAAGCTTGGCACCGTCATCGCGGGCGTGCCCGCCCCATGCGGAGCTTTCATCGCCATGAGGCGGACGGGCGAGAACAATCCGTTCCCGTTCATCCCGCTGATCTAGTCGGTGAAGTTTTGGCAGAAGTCCTACTTTTACGTGAGGAACGTCGCCTCGCAAGGCGACTTTGTCAACCTGCCGGCTTACGTAGCCGGCCCGCCGGCTGCGAGGCCACCCTCATGGAGCTTCCGGGCCAGGACGCTGTCTCAGGCCGGGAACGCCGCCATCACCCGACTCCGGGTGATGACCCAGTCGGAGCCGACCTCATGGCCGCCTTCGTGGAACACCGGGTCCTTCCGCTCCAAGGCCGGCCTCACATGATCTGCCAGATGAGCGGCCACTTCGACCCCTGCCGGCTGAGCACCAGGGAGATGCCTCACGTCGAGGTGTCTTACATGGTGAACTACATCTCCAACTGCAAGCTCGCCGAGGATTGGCGATACGGCAAGGAGCCGTACTCTCGCGCCAACCCTCCGCCTGCTGTAAGTTTTCCTTCTTTTCTTTTTCTTTTTGTAGTCGGCCTTATGATGGCCGGCTTCTGATTAGCCGGCTTGTTTTCTGCAGAATCCCCTTCTTCCGCCGGCGGCCAGGGCCGCAGGGGCAGAGCGCTAGTTCCTTCCCGACCGTACGGTGGATGACGTCGACGATCCGGATCTTGGAGCGGCCGCCATGGAAGATGCTATCGTGGGGGACGGCGGCGAGGCAGGCGGCGCGGGGCTCGCGGCCGGCCTCAAGGACTGGGCGGACGATGACAAGGTCGAAGTCGTCCCGCACCGCCAGCCGGCGCCTGATCATCAAGGCGCGGGTCCCTCTGCCGCGCCGGCTGCCCGTGGCGGCGCGCCGAAGCGCCGGGCCGTGTCGACCTACTTCGGCAGCCGGCCGAAGAAGGCCAGGGGCACCGCTGCGGCGACCAAGCGGGATGAAGTGGCCGCGAAGGCGGCCCGCTTCCAGAAGGTGGTGAAGCAGCCGCAGGCGGTTTCGGCGTAAGTGTTAAGCGTCTTGTATTCTTGCCGTGTTCTTTGATTTGAAGCTCTTCTAAACTCTTTCTTGGCTAACCGGCTAGGGCGCCGCTTTCCCTCGAGCGGGGTCCTGCCGGCTCCGTGATCGGATCGGCTGGAGGATCTTCGAGCTCCCGCCGCGTGGATCCCCATGCCGACCTCTTGGCGGCCATGGAGCGGAACACGCGGGAGGAGCGGGAGGCGTCGGAGCGAAGGGCCGCCCAGGCGGCGAAGGAGTAGGCCGACGTGGAGGCCAAAGCCCAGGCGGAGGCGGCGGCCGCGGAGAGGGAGGCGGAGGCCTCGCGCGACCAGCCTCCACAGCTCGTCGTTCCCCTCCGTACCGTGGCCCCCGACATCCCCGTGCCTCCGCCAGAGGAAGCCGGCCACGACCGGTCGGAGACGGGGAGGAGGGATGATAACGTGGTCTTCGTGGAGGAGGCGCCGCGGATGGCGCCGACTGGAGCGGGCCGGAGCGGCCAACCGGCTGCGGTGCCGGAGCAGCCGGCTGGGAGTGAGCCGGCAGCAGGAGCCGGCCTTGAGGTGCAGCCGGCATCTCGCCGGCGCGCGGGGGAAGCTACCCCTGTGCCGGAGCCGCACAGGGCTGCGGGCGCCAGCCGTACGACGGAGGCCCTGGAGGCGGCCAGCTCCAGTACGTCCGAGTGGACGCCCAGCGGGGGGACGGCCGAGCTGAACGCGGCGGCCCAGGAGGTCCGGAGCCGGCTTCAGGCCCATGCCGTCGCGCTGCAGCGATATACCCAAGATTTCCTCGTGACACGGGCTGCCGTCCGGGTGAGTCTTCTGGCCTTGGTCGTTTTGCTTTTTTGATTTCTTCCGTGGGGGCGCGTCAGCGCACCCACTGGGTGTAGTTCCCGAGTTCCGAGTCGGCTGCTGAGCAGGCGGTTTGGAACTTACTAGATCCTGACAGCTATCTTATTCTCGCATCATGTCTGATCTTCCAGGAGTACCATAACCACCGTGTTGTTGCCTTCAACTCCCAGGCTCAGGAGCTGCGCCAGAAAACCGAGGACCTGACCAACAGCCGGAGTGCGTGTTTTGTTTCGCTCATATCCTGTGGGGGCGCGTGAGCGCACCCACTGGGTGTAGTCCCCGAGATCCGGGCCGACTGCTGAGCAGTCGGGTCGGATCTTCCCCGGCGACTTCTTCCTTATTGTTTCTCCCTTGTCTTCATGCTTGCAGGGGCCAATGCTGACTTCAGGGAGCAGCTTGGCGGGGCCCAGACCGCCCTTCGCGCCAAGGAGGCCGAGTGCAATGCCTTAGTCCTGGAGCGTGACCGCCTGGCCAAGAAATTGGCCGACCAGGAGAAGAGCCACAAGGCAGCCCTAAAGAAGGCGCAGGACAGCGAGGCCGCCCTCAGAGCTGAGTTTGAGAGCGACGCGGCGGGCTGGGCTGAGGCGAAACAGGCGCTGAGCGAGGGCTATGGCCGGATTGAGGATCTGGTCGATGGTAAGCCGCCTTCCTCACTCCTTGCTTGCCCCTTGCCCTCTGATTCGTCTTCTGATTTGTACTCCTTTTTGTTCTTTGTGCAGACTACTTCCCCGGCTACTCTGTCGTTGCCACTCAGACCATCGAGGCCCACCGCGAGGCACGCCGGCAGACGGGGGTTGAGATTGCGCCGGACGTGAGCTGGACACTTGAGGAGCAACTCTTGGCGATCCAAGCCCGGCTGCAGCCGGCACACCGCATGCTCCGCCACCTCCAGCACGCCGGGGTGCAGGTGCTGGCCGCCCTCTAGCCAGGCGAAGTGATTCCCCGCACCCCGAGCCGGACTGCCGACTGGCTGGAGGTGGCAGTCGGCCGCTTTGAGGCCTAGAAGGCTTCCGCTGCTCGATCCGGTGCCAGGCGGGCGTTGGAGTTCGTCCGGGCCTGGTACCCTGGGCTGAACTTGGAACAGCTAAGGACTTGGTGGGAGGAGGCTGACGAAGAGCTGGTGGAGGTGCGGCCGGCTATCATCCAGCGTGCTTCGGCCCTTGCCGAGTATACCGACACCAGCGTCTTCGCTCCTGAGGTGGATGACAACGGCGTCGCCCAGCCGGAGGAGTGGTTCGGGCTGAACCCGGCGGAGGGTGAGGACTCGGCGGAGGAGATCACCTCCAGCGATGAAGGTGAAGACGAAGAAGGAGAGGAAGGCGAAGACGTCGAGCCAGCCGGTGAAGCAACCGGCCAGCCTCAGCATGACCATGCCTCCAGCAACGAGGCGCGTGCTGGCGCGCCCTCGGCGGGAGGCGGTGATCATGCCGAGGTTCATCAGCCGGCCACTCCTCCAGCCGGCACTGTCGTCTCTACCGACCTGCACGACTCGCCGGTCGTTCCCTTGGCTTAATCTGCCGTCCTTGCTTTTCCTGCTTGTTACTCTTTGAACAATTTTTATTAAGCTTGCGCAGTTCCACCCACTGGGGGTGTATTCAAACTATGTTGGATGCTGACCTTTCAAAGGTCTTTTGGTGTAAATATAATCATGCATGTGTTTGGCTTCCATTCTTGTATGCTTTTTATCCTTAGGTTGTTTCCTTTGCCGCCTTCCCCTGGCTGCTGCCTTCCTAGCCGGCAGCTGCTCTGCAGTCTGTGGCTAGGGAAGGACTTGGCTGTTTGTTGGGGAAGGCAAGTACTCGAGCTTTCTTAGATTGTAGCAAGGTGAATGGAAACCGGCCAGCTGGCTACTTAGGTAGTCGGTCGGTGGTGGCAGAAAAAACCAGCTTTCGTTATATTAGTCCATTAGTCCCTAGCCGTTTTTCGCATGGGCGTCCTTTCCTGCCTTTAACTCTTGCCAGCCGGACAGCCGGTTCTTCGAACTGCGACTTTTGGCAAGAGAAGGCTTGGGTGCCGGCACACTACTTGTCTGACCGCGGGTAGGATTTCTAATATAACTCAAGGCGGCCAGTCCCCGGGCCGACTAGTCGAGCCCGGTGCCGGACGAGGAAGGTGAATGTAAAGACATAATCATAAGCATGATACTCTTCATTCATAGATAAAAGATGGCAGTCCCCAAGCTCTCCTCGGGGGGCCTATTGTCTCGTACTTAGTACAAAAGTTAGCATGATACATACTGCATTTCAACTGTAAAATCTTCGGAGGAGGTTGGCGTTCCATGGTCGTTCCGATTCCTTGCCGGAGTCGTCTCTCTTTTGTGCCTTCGGCTTCTGTGCGTCGATCAGGTAGTAGGAGTCGTTTCCTAGCGCTCTGCTGATGACGAAGGGGCCTACCCAAGGGGCCGAGAGCTTGTGCTGGCCGACTGTTCGCTGGATCAGCTGGAGCACAAGGTCGCCCTCTTGGAAAGATCTTGGCTTGACTTTTCGGCTGTGGTAGCGGCGCAAACCCTGCTGGTAGATGGCGGACCGGCTGAGGGCTAACAACCGGCTTTCTTCCAGCAGGTCGACGCCGTCTTCTCGTGCTTCCTTGGCCTCCTCCTCCGTGTACATGGTCACCCGAGGCGAGTCGAACTCGATGTCGGTTGGGATGACCGCCTCGGCACCATACACGAGGAAGAAAGGAGTGAAGCCGGTTGACTTGTTTGGGGTAGTACACAGACTCCAGTGGACGGCCGACAGCTCATCGAGCCAGCAACCGGCCGAACGCTCCAGTGGCACGACCAGTCGGGGCTTGATGCCGGAAAGGATGAGGCCGTTGGCTTGCTCGACTTGGCCGTTTGACTGCGGGTGGGCAACGGACGCTAAGTCCAGTCGGATGCCCTGCGTCGCGCAGAAACGTGCCAATGCTCCCTTGGCGAAATTCGTGCCATTGTCAGTGATGATGCTGTGTGGCACGCCGTACCGAGTTGTAATATCTGCGATGAATGTCACGGCAGTCGGCCCATTCAGCTTCTTGATCGGCTTTGCTTCGATCCATTTGGTGAATTTGTCCACAGCGACAAGCAGATGTGTCATGCAGCCGCGCGCCGTCTTGAATGGGCCCACCATGTCCAGTCCCCAAACGACAAAGGGCCAAGTGAGGGGAATGGTCTTGAGTGCCGAAGCCGGCAGGTGTTGCTTGGAGCCGAAGACTTGGCACCCTTTGCAATGTTTGACTAACTCCTTGGCGTCGTCCAAAGCAGTCGGCCAAAAGAATCCATGGAGGAAAGCTTTGGCGACGAGTGATCTTGAGGCCGCATGGTGGCTGCATTCACCTTGGTGGATGTCTCTGAGGATTGCTATGCCCTTCTCTTGCTCGACGCATCGCTGGAAGACTCCAGTGACGCTGCGCCTGACGAGCTCTCTGTTGACGATTGTGTATGCTCCGGCTCGGCGTTGGACTTGTCTTGCCTCTGTCTCATCAGCCGACAGTTCTTGATTTATTAGGAAGTTGAGGATGGGCTGGGCCCATGATGGAGCTATGACTTCCTCTACTGCCAACACGGCTACTGTGACCAGGGTAGGCGGGCTGGGTTGTGAAATGCTGGAGTCGGCCGCCGCTTGTTGTATTGGTGCAGTCCCCGGGCCGACTACCGCAGTCCCCGAGCCGGGTTCAGAAGTCCCCGGGTCGGGTGCAACTACGGAAGTCCCCGAGCCGCCTACTGAAGTCCCCGAGCCGCCTATCAAAGTCCCTGGGCCGCCTGCTCGGTTCTTCAAGCCGGATCCTGCTGCATCGGGGCTAGGCGGCACGAAGATGGAATCAGACTCTGGAGACGGCTTGATAGATGGCTTGAGAAGGCGTTGCAGAGAGACGCCGGTTGGTATTGCCTGCCGAGTGGAGCCTATTCGGGCCAGGGTATCTGCTGGCTCGTTGTCGGCTCGTGGTACGTGAAGGAACTCGCATCCTTCAAAGTACCCGCTGATCTGTTGAATGAGGAAGCGGTAGCTTGCCATGTTTACGTCCTTGGCGTCCCAGTCGCCGGATGTTTGCTGGACTACCAAGTCCGAGTCGCCGTAACACAGGATCCGGCGAATGCCGAGCTCTTTGGCAAGCCGGAGCCCGTGTACGAGCGCCTCGTACTCGGCCACGTTGTTGGAGGCGGCAAAGTGAATTTGCAGCGTGTATCTGAGCTTGTCGCCTTTGGGGGAGGTGAGGATGACGCCGGCTCCAAAGCCGGTGCGCATCTTGGACCCGTCGAAGTGCAGGCGCCAGTGAGTGGAGTCGGGAGCCGGCGGCAGGTACTGGGTCTCGGCCCAGTCGACGAGGAAGTCGGCCAATGCTTGGGACTTGATGGCGGTGCGAGGCTGGTAGAAGATCGTGTAAGGGGCTAGCTCGATGGCCCATTTCGCCACCCGGCCGGATGCATCCCGGCTGCCTATGATCTCGGCAAGCGGGGCGGTGCATACGACCGTAATGGGGTGCTCTTGGAAGTAGGGCTTCAGTTTTTTGGCGGCGAAGTACACACCGTAGCACATCTTCTGGTAGTGCGGGTAGTTCTGCTTCAAGGTAGACAACACCTCACTCAAATAATACACCGGCCTCTGGACCGGCTGGGCTCGGCCCTCTTCTGGGCGCTGGACTACGATGACGGTGCTGACCACCCGGCTGGTTGCAGCAATGTAAAGGAGCATGGGCTCTTTCTCAGTCGGCGCCGCCAGGACGGGCGGCGTGGCCAGCATCTTCTTCAGCTCGTGAAAAGCTTGGTCGGCTTGGTCGTTCCACTCGAAGTGAGTGGTCTTCTTCATGAGGCGGTAGAGGGGAGAGCTTTCTCTCCAAGCCGGCTGATGAAGCGGTTCAGGGAAGCCAAGCATCCGGTAAACTTCTAGATGTCTCGCAGTTTGGTGGGAATCGCCATTCTCTCAATGGCCTTGATCTTCACTGGGTTGCACTCGATGCCGCGTTCGGATACCAGGAAGCCTAGGAGCTGGCCGGTTGGCACTCCGAACACGCACTTTTCGGGGTTGAGCTTGATCCAGAATCGGCGCAGGTTCTCAAATGTTTCCTTGAGGTCTTCCAGCAGGGTGCCGCGCTTCTCCGTCTTCACCCCTATGTCGTCCATGTAGACGTGGGCATTTCTACCGAGCTGCTTGAGGAGGCACTTCTGCATGCAACGCTGAAAGGTGGCACCGGCATTCCTCAAGACGATTGTCATAGTCAGGTAGCAGAAGGCTCCGAACGGCGTGATGAAGGCGGTCTTCAGGCGGTCAGCCGGATCTAACTTTATTTGGTGGTATCCGGAGTAAGCATCCAAGAAACTCAACAGCTCGCATCCGGCTGTGGAGTCTATCACTAGATCTATCCTTGGCAAGGCGAAAGGATCTTTGGGGCAGGCCTTGTTGAGGCTCGTGTAGTCTATACACATGCGCCACTTGTTGTTCTTCTTCAGCACGAGGACCGGGTTGGCGAGCCACTCCGGAAAGAAAACCTCCATGATAAAGCCGGCAGCCAGAAGCCGGGCTATCTCTTTTCCTACAATCCTTCTCTTTTCCTCCGACAGTCGGGGGAGGGGTTGTTTGACTGGTCTTGCACCTTCTCGGACGTGTAGCTTGTGCTCGGCGAATTCCTTCGGAACACCCGACATGTCCTTAGGGGACCATGCAAAGATGTCCCGATTCTCACGGAGGAAATCAGCGAGCTCGCCTTCCTATTTGCTGCTTAGGTTCGCCCCAATGACGGCAAACCTTTCTGGGTGCTCGGGGTCGAGAGGTATCTCCTTTGTTTCCTTGGCCGGCTGGAAGGAACCTTGGGCATCGCATTCTTTGGGATCGGGGGACAGGTCCGGCTGCTTGCCGGCCATGGCCACGACTCGGTCCAACATCTTCTTCTCTTCGGCAATCACAAGGGACTCGGTCAGCCGGCTGCTGGCTGCTGCGCACTCAGAGGATTTTTTGTAATCGCCGGCTATGGTGATGATGCCCTTGGTGCTCGGCATCTTCATCTTGAGGTAAGCATAGTGGGGAACAACCATGAACTTGGCCAAGGCAGGGCGGCCAAGTAGTGCATGGTAGGGGCTCTCAAGGTCCACCACTTCAAACCAGATCGCTTCCCTGCGGAAATGATCCTTGTCCCCAAAAAGGACATCAATCTTGACCTTGCCAATGGGGGCGCAGGACAGGCCGGGTACAATGCCATGGAACACAGTCCGGGTAGGCATGAGCTGCTTCGTCTTGACGTTGAGCTTCTCCAGGATGTCATGGTACAGGATGTTGATGCTGCTCCCGCCGTCTATCAGCACGCGGGAGAAACGGGCGGCGCGTCTGTCCGTTGCAAGGGTGGCATCCAGAACCAGCGCGTAAGAGCCGGGAGATGGCATCACCTCTGGGTGGTCGGCCCGGCTCCGGCTGATAGGCTTTTCTGACCAGTGCATGTGCTCGGAGGGGTTGGCGACGACCACATTGACTTCCTGGTGCTCTCGGCGCCTGCTGCGCCGGTCTTCAGGCTGGCTTGTAAAGACGACATAGGCGGCATGCTCGTCGGGGAACTCATCATGCATGGCTCCGACTGCTAGCCGAGCGGCCGGCTGCTGCGGAGCCGGAGGCGGCGGACCAGCAGGTGCAGGCGGCGTGAGCCCTTCGCCTTTGGATATTCGGGTGAGCCAGTGGCACTTCCGGGTTGTGTGGTTGGATGGCTTCGCGCCGCTGTGGAACTTGCATGGGGCGTCGAGAGTTTGCTCGTAGGAGAAGGCCGGCTGCCAAGCCGGCCTGCCGCCTTTCTGCTTCTTGGGAGTGGGCCGCCCTTCGGGCTGCTCGCCCTCGACCGTGGCCACCTGCCGACTGGTGGAGGGCGGCATGGGGCCCTTGCACTTGTGGTCATTCTGGTACGGGCGTCTGTCGGAGTCCCCAGCCGGCGTCTTGGGCGCCGGGTTGAGTACCTTCCGGGACGCGTCTACCCAAAGTTCGGTCTTCATTGAGGAGTCGGCAGTGGCATACTTGTCTGCTATGACCAGAAGCTCGTCGAGGGTGGTCGGCTCGTCGCAGAGGAGCTTGTGCTTGAGAAGGGTGCCTTCTCGGCATCCGGCAGTGAAGTATTCTATGGCTTGCACCTCGTGCACCCCTTCACAAGAGTTGCGGAGCTCGGCCCAACGCGTGAGGTAGTCGTGAGTGGACTCGGTGGGGCCTTGCACGCACAAGGAGAGTTGTCTGGGCTTAGGAGCCCGCTTGTAGGTGCTGGTGAAGTTGCGGACGAAGGCTTCGGTGAAGTCTAGCCAGATGTTGATGCTGTATGGCTTGAGGATGTTAAGCCAGGTCCGCGCCGTGCCTTGGAGCATGAGGGGCACGTACTTCACTGCAACGCGCCTGTTGCCGTTGGCGATGCGTACCGCGGTGGAGTAGTCGATCAACCAATCTTCTGGCTTTACGGAGCCGTTGTACTTGGGTGTGTCTCTTGGGAGCGAGAACCCTTTGGGGAAGGGTTCGTCGTGGATGCGGGGACCTAAGCAAGGCGGGCCGACATCGTCTTCTTCTTCCAGGGCCAGGGATCGCGCTAGGCGGTCGATCCGATGGCGGGCGTCGTTCTCGCTGACCCCTTCGCGGCGACCTAGTCGGCCACTGAGAGTCGGATGTGTGACAGGCGGTGGGGTGGGATATCTCTCCCCACGAGGCGGAGACGGAGGCGGGTTGCCCCGCCGCTCCATGGTTCGAGGGCGGCCTTCTGCGTCTCGCTCGATGGAGATCCGGGTTCGGCTTCGGCTGGCAGCCGACTCTTTCTCATGTCACGCACGGGTTCTACCCGCAGTCGGCGTCCGGGACGTCGCGCCGTGTTCTCGGCGCGGGGGGGGGGGGGGGGCTTTCCGCGCGGGCGTCGGCTTCGTGCCGCCGCGCGGTTGCATCGATCAGCTGCTGGATGCGTCTGGTTATGTGGGGGAGCTCTTCGGCCCCCAGTCCGTCCAACTCGTGTACGGCCGCCTGGGCGGCGCGCAGGTTCTCGAGCGGGGTGGCATAGACTGGGCGGTCGACTCCAAGCATGTCGGCGATGGCAGCGCCACGCTCTCTGACAACGCCGGCTCGGCTTGGCCCGCCGGGAGGTGGCGTACCAAAGGCGGCGCGGTCGACTTCGCGGTGGTGGGCCTCGGTGAGGCGTCTCATGGAAGCCAACTTCCGGCCCTCCGCGAGGAGGGCGAGGCGGCGAGCCTCCAGTGCTTCGGCGCCGACATCGCCCGGGAGGGGGACGGACAAGTCGTGGGTCGCCGCTTGCGGGGCGTCGTGGGAATTTTCGCCAGAGGCGATGCCGTGGCTGATGACCATCACCTCGGTGGTGGCAGTGTCGCAGCCATTGGCTCGGGGAAGCGGGTCGTCGTAGATCACGACGTCGGTGGGGAAAGCGTCAAGTGAGGTCGTGTCGGAGTCGACAGGCATCGGGTCAGTGGAGCCAACGGACTCCTGGTCCACAGCAGGCTCGCTGGAGACGTGGAGCTGACCGAGGAGGTTGACGAGGTGGTCGGTGCCCGCGTCGGAGGCGGGCTCGTCGGAGATGCGGGCCTCGCCAAGGAGATCAGCGAGGCCACTTGCTGCGCAAACGTTGGCGATGCCTTGCAGCGCGTCGTGGCAAGCGCCGTCGGGCGTGCCGGGCTGGCTACGCTCGCTGGGGAGGAAGAGGGTTCCCGTCCAGAACAGGTCTCCAGACGACGGTGCGCCTGGCCCCACGGTGGGCGCCAAATGTCGGGTGGTAGGTGTGACATATGCCAACGGGTGGCTTATCATTGTGGGAGCCAGTAAGACGTCGCCGATGCCTGGAAGCGGGATGAGGCGAAGACATGCACGCCGGTGAATCTTACCCAGCTTCGAGGCTCTCCGTGGAGATAACACCCCTACTGCTGCTCTGCGGGGTCTCCGCATGATCACTAGATGAACAAGTGGCTACAAGATGCTCCTTGAGCTGTTCGGCGAGAGGAAGAAGAAGGGCACGACTAGCTCTCCTCTTCTCTCTATGGGGTGTCTAAACCTAGATGAGATCAACCCTTGCATGGGTGCCCCGGGGGGTTTATATAGGCCTACTCCCCGGGGGTACAATGGTAATCCGGCTAGGCGTGGGCCCTAGCCGTCAGTGTCTACGCTTGCCGGCTTCTGCGTCGGCTGCGGGGGCCCGCCGGCTGGTGGGGCCCGCCGGCTGGTGGGGCCCGCCGGCTGGTGGGTCCCGCCGGCTGCCGGCTCCTTGGTCGACAGGCTGGCCCCACTGCCAAGGGCCTTGTCGGTGGCTGGTTACTGTTGCCTCAATCCTGATGATGAGGGCTTTGTCGAGGTAAGCGTGGCTACAGTGCTGCCGCCTGGCGGGCGATCGTTGTAGCCTCACCTCGTCTTGTCTCCTTAATGGGGCGCCTCCTTTGAGGGAGGGGGCAAGCCGGCTTTGCGAAGCCGGCCATGTCTCGGGCCGAGTGGGGGAGGCCTAGCCGCCTTCGGGTGTCTCTCTGCCCGAAGGGGCCCACCGCCCGTGGGCCGCGCTGACAGCCCGTCGTGGATGGCGTCATAGTCAACATGGCAACAGTGCCGCGCCGGATGGGCCAGGGCTACCTCGCACGGCGCACTGTGCCAGGCGTGCTCCGGGTTTCGGGGGTGGCAGGCTTTACTGTAGCCACGCCCCGTCCCATCGCCGTTATGTGGACGCGGACTTCGAGGGTACGATCTTGACCATGTTGTGGGAGCCGGCTCTTTGGAGTCGGCCTTCTCGTGGCCGGCTTCTTGAAGCCGGCCCTCCCGCAGCTTTCTTCATGAGGGCTAAGGCTGGGCCGCCCTCCGATAGTCGGCCTAAGAGGTAGCCGGCAGGGGGAAGGCGGCCCCACGTCTTGGATTCTTGGAGGCCGGATCGGCTCGTAATTTTTTCTGAAGTGCCAGGGGGAGCCGGCTAGGCTACCCGTGGTCATTTACTCCGACAGCGAGGGATCCGAGCGTGCGGCAATGAAGCCAACGGCGCGGAGAAAGGCGGCGAAGCGGTCAAACCACGCACGGGGCGTCTGCCGTAGCCCGTAGAGTGACTTGTCGAGGAGGCAGACGTGGTCGGGGTGGCGCTCGTCGACGAAGCCGGCCGGCTGTTGGCAGTAGACACGCTCGGTGAGGA